>OY992886.1:96972738-96977738 GCA_963921405.1 Cepaea hortensis | reverse complement strand
GACAGGGTCGACTTCATCGCACCGCGTTTTATCCCATATGGCTCAGTCTCTTTCCGCAGCGCGGAAAGCGTCACACAAAGCACGAACTCAGTAGCTTTAAGCGACGACCCACAGGAGTCTCCAAACCATTTAACTCGTAAACCGAAGGGTGCGGCCCGGAATCGAACCCACAACCTTCGGAGCACGAGTCAAACGGCTTGACCACTTCGCCCATAGATAGCAAAATCATAATAGAAAAAGATCAGATTTTACATGCGTGGTCAGATTATGTGAAAGAGCTTTATGATGATACAAGAGAAGAACAATATGAACATCAGAATAATAATGAAGGACCATCAATTTTGTTTGTCGGGGTGTTTTTCTTTTAGATACCTAGCAATTCCGCAGAGCCGGTCTCCCTGGCAAATGTGTTAACGATTTTCTCTGTAATCCCGTATGTCCGCGTGTGGGGAAACAGCTGCGCGAGATTCGGTAGGGAATCGGGTTGCGTTGGTTACCTACAGGGGTATCTGAGATTGTCGCTCAGTAAGCAATGCAAAATACTGTGCGTAATCTTGCAAAGACATCCACAACAGCGGTAAAATGCTGTTGTTGACAGCGATGTAAATAGGATATGCGAAAAAAAAATTCCGCTGAATGCTTGAACATAAGTGTAGTGATCAATCAAGGCATTACTATCATGCTATTATGATATTTGAAATATTCTCTAAGCAAACGTAATTGCACCAGCATTTAACAGAGATAGAGAGAGAGAGAGAGAGAGAGAGAGAGAGAGAGAGAGAGAGAGAGAGAGAGAGAGAGAGAGAGAGAGAGAGAGGAAGAATGGGGGGGGGGGGGAACTATTTGTAATATTTGTCAACATAAGCGTCATAAGCTTGCACTGCCTTTCGCTAGTGCGAAAATAAGTGCACGCAGGCCCTGATTGTGCCAGACCAGGTTTTCTCCTACTCACTTCGCCTGTTAATCGTCATCTCTCTCATTCCTATCACCTAGGCCAGGGGTTGGCAAACTACGGCCCGCGGGCAGCATGCGGCCCGCCAACTTATTTTATGCCGCCCGCGAGGGCGTTTAGGAATAATAATTTTTACTTCGTTTTTAAGTTATTTTGTTGAATTTTAAAGAATTTCATATACCGTTATGATTGTTTCAACATTTTTGATAAGATTCCTGTCTAATTATCAATTTTTGTAAACAGCCTTGGCCTTCGTAATGTAATGTTTCTTCTTCTTCTTCTTTCGTTCGCCTTAAATACTATAACTGCAATGTTGCCTCTTGTGCGAGTTTAACTGTCCTTTTTAGTTAACTCAGCAGTCCATAGTGTTTACCTTCCACTGTCGTCTCTCTTGGCCAGAAGGTTAGCCTAGACATGTTGTAATTTGGGCAGTCTTTGAGTATGTGCTCTGCTGTCTGCGACGATAATCCACACGTGCACATGGCTGATTCACCAATCTTGAATCTTGTATACATGTGGTTGCGTAATCTATTGTGTCCTGTTCTGAGGAGCAGAATAATGACTTGTTCTGGTCTGTCCATAACGTGGTAATCGTTTTGAGCAGGTTTTGGTGGCTTTCTGACTGAATTGATCATTCTTTTCTTTTGATTGTAACGAGCACATCAGGCTGTTCTTCTTTTGCTCCTTCCTTAGCCAATCGATCAGTTCTGTCGTTTCCGGGTACTCTACAGTGGGATGGTATCCACTGTATGGTGACCTTATGCTGACTTCTAAGTTCAGAAAGTAGTGTCCTTAATACTGGCAATTTCCAAGACATCATTTCGTTTTCGTTGAGGTGAGTTTCTTGCAAGCAACATACGCTTACCTTTTCTTGGTCCAAGATGTTTTCTAGTTCTATTATTTTGTTGCTGAATCCCTCCGCATTCCAGTGCATTTGTTTTAGACTTTGTTTGATATGGCCAGACGCTCTATTCACAGGTCCCCTGGCTCCACAGGACATCTGAGAAGGACCTCCATCAGTTGTGGTTGGACTCTTTCGAGGCATTGGCCCGGCACTGCACCTGCCTGGGGGTCCAAAGTAGGGTGAGCACCGTAACATTTCGCCGTAGTCGACATATTTCATTGCGCGTGATTGGTGGCATCCTGATTTCTGTGGTGCGCCTCCTGGCTGGTTGCCTCTTTATTCAGCACCTTTCTTTTGCTAGAGCAGACTGTGGTCTTACACGAGTTTAGGTGTGTAGGCACGCACACACATGTCTGCGCATGCACGTACGAGCATACACATCTAGAGCGTTCTGTATATTTCTCGGCGCCGGTGACTCGCCGCCGCCCCTTCTCCTCTTAGTTAAAACATTTCCGCCACGAGTAGGCCAGAAGTTGGACTTCTGCTGCATAGGTGATGAATGCACGATCAAATAGGATATTTATGCAAGGTTTGGCGCTCACCCCAACCGGCCCCTGACTACATACAGCAACATTTGGAAGCATGTTATGCTAAAATGCGAATTTATCGACTTTTATAGAGAGAAATATTTATCGACAAGAAAAATTTAATAAGGATGATGTTATGAAAAACAGATATTTCTCCGGTGAATAATATGATTTATTTGCAAGAAAATATTAAATTTAAAAGTCTTTTGCTGTTTTAAATTATTTCCACATTTACAATGTTCAAATTAATTTATTTGTTGTAGTAGTCTTGATATATTTCTGAAATTTATTCTGAGTTTACTACTTGTTTTCCGAATATTTTATTTTCACACACAGCCGGAAGTAGGTTTTGTTTCATTTCCGTTTTAAAGTTTTGTACAGTTTTAACTGTTCGAATTTTATTTAAAAAATGAGTGTCAATAACAAACGTAAGATTGAAGATGAATGCCGTGTTTTTAATTATGAATGGACAACTAAGTACTGTTTTATAAAAGTTGGTAGCAAATCAGTTTGCTTTCTGTGTCGTGAGTCAATGGCTGTCTTCAAGGAGTACAATTTAAAAAGACATTATCAAACAAAATATTCCGATTTTGGATATAATTTAACCGAAGAGAGGGAAAGGAAATGCCTTGAGTTGGTGAAATATTTTGGAGAAACAGCAAACTGTTTTCACTAAACAGTCTTGAATTTAAGATGCTGCAACTGAAGCTAGTCTTGTGCTGTCATACAGAATTGTAAAAGAGAACAAGCCATTTTCTGATGGCGAGATCATCAAGGAATGTTTGCTAGATGCAGCAAACATTATGTGTCCAGAACAAAAAACAAAAAACAGATCTGACAACATTACTTTATTCAGGAGAACCGTGGTCAGACGTATTGATAAGATAAGTGACAATGTTATGCATAAATATCAAGATGCAAGTAAACAATTTTTGTGGTAGTCTCTTGCATTGGATGAGAGTTATGGCCAGACGCTCTATTCTCAGGTCCCCTGGCTCCACAGGACATCTGAGAAGGACCTCCAGTAGTTGTGGTTGGACTCTTTCGAGGCATATGGCCCGGCACTGCACCTGCCTGGGGGTCCAAAGTAGGGTGAGCACCGTAACATTTAGCCGTAGTCGACATATTTTATGCTTCACTAGGGCATATTTCCTTAGCGACTCAATGAACATGCTTCAGAGGATAGAGATGGTGGGGGGGGGGGGAATCCGACGAGAATGGTTGCTGTCTCTGGAGCGGTCTCGGCTGGCAAAGATTAGTTTCATCTTCGTGTCAGGGTATGCGGGAGTACAATGGAATGAGCGGGCTGACAAGCTAGCAGGTAACGCTACTGTGGAGGGCGGACGCGCTATGGACCAGGCTGACATTCTGAATGCTCTACGAGAAGTAAGACTTTTGCGAGAACCAAGTGATGACTATGAATCTACAACCATGGTCAGACTGCGAGAACAACAAATTAAAAGAGGGGTAGCCAAACAAGAACACTACGCAGGGAGCCAAAGAAGAATGATAAACCAACACAGAACTGGTGTCGTTAGCCGCTACACGCTGCAGGATTTGCTGAGGACGGGATCCGAGCACTTATGGACTGAATGGTTCGATGTGCAATGAGGATGATCTGTCGACTAACTAACTAACTAGAGTACCGATGTACATGATACTGCCCAATTATTGATATTTATACGTGCAATAAACACTTCTTTAAAACTCACTGAAGAGTTATTGAGTGTTGAGTCACTCAAAGACACAACCACAGGCCATGATATATTCAATGCTTTTACTAACTGTATTGAAAGAACTGGGTTAGTTCGGAACAAGATGGCAAGTGTTACAACTGACGGAGCTCGTGCTTTGACTGGAAAAAATGTAGGTTTGATAAAGTTGATAAGTAATAAGATTAAAGCAGAATATCCAGACCACACATTATTACTACTTCACTGTGTGATTCATCAAGAAAGTCTGTGAAAAACTGTTTTGAATATCAAGCATGTTATTGACCCAGTTGGACTTAATCCCATACAGTTCAAGGCATTACTTGACGATTTGGAAACTGATCAATCCGATGTCCTGTACCACACCAGTGTTCGATGTCTGAATCTGGGCAAGGTGTTGTGGGAACTCAGAGAAGAAATAGTGATGTTCCTAGAGATGAAGGGCATTGACTGTGACTTTAATACTAATATTGTCAATAAAGAGTGCACTTTACGTTTGCCATTGAAATTACGGAAAAGTTAAATGAACTGAATTGACAAACTTCAGGGCAATGGTGTGTTCGCACATGAATTGTATGTACATGTAAAATCATTTCAGGCAAAACTCTCACTGTACTCCAGACAAGCAAATCAAAAAGATTTTGTCACTTCCCTTTGCTGAAACAAGAAACCATTTCTGGTGAAATGACTGAAACGTACAAAGCCCAATTAGATGCACTGATTGAAGAATTTGGATGGAGATTCCAAGATTTCAAGAATTTAGAGCCACAGTTCAATATTCTCAGTTCCCCTTTCAATGCAGAAGCTGATACAGCCACAGCGGATATACAGTTGGTGCTGCTTGACTTACAAGCAGATCATGACATGAAAGAGAAATTCAAGTCAGATGGTTTGCTGGATTTCTA
>OY992886.1:96627738-96967738 GCA_963921405.1 Cepaea hortensis | reverse complement strand
CTTAAGAGAGCTTTCTTCTTCTTATCAACCAAGGGCTGCAGAGTCTCGCTGTTGGCCGCAAACCAATCCTGCCTCTTATGATCCACAGTGCCGTAAACCCCTACGGCAGTTTTATAAATAGTTTCCTTAATTTGACCCCACTTTTCATTTACTGTACAATTTTCTGGTGTATCAGTGAAAGCGTCTTCAAGTTGCTGTTGAAACTGAAAGCACTTTTCAGGATCATGAGTGTTAATAATATTAATCCTGGGGCTAGATTTGTGTTTAGCTGTGTAGATTCTCTTTGGTCTCAGTCTAACTCTTGCAACAACCAAAGAATGATCTGTATCACAGTCAGCACTGTGGTAACTACGAGTCAATGATATATGGTTCAGATGTTGTCTCCGTGTGATGATGAAGTCCAGCTGGTGCCAATGGCCGGATCTTGGATGTTTCCATGTGACCTTATGCATCTCTTTTGTTTAAAAAAAAGAGTTTGTAATACATAGGTCATTACTGGTGCAATGCTCCAGCTGCCTTTGCCCATTTTCATTCATGCGACCGATGTTGTATTTTCCAAGGGACACTGGCCATGAACTCGAGTCCTTGCCCACACGAGCATTGAAATCACCGAGCATATAAATGTAGTCAGATTTTGGAACTGCCTTGATCACGGAGTCTAACTCCTCATAGAACAAATCCTTCACATCATCAGAGGAATCGAGTGTCGGTGCATATGCAGTAATAATGGTGGCAAACCCACAAGAGGTTGCCAAGCGCAGGGATAATAGTCTTTCATTTCCTCCTGCTGGAATTTCAATCATTCCCAGTAGCGAATTCTTCACTGCAAAGCCCACACCGTGTTGCCTTTTTTCTGCCTGCCCTCTACCCTTCAAGAAAAAGGTGTAGTTGTTTTCCCTGAGTGACCCTTCCTCAGCGAGGCGAGTCTCCTGCAGGCCAGCAATATCAATGTTAAGACGATTGAGTTCGGCATCAATCACAGCCGTTTTTCTCACATCGTCAATATTGGTCAAGTCAGTGGAAAATCCTGGACACATGGTTCTCACGTTCCAGGTTGCAAGCCGTAGCTTGAGGTTTCTATTTTTATTTTTGTTTGTACCTGGTGCATTGGTTTTACAGCCTGCGATTCAGATTTTGTCCTAGCCCCAAGCACCCATTGAAGCAGGCAGGCTGTGGCTGATCAGCACCCAATTGGCTGGGGGGTGCCCTGCTTGAGGCGGGCGGTAGCTGATCAGTGACACCTATAGGTGTCTCCCACCGTCAGAGGCAACGCGTGGCGCCCCATGTCTACGCCAACTGACAAAGACTTATAACCCGTAACAGTTGCCTCTCGCTTTGATTCCGAGACCAGTTAAGACCAGGGATGGAGTTATTGCCTCTCCATAGCACAAAGCCTGGGCTAAAATATAGAGATCATATGTTGCCCATGCAGCATGATCCCTCTCTCGGCCTGCCTAGTTCACTCCAGAGGAAAGGTAACACCCCTACATCTGGAACAAGACAAGCTGCAGAAGCTGCCGGATCAGCAAAGCAATGCTCTAACTGTCCGCCTGTCGGAGCTTCGATCCTAGACCAGTCGCCAACCAAGGCTTAGGGCCTGGTCTGCCCTGCCATGACAATTTTGTCTTTAGCTAGCACTAATGGCACTAAAACTTCCATATTGACGTGGATAGGCCTTAGGTTCATACCAGAATATGATCAGCGTTGCCAGTAGTGGGTTGTGCTCAATATTAAATTATTATTCTTGTCTGGAGCAGTGGTCGGCCATCACGACTGACCAGTCCTCTGTTATCAAATACTGTCGCCAAGTTCAAGGTTGCTTATATTGTTACTTGCTACCATGCAGTTTAGACTTCTCCCACACATCTGTTTCTGTCGTCTTCTGACTCTCTTGGCTAGGGGTAACAAAAACTCGTGTCACAGAACGACAAGTGCATGAATTTAGGTGTGTGACTTTGTGTAAAATTAATGCAGTGGTGTATGTAACTTTTGTATGTATTTAGATGTTATTGTCAATTTGTTAAAATTGTTACCAGCCATTCGGTGGTTGATTTTGGAATAGCCATCGTATTTACCTTCTCTAGCGACTTTTTTTCTTTCCCTTTCCTTCGTTTGAACTCAAGCGTAGTCCATACACGTCCTACTAGGTCTGGTACACTGGGCTGATACTCCACAGCTCGCGCAGCGAGATCACACTGAAGCTATCCAAGACACAACACCTACAGCTGGAGCTCGCCATGGCCGAATGGATCAGAAATCCCGCTGCTGGTGTTTAAGCAGTTTAAACTGCTGGTATGCTAATTCGGGTTCAATCCCTACCTCGGCCAGGTGGACTAACAAGTTAACGTCTCGTCCTTGACTTGGGTACGTAAATTACAAGTATCTCAGAAGTCGTTGTAAGGTCCTCTGATGGCGAGGGACGCTGGCAATAAGGAAAACTAATCTGCATGTAAAAATCAGCCCATTGCGCTAATTAGTAGCACGTTTATGGACTACGCTTGCGTTCAAAGTGAAGGAGCACCCAAAAACAACCCTACATTTGCACGACATACACTGAACAAACTATTGAAGGAGCACCCAAAAACAACCCTACATTTGCACGGCATGCATTGAACAAACTATTGAAGGAGCACCCAAAAACAACCCTACATTTGCACGACATACACTGAACAAACTATTGAAGGAGCACCCAAAAACAACCCTACATTTGCACGGCATGCATTGAACAAACTATTGAAGGAGCACCCAAAAACAACCCTACATTTGCACGACATACACTGAACAAACTATTGAAGGAGCACCCAAAAACAACCCTACATTTGCACGGCATGCATTGAACAAACTATTGAAGGAGCACCCAAAAACAACCCTACATTTGCACGACATACACTGAACAAACTATTGAAGGAGCACCCAAAAACAACCCTACATTTGCACGACATACACTGAACAAACTATTGAAGAAGCACCCAAAAACAACCCTACATTTGCACGACATGCACTGAACAAACTATTGAAGGAGCACCCAAAAACAACCCTACATTTGCACGGCATGCATTGAACAAACTATTGATTAACTAGCAACTCCACAACTTTAGCAACTCTACATCTTCATCATCCAGTGTCTTGCCGGCTGGCGTGAGCGATCATGCCTCTCCACACATTGCTATCTCCGACGGCATGGATCAATTCGTGTGTTGACTCCCTTCCGTGCCATGACAAAAGACTATCAAGAATCTTCTCATGCTATCTTCCTCTATCTCTCTTTCCGCAAATCTTTCCGGTTGTCACAATATGTTCCAGTTTTTGTCTTCTCATAATGTGGCCAAGAAACGATAACTGCTTCTTTCTGATGTTTGTGATAAGTTTTCTTTGCTTCTCAGATCTCCTCAAAATGTCCAGAATTTTTATTTTGGCTGCCCAATTAATTTCCAGCATTCTTCTATAAAATCACATCCCCAAGCTGTCGTTATCAGCCGATGATAAAAATCCATTACGAACTCTAGAAAATAAATATTGAAACACTTCTAGCACTAGCGACAATTCAAACCTACAAAGCCACTCCAAGGCTTCCTCAGCACTCCTACAAATGCATCAACTTAAACTAAACTCCTCACAGGCTGTACTAACATGTCCAAACACCAACTAATGCAGAGCTAAACTAGATCCAAATTACAACCAAATAAATCTTAGTAAAACCCCAGACATATTTTTGCAACCCGGAGATGCAACTGCCTGGTTGTCGGTCTTAGTATTCTGAGAGCTGTCTTCAGCTCTGATCGGTCGGTCATTGAGTATACAGAACCGCGGTTTCGGAGATACTGGAATTCTTCCAGCTTGCGTTTAACGCGTTGAGATACTGGTTTGTTTGTGACAGGCGGCGCAAGGACCAAATCTATCGTATATGTTTCTAGAACTGTCCAGATCCTTCTGTGCTAAAACATAGCAAAACTTAACAGCATCTATCTATCTATCTATCTATCTATCTATCTATCTATCTATCTATCTATCTATCTATCTATCTATTTGTCTATCTATCTATCTATCTGTCTGTCTGTCTGTCTGTCTGTCTGTCTGTCTACCTACCTACCTACCTATCAATCTATCTATCTATCTATCTGTCTGTCTGTCTGTCTGTTTGTCTGTCCGTCCGTCCGTCCGTCCGCCCGCCCGTCCGTCAGTCCGTCTGTCTGTCTGTCTGTCTGACTGCCTGCCTGCCTGCCTGCCTGTCTGTCTGTCTGTTTGTCTAGCTATCCATCCATCCATCCATCCATCCATCCATACCCCAACCCACCTGTCTGTCTATCTGTCTGTCTGTCTGTGTAGATTATTTGTTTCCAGCAACAATCGCAACACTGATCTGCAGAATGTCATCTTCTCCTCCCCAGGGGTGTCCGCTTCCTGCAGATTCTGCGCATGTTGCATGTGGACAGACAGGGCGGGACATGGCGTCTGCTGGGCTCTGTTATATATCTGCATCGACAGGTAATAGCGTCATCAGCCACATGTGCTTCATCATCATCATGTGCCGTGCCAGCTGGCGGAGTCCATCAGATCTATTCACATCACATGTGCCTTAGCACTACACATCAGTCTTTTTACCCACATGGTTCTGTCATGATGCAAAAATGTCATTTCTCTCTCTCTTTCTCGCTCTCTCTCTCTCTCTCTCTCTCTCTCTCTCTCTCTCTCTCTCTCTGTGTGTGTGTGTATGCGTGTCACTGTCACTTTCTCCCCTCTCTGTCTCTCTTTTGCTCTCTCTCTCACTCTTGCTGTCTTTCTCGCCCTCTTTCTCACTCTCGCTCTTTTTTCCTCTTTCTCGGTCCCTCTCTCCCCTCCTCTCTCTCTCTCTTCTCTCTCTCTCTCTCTCTCTCTCTCTCTCTCTCTCTCTCTCTGCCCTCTATGAATCTCATCAGTTGTCACAATATGGTGCATTTCTGCTCTTCTCATGAAGTAATCAAAGCGTGCCAGCTGTTACCTTAGTCACTGTCATCTCTCGCCGGTGCTACGGAGTTCGTGCACTGAGCTGAGTTTCTCATGACTCAGGCTTGAGTAGGAGAAGAACGGAGCACTTATGGGTTACACCCGTGTGCCATGAAGTTGATCCGTCGACTAAACTAAACAAACTAAACTAAACTAAACTAAATCTTAGTCACTAGGAACTTATCATCTTTCAAAATACAGTGCAGACCTGATAAGACCCAAGAAATATTCTTCTTATCGGAAATTCCTCTCATAAGAGTTCAAGTATATAATAATGCATTTACAACGTTAAATACAATATTGTTCTTTACAATATAAATTCGCCACATCTAAGATCGCCTTAAGCGATTTGCACTGTATTTAGATAACTAATTTTTTGCTTCCAGTAATATTCTAAACATTTATGAATAAAATCACATTTTTGTAAAGATTTCTATGGATTTTCTCGCTTGATACATGTCTGTCTGTCTCTCTGTCTGTCCGTTCGTCAGTCTGTTAACAGTAGCTAACAAAGGGGGGGGGGGGGTAAATAAATTTAAAAAATAATAATAATAATTCAAACAACCAAGAGGAAATATGAGGGAAGAAAAGAATTATGAAGCCACCCAAGAGGAAAGATAAGGAAAACATTAATTCAGCCAATCAAGAGGAAAGATAAGGGACACAAACAATAACTCAGCCGACCAAAAAGAAAACAAATAGAAATTATAATAATAATTCGGCCATGTAAGAGAAAAGACAAAGAAAAGCATAATTCAGCCAAACAAACAAGAGGAAATTTATAGGGACAAAAGAAGAATAATTCAGGCTACCAATATAAAAGGGAGGTCTTCTGGAAGAAGATCGCCCTTTCTCGTGCTATGGAGGTGAGCAGCGCTTTCCTATAGAGGGCTGCTCAGTCGCTCAGGGGGCTGCCGAATCCCACCGCTGCTCCGGTCAGTAGAAGATGACCATATGGCCTGAGCCGCCTGTGTGCAGGTCTGCGACTACGACTACCTGAGTACTTACCCCTGCCGCTTCGCCGCTCACCCATCGCCACAGGGCTTGAAGGTGATAGATGAAACTGGATGATGAAATTGGATGAAGAATAACTTGCGCGATGAATTGGATTAAAGTGAGGAAGAGTTGCGCAATTCGTCGACCACACTCTCTCGCCTGAGTCCATCTGAGGAAGTATCACATTAACCAAAATATAGCGGCTTTGTTTACGTTGCCTCAGTGGTAGTCTATGCTCCAATGGGGAATAAAGGACATCGGCAGTAGACTAGGATTAGATTTGGTCATTGTTGCTATCATTGGCTCAGACTGTATATATTTTAAGTCTACAATGTTATTGTTTTTGGGGGTTTTTTTCATTGAGGGGGATGGGGGAATCTGAAATTATATGTTTTTAACTCTGAAATCTGCTGCACTGGCGTCCATGTGGCCTTACCACCAGAAAGGACATGTATCTATAGAAGTCAAGCTAATGTAGAGGTGTTCATGTGACCTGATAACCAGGAATAGCATGCATCTGTAGAAGTCAGGCTGGTGTAGAAGGGTTCATGTCGCCTGATCACCAGAAAGGACATGTATTTATTGGAGTCAGGTTGATGTAGAGATTTTCATCCCCATCCGGTACCAATTTACCATCCCCACAAGGACTTGTAGAGCTATTCTTCCCTTCTCCAGCTCAGAAACCAGAGAGTGTGCAAGGCAGGTATTGTGAATAATCCACAAAGAAACGAGGCGGTAAGCTATACTAGAACACGATAACAAGGAACAAAATAGACGTCACGACCAAAGTTTTCATCAGCACACAAATAAACACCGATACAATAACTTGAAAACACTACAAGAAAAAGAAAAAAAAATATATATATATATATCGGAACATCGGGTCTCCCGACGGATATTAAGATGTAATCAGACTATAGTTCAGTATAGCACATACAGCCTCGTTGGGATTAGGACAGGGTTGGTAATTAATTTCATCCATGGGTTTAGCCTATTTCACTGTGAACAGACTCCAACCCGGTGCTCGGGTAGATAAATGTTCAATCAATTATTTCATAAAAAATAACCATATAATTTTTTTTTTATTTTGTAATATACTTTGTATGTCGACGCCTGTGTATAAGGGGTTAGTGAAACGCAGTCTCATAATTCCCTGAAGTAGCCAGACGAGGACTGGAAATCAGCTGCTGGCGATTTGAAAGCAGGCCGCTTTGCGTTGATTTCGATTGTATGAGCATCGACCGTTCAGAAAGCAATGACGATTGTAAAACTGTCTAGTAAATTATAATCAGCCCATAAATGCTCGGAATTGATTACAACGTCCTGTAAATGACATGCAGCTAACCTTTAACACCCAGTAGATTAATTGATTATTGACAGTCGACATGCAGTATGAATGACATCCGTGTTTACACTAGCCAGTAATCTGTCTGTTGTTTCCATGTGTCACTACCAGGAGCTGATTACAACGCTATATATAGGATTCCTTGGACTCATCTTCTCCTCTTACTTTGTGTACCTGGCCGAGCGGGAAGACGGCAGGAAGGACTTCTCCAGCTATGCAGATGCCTTGTGGTGGGGTGTGGTAGGTTTCCCGTTTGTTATTTCTTAGAAATGAGACTTGCGGTGGTGAAGTGGGTAGTACGCATGCCTTCCGGTCTGGTGGTATGGGGTTCGAATTCCCCTCCCAGACGGGGATTTGTTCAAAATGATCCATGTCCCCCAGGTCAACCTAGTCTAAAATGGCAACCAGGAAATGTTGTGGGAAGTAAAGACGGCAGGCGTGATACTGACCATATCAGCCCTGGGGTGGGGTGTATTTTTAATAACTGTGGGGTTTTTGAAATTATTGCCGTTCCAAGTTTTGTATTCATCCTCTGTGGACATCATGCAACATAATAGGTAAATACAAAACTTGGAACGGCAGTATTTTCAAACACTGCACATTCATTAAAAATACACCCTGTGAAAAGAGTGGAGCTAGTACAATATAGCCACTACAAAGGTGAAGGCTGGCATGCTTCGTGCAGAATGGCATGCATCAATTCAAGTGTCGCGAGTTGTGAGCATTCGCTGGATCTGTTCTCCAGGACACTCTGGCGTGGTTGGCAAGGAACAAGCAGACAGATTGCCTGGTGCTGCATCATTGAGGGGTCATTTGGTGCATGATAAGGCGGATGTGGTGAAGGTCCTCTGGGAGTGCGTAAACAATGCAGATGAACAGATAGACTATCATGGTCTAGAGCAGTGGTTCTCAACCTTATTTGACCCATGCCCCCCTTCACCATATGTTGAGAATGCCATTCCTCCCCTTTCGTATTCCTCCCTATAAATTCCCCCCGCCCCCACGCTGCCCCTACATAGTATACGTAAAAATGGAAGCTAACTTTAATAACACATACCAGAACAAGTTTACACGTCTACATAAAACATGATTTGTGGGTCTACTTACGTTATAAGACGAATATCAGAAGGGCAAGGAGTACAGAACTGTAAAGTATGGAAGGAAAAACAATATCAAGTAATGGGTTCTTGTATTAACGCGATCTTGAAATAATCTTCATTCCCCCCGCCCCCTGGAAACCCTAAAATTCCCCCCTAGGGGGGAATTCCCCACCGGTTGAGAAAACACTGGTCTAGAGAGAATGCGGCCGCAAGGGAAAGTCGGAGGATCTGGTAGACAGTTGTCACTCAGAGGTAAAGCAAGACGGACATATAATCAGTTTGTAACGGGCACCATTAGTATCGGACTCTTCCTTGGCTGCTGAAGATGATGACTGAGCACTAATGGAAATGCCCCGAGTGCACTGATGTCGGTTCTTAACTCAACTCACTGCGTCTCAAGTCATGTAAACGGGCCCTTTACTTAACTGTTTACTGACAGGTAAAACTGTAATTAGACTCATATTTATGTTTAGAGTAACAACTGAGACTAATAACTGCGATTAGATTATCGCAAAGAGCGGGCTTTACCCAGGCAAACTTGTCAAAAAAAGAAAGCCTACCCACGGGTAGCCCATTACCTTGGATGGAATCTGTCTAGAAGAAGCAAAGTAGATTTCTAACTCCCAGTTCTTCTGTTGACATGCCCCGTACATTTCATGTACGTAGTGTATTTGTAGTGACTATGGGGTTTTTGAAAATATTGCCGTTCCAAGTTTTGTATTTATATTTTATGTTGCATGAGTTCACAGAGGGTAAATACAAGACGTGGAACGGCAATATTTTCAAAAAACCCCACAGTCATTAAAAACTACACCCTATATCTCTTCCGTGTGGTTTTGATGCGCAATCCCGTGACCTGCAGCTGCCAACACCTCGGGGATTTGTTTTCTTCTCTATCCATGATATTCTCAACATTTTTCTCTGTCCATGATATTCTCAATATTCTTCTTTGTCCATGATATTCTCAACATTCTTCTCTGTCCATGATATTCTCAACATTCTTCTCTGTCAATAATATTCTCAACATTCTTCTCTGTCCATGATATTCTCAACATTCTTCTCTGTCCATGGTATTCTCAAAATTTTTTAACATTTCCCTGCCTCCATAGTTAAAGTGTGAATAACATTATTGAAACTGCGGTAAAGCTGTGGAAATGTAAACAATATAAAATAACATAATTACGGAAACCACATTACTTTGCGGCATCTAGCCTTCATCAGCAAACAAATATACAAAACAAAATATATAAACAGGGGGAAGACACTACATTGTTTACATTAGGTATTATAACTGAATGAGAACAATGAACAGAAAATGAACATACGAACATGCATACAAAATGTGCTACATAACTCAGAATGCCAGGCTGTGAAACTCCAAAGTGTAGAGAAGTGTATTTGTGAAGAACATGTTCATATAAGAATATGTATTGAGTATGAATAGCATTAGAAATAAATTCACATACGTTGTTTGCACACCACGGTGTGGCTAACAGCTCTGGGGACCGAGTATCCACCGGAATAAGTGGACAACTCTGCACCTGAGCAGGGCAGGGCACTCACTTGTCCTTACAGTCGGAAATGGCTGTCAAAGGCAGAGTTAAAAGACCACCATGTGAATGTGGAAGGCAAGGGGAAACCACCACATTATCTTCCCAAGACTTCATGGCAAAACATAAATCAAAGTTAGTGAAGGACGTTAATGGCTGTCTTAGGGCATCCTCGTCCGGTAGGGACAGTCATGAGCCACAGGTGACACCAGACCGTCATCCAGCTACTGATGGCAAAATCATAACTAAAATAAATAAATTTAGAGTAGGAACATGGAATGTTAGGACATTAAATGAGCTAGGAAAGTTGACCAATGTTCTAAGAGAGATGGATAGCATGAAAATGAATATACTAGGCGTTAGTGAGATGAGATGGAAGGGATCGGGCAAAATTATAGCTGACAATCACACAATAATTTATTCTGGAGGGAAAACACATGAAAAAGGTGTAGGAATAATATTAGACGAAAAAACAGCCAAGTCAATTAATGGATACTGGTGTATTTCAGATAGAGTTATTATGGTAAAAATCAAAGGCAAACCAATAGACATAAATATTAATTCAAGTATATGCACCAACAGCAAGCAGTAGTGATGAAGAAATACAACACTTTTACGACGAAATAGAAATGGCGATGGCTCAAATTGGATCACAAGAAATAAAAATAATACTTGGTGATTTTAATGCAAAAGTAGGAAAGGGAAAAATGGAGGATGTAGTGGGGAATTATGGTTTAGGTACAAGAAATGAAAGAGGGGAAATGCTAATAGAATGGGCAAATATCAATGAGATGATAATTGGAAACACATGGTTTAAACACCATAAAAGACGACTGTACACATGGATAAGCCCTGATAAGAAAATACGCAACCAAATTGACTACATACTAATTAATAAAAGATTTAGAAATGCTTTAATTAATGTAAAGACAATGCCTGGTGCTGACTGTAATAGTGATCATGTACCACTATGTGGACAAATAAAAGTAAGATTAAAGAGAGGGAAAAAAATGGTTAAGAACATGAGACTTAATAAAGAGGTTCTGAAAATAGATAAAGAAATGCAAGAACAATACAGAGTGACTGTGAAAAATAGGTACAATGCAATAACTAAAATACAGAGTATAGATGAACAATGGGAAATGTTAAGGGACTCCATTCATCAAACTAGCAAAGAAGTATTACCGGAGAGAGGCAAAATAGCTAAGAAAAAATGGACGAATGAAGATATCTTAAAAACTGATGGACAAAAGAAAACAGAGTAAAAATGACAAACAAGAATACGCTAAGATAAATAAAGAAATAAAAGATAAATGTGGGAAGGCTAAAGAAAGTTGGTTAAACGAGCAATGCAAAAAATTTGAATTAAATTCCATTAAAGATACAAAAAATATGCACAGAAAAATCAGTGAGCTTACAGGAAGAAAAATAAGAATAAATACAGGGTGGTTGAAATCAAAAACAGGAAAGATAATATTAGAGGAAGATGCTATAATGAAGAGGTGGAATGAGTATATAAGAGAATTATATGAAGGAGAAAGGGGAGAATTAACAGAAGATAGTAACTTAGAAGGTCCACCTATTCTGAAAGAAGAAGTCGCTGACGCTATGAAACGTATGAAGAAAGGAAAAACAGCTGGGCCAGATGAAATCACAATAGAAGAATTAGAAGTATTGGGAGAATTTGGAGTAGATATATTAACCAAAATGTTGAATGATATTTACAGCAGTGGATATTTACCCAGTGATATGCTGAAATCTTTATTTATAGCTATACCAAAAAGACCAGGAGCAATTGATTGTGAAGATTTTCGTACAATTAACCTTATAAACCATATCACTAAGCTTCTACTCAGAATCATAATGAGAAGAATCAAAAAGAAAATAAAAATGGAAATTAGTGAAGAACAGTATGGATTTGTGGAAGGAAAGGGCACAAACAATGCAATTTATACATTACGGACACTAATAGAAAGGTCAATAGAGAAACAGAGAGACATATATTTGTGCTTCATAGATTATACTAAGGCATTTGATAAAGTAAAACATGATGAACTGATTAAAATGTTGGAAGATATCAACATTGATGGAAAAGATTTAAGAATAATAAAGAATGTTTACTGGAACCAAGTAGCAGCAATTAAAATGGGAAATAAAGAGGGTAGTTATGAACGGATAAAGCTAGGAGTACGACAAGGGTGTGTCTTGTCACCAGATCTTTTCTCCCTGTATAGCGAAGTAATAATGAGAGAGATCAAAGAGATGCCAGGAATACTAGTTGGAGGTTATAATATAAATAATATACGCTATGCAGATGACACAGTATTGGTGGCGGATAATTCAACAGACCTACAACAATTATTAGACGTTGTAGTAACAGAGAGTGCAAGGAAAGGACTCTCCTTGAATATCAAGAAAACAGTAACAATGGTAATATCAAAGAAAATGGTGACACCAAAATGTGACATAGAAATAGAAGGGAAAATCCTTAACCAAGTTGATAATTTTAGATACCTAGGGGCATTTATAACATCAGATGGAAGATGTACAACAGAGATTAGGAGTAGAATAGGGCAGGCAAAAGCCGCTTTTCAGAAAATGAAGAGTATCTTATGCAATAAGTCACTATCACTGAATGTAAGAAAGAGAGTGCTGAAATGCTATGTAGAACCAGTTTTGCTGTATGGCAGTGAATCTTGGAACGTAAATGAACAAATTAAGAAGAAATTAGAAGCAACAGAGATGTGGTTCCTGAGACGAATGTTGCGAATTCCTTGGACTGCCAGAGTAACTAACGACGACTGCCTGAAACAGGCTAATGAAACTAGAACATTATATACAACAATAAGACAGAGACAAACATCTTTCTTCGGTCACGTGATGAGAAGAGAGGCATTGGAGAACATCGTAACAACTGGAAAGATCGAGGGGAAGAGAGGCAGAGGTAGACCAAGAGAAGTGATGCTGGATGGATTGAGACGGTGGCATGGAGGAATATCAGCACCAGAGTTGATCCAGAAAACCAAAGACCGAGATCTATGGAGAGCCATGAACGCCTACGCCAGCCGGCACGGCACTTGATGATGATGATGACGTTGTTTGCCACTTATAATGGCAAATGCAGGAAGTAGACATTAGAGGGTATATTAGATAATATATACATTTGGAACCAAAGGCACACGTGCGTGCGAGCACAAGTACATACGCACAAGAGCGCAGATCCCCCCCCCCCCCACACACACACACACACACACGCATTGCCTATTACTTAAATTATTTTTTTAATTGCTTTAACAAGTATTTGAATTTCTTCATCTTTACTATTTGTATTATTTCAGTTATACACAATGTCCTCGAAGTATTATCTGGCATTAACTTGGACAAATTTATAAACGATACTTTATTGATACATTACTGTCTTATCTGTCAATTATTCCGTTATTGCAAACTTCAACAAATGTGATAAATGATCAGTTATTTAAACCCATTGATGTAACTGCTTAAGTAATATTCGTCCTGTTTCTTTCAGATAACAGTAATGACCATTGGTTATGGGGACAAAGTACCTCAGACATGGATGGGTAAAATTGTTGCCTCATGCTTTGCAGTTTTTGCCATCTCTTTTTTTGCCTTACCCGCTGTAAGTAAATATATGCAATCACTATTGTTAATTATTACCAGATTAGAATTAAATTGTAAGAATACAGACATTGTGATGATCTGCAAGAAGAAAGACATGCTAGATAAATGAAGAAAACCTTAAATAGGTGAATCGTTTCAACTCTCATTGAACAGTCATAATATCGGATAGAAGATGCCTTGTAGAGATTAGAACTTCTTCTTCTTCTTCTTCTTCTTCTTCTTCTTCTTCTTCTTCTTCTTCTTCTTTCTTCTTCTTCTTCTTCTTCTTCTTCTTCTTCTTCTTCTTCTTCTTCTTCTTCTTCTTCTTCTTCTTTTCTTCTTCTTCTTCTTCTTCTTCTTCTTCTTCTTCTTCTTCTTCTTCTTCTTCTTCTTCTTCTTCTTCTTCTTCTTCTTCTTCTTCTTCTTCTTCTTCTTCTTCTTCTTCTTCTACTTCTTCTTCTTCTTCTTCTTCTTCTTCTTCTTCTTCTTCTTCTTCTTCTTCTTCTTCTTCTTCTTCTTCTTCTTCTCCTTCTTCTTCTTCTTCTTCTTCTTCTTCTTCTTCTGCATACACCGTCAGCCGTCAATATTAATAAAACAGCAGTCAACTTGACCTTACTGACATCTCCATAGAGTTTGTACTCACATGGGGTGGACAATCAAGAATCGCCATGATAAAGGTAGAAGTATCTTGTTTAAGTTGAATAACATACACTCCAATAAAAAGCTGCAGGTAAAAATATTGCAAGGCACTTTATATAGCCCATATTGTTGTATGCATGTGAACTGTGGATAGAAGCAGACAGTCTAAGAAGCATCTGATGGCAGCAGCAATATCGTCTGTGAGAAAAATGCTAAGAAGAGCAATGGACGGACAGAAACACAAATGAGACGGCCCTTCAAGAAGCAGATACAAATTTCAAACTGATTAGACAAATTATATGTAGACTCTCAAAATGTTTGGGCATGCTATAAGGAGAAATAAACAAACATGGCATAATCAAAGATGTACAGGGTTTTGCAGAAGCTTGCTGAATGGAAGGAACAAACTAGTTCCGCGGGTATACCTCGTTGAACAACACCAGTATGAAGGCATACCAGCCTAGCATATCTTCATTGTATCAGTCTGAGACGTGGACAATGAGCAGGCACACTGAAAAACATCTAATGGCTGTGGAAATGTGGCTTCTGAGGAAAATGCACAGAATACCATGGACGGACAGAAAAACCAATGAGCTAGTTCTCCGAGAAGCAAATGAACACCGTAAACTGATTAGAGAAATTAGACGTAGACAGTCACAATTTTTTGGGATACGTTATAAGAAGAAATAAACTAGAGAACTTGGGGACAACTGGCAAAGTTGAGGGGGAAAGAACAAGGGTAAGGGAGGGAAGTAAATATCTGGATGGCTTGATCACGTGGCATGGCTGAGCAAGAACACGGAGCTGATCCACGACTCTAGTGATCGTGTAAGATGGCGAAACATGACCGCCAAAGGCTTATCGGCATGGTACATAATGATGATAATATCTTCAAATGTCAATTTTTTAAAGTAGCAACAAATTAAAATATCAACGATTGACATTTGATCGCAGCCTGGGATACAAATAGGTAGAGCGGCAATTATTAAATGCACAAGTCGAGCACGCCATATGACAACAGACGTGGAGGAAAGTAATCCGTCTCCCTCGACATTCCTGCCCCGACTGGTCATGAGTCAAGTTCTCGGTTTGGCTCGTTGGCTTTCTCTCACGTGGGTATACGAGCACCGCACGCTGTTCCTGTTTCAACCAACTTTCGTTGTTAATGTGATCTTCTTCTAACTGTGGCCCAGCTGGGTCATGACATCGACAATATCCCCCTCGTGTAATAAGTCCTGATCAGAACATATTCTCATCACAGCCCGCTAGAATAATTTTTAAAAAACCTCTCGATCCTGTGCCACCTTTCCTGTCGCAAGCATTATTGTCCATATGCCTGTGATTCCTGTGTCCACCACATCACTGGTCATCTTCCACAAACCATGCCTTTAATTGATATATATACTGTTAAAAAAAAAAAAAGAAGCGCAACATATTTAGTGTTACTTTTATAAAAGATATTCACTGATTGGACATCAGTCAACCTATCGACTGTGTCCATCTGGTCATTAACTTCTCGTGGTTACCTGAATTGTACTCACGTCATGATTCGTGAGGTCATGAAAGAGGTCACGGTCAAAATAATATTTTTGACAGTAACTTGTGACAGGTTCGTGATAATCCAGTGAAACTTACTGGACACAAAACTCTCTGACCATATTATTGAATTCTTATAAGAGACTAGACGACCCGGCCCGGCTTCGCCCAGCTCCTGGCGGGGAGCGTCTCATTTAATTCATATTCGGCCCCTGCTCCCGTTCCCAAAAAAAGACCACCCGGCCCGGCTTCGCCCAGTTCCTGGCGGGGAGAGTCTCATTTAATTCATATTCGGCCCCTGCTCCCGTTCCTGTTCCCAAAAATTAAAAACTGATTTTAAATTAACTAACTATTTCAGTTGTATCCACGCGAGTGAGAACAACAACTGTTCCTAACTAATTTCTGGTTTAATCAGAGAGTGAGTTCCCTTGCAGCAAGATGGCGGAACATTTATTAGTCTGTTTCTAAAGCTCGTGCCATTTATTTTCTTTCATGCTGGAGGAAAAATTGTTGATTTTAAACTAAATAACTATGCCTGTTGGCAGATGAGAAGAACATCTGTAGAAAATTGCATCTGAATATGATGGACCTTTCAGGAACGCATAAAGGACACACAAACAAAGACACAAACAAAGACACATTCTCTTTTATATATATATATATATATTGACGCTCCTCGAATAAATTCAGTTGAAAATCCAATGCGCAAGTATGGCTCATCTCACTACAGAATAAGGACTCATCATCATTGGATGTTTACAGGCTGGACAGTCACAGAGTGTAATAGCCAGAGAATGTAATGTTTGGTTAGAAGCACCTACGGAGGCGATTTCAAGAAACTGGCTCAGTGGCAGACCGGGCGCACAGTGGAAGACCCAGAATCACAATTGCTGCCGAAGACCGCTTCATACGGCTGCGTCACCTTAGGAATCGATTTGCATCTGCGTCCTCCACAGTCCAGTCAATGCCAGGAACTCGTTGAATTTCAGATCAAACGGTCAGGAACCGGCTACATGACGCTGGTCTTTGGGCTAGAAGACCCTACATAGGTCCTGTTCCTACTGACAGGCATCACCAGAACCGACTGCAGTGGGTGAATCAGCATCGTCAATAAAATGTTGGTACATGCTTGCAATTGAAACTGCAATAATGTTGTGTTGTTTTTTAACAGTATATTTCTAAACCGATGTGACCAAAATATTGTAATTCCGACATATGATACTGTTTTCTGAGTACGTTTTTTTTTTAGTGTGCAGATCTTGTACAATGACGATATCTTGTCTTTCTTTTCTTCTTTATTTACGGTATTCTAAGAATGTTTCTGTAACACGTAAGTTAAAAACCCTCGACTGCTTTCGTTTGCGAAAAGACAGTGGTATACATCATGAAACAATAAATCTAATCGCAATAGATCTCTATTTTCTTCTGTCTGTCGCCATCTTGCTGCAGTCTAATATCCCCTTTCCATGTCCATATTTGCCGGCTTCGTGGCTTAGTGGTTATGACTTTTCTCCGTAATCTCGTATACTCTCGTCAGGTAACGTGATGACGGTTCAAATCAGCAGTGGTTCGAATCGCATCGGTAACTTACGGGGTATGTGAGCCGGCCGCTCAGAAAGCAATGGCAAACTACTGAGCGTAATCTTGCCAAGAGATCAACATACAGCTGAAAGATGCTGGTGTTGACAGCTAAGTCCTGTAAAAGGATATGCTAAAAAAAAATGTCCATATTTGTATGTAATCACTGCATATAAACCACCATTTCCCCCTTTCCACGTCCATATTTTGATGTTATCCTTCCATATAAACCACCGTTTTACTCTTTCACACAGATTTTACAAAAATAATAACTACAAACGCGTATCTTTCTAAAACAAAACAAGTACCAGTTTTTGTTTGTTTTTTAAATATAAAAATGTGTTTTAATAAATGTATAATACAGTGTAGACCTGATAGGGCGAACTCACCTGGGACCCAAAAAATAATTCCCTTATCAGAAATGCTTCTTATAAGAGACAAGAGACAAAGACGTAAAAAAATTGCGGGGATAAACAAATTGTTCTTCACAGCAAAAATTCGCCACATCCGAGATCGCCTTAAGATTCAAGCATTTTTTTTTTTAACAGGGTATCCTTGGATCTGGCTTTGCTCTGAAAGTTCAACAAAAGCAGAGACAGAAACATTTCAACAGGCAGATCCCAGCAGCTGCCACATTGATACAGGTAATGCCGCACATTGGACATAAACAGTTGCAGCATGCGTCGTTATCACCATCATTTTCCCTTTTTGCTTCTTCTGTAGCATGGAGCTACTTTTACTTTAAAGTCAAGAGGATCGACTTCATTGTCCCGGGTTTTATCCCATGTGGCTCTGTCTCTTTCCGCAGGGCGGCCTGCCGAAACCGAGGCACAAAGCGCGAACTCCATAGCTCCAGCGACGACCCCCAGGAGAAAAGTGCACTCGTGAACGGAAAGACGTAGCTTGGAATCGAACCCACAACCTTCAGAGCGCGACACAGACGTCTTGACCACTTCGCCACGGAGACTCCCTACTTTTACTTAATCACAGTAAGTCAGTTGCATATCCTTTACAGGACGTTGCAGTCATCTCCAGCATGTTTTGGCTGTTTGCGATTTCTGGGCAAGTTTACGTTCAGTAGTTTGCCATTGCTTCTTGAACGACCAGCACTTATATCATTGTATGGAAACCAACGCAAGGCGGTCTGCTTCCAAATCGTCTGCAGATGTTTTTCGAACGCGGTATGGGGGATTGCGTTCGTGACACCTTCATCACGGAGCCGTTAATCAAAGTAAAGAGTACTCTAGAGAAGATGCCTGAAGGGAAAACGATTGTGATAACGATGTGTGCTCAGAGACCCCTCTGCCATATACCGCAAGGTACTACAATGCTCAGAGATTGAAAGCCAAGACCAAAATTAGGAGGGTACTGATCAGAGAGTTGCTTTTTGCAGATGATGCTGCAGTTACGACCCACTCTGAGGAAGAATTGCAGTGTCTACTATCTGCATTCTCCAATGCTTGTTGTGAATTTGGTTTAACAATTAGCAAAAAGAAGACACACATTATGTCACAAGGTGCACATGGGGTACCATCAATCTTTATTGACGACGCCGAACTAGAGATGGTAGACCATTTTACATATCTAGGATCAGTGGTAAATAGCAAGTTATTCCTAGATCAGGAAATCAACATCCGGATTGGTAAGGCAGCAACAACAATGAACAGGTTAAGAATAAGAGTCTGGGAGAACAGGAAGCTTACTGCCAAAACAAAAGTCCTTGTCTATCAAGCCTGTGTCCTTAGTACTATTCTTTATGGCAGTGGAACCTGGAAAACTTACTCACACCAAGAGAAACATTTAAACAGCTTTCATATGCGGTGTCTGCGAAGAATTCTTGGTATTAAGTGGCAAGACAAAATCACAAATACTGAAGTATTGGAAAGATCAGGTTGTGTGACGGTTTATTCCATGCTCAGTCTTCGTATACTTAGATGGATAGGACATCTTATGAGGATGGATGATGGTAGAATACCAAAGGACATCTTTTTTGGTGAATTACAGATGGGTAAGAGATCTCAAGGTCGGCCTCTACTACCTTACAAAGATATGTGTAAGCGGGACATGATTGATACAGGCATTGATAATGCACATTGGGAGCATGTCGCCGCTGAACGTGTTGCATGGAGGGCAAAGATCAGAAATGGAATAAAGACAAAGGAGAAAATTATTGCAGATAAGTCACACACCGAGCGTGTGAGACGTAAGATGGTGCATGATGGTGGAAATGACCATGTGTTCACATGCACCCACTGTGAACGAACATTTACAGCGCGAATTGGCCTTATCAGTCACATTCGCTACCGCCATAGGTAAAAGTTATTATGCCTTTTTAAAGCACAAACAATCGTCTATCAAGACGGCAAGGTGCCAATGATATATTGGCAGTAAATGACAGTTTTTTTTTTAATGGCAATCAGCCTGTATCTGCAGTTTTCTCTCCAGCATGAATTGCATTGTCTTCTGCGGATCCTGAAGGCTGCCATAGAGTTTGATATGTCTAAAATGTACAGACACTTGCGTTAGGGTGTGATAATAGGGTCGTTGTGGTCCGTCTTATGGCAGACTACGCCCATCTTCAGCACATTAATTCACAAAGCACAGACTGTGGTCTTCCTTGGCCATCTAATCCGGTATTCGGAAGTGGGCTGATGAGGGCTGGGCATACCATATTTGCCAGAGAGCTCTGCAGACTGCATCACTGCGGCTCAATTGACTTGCTTCGCGACCCTAGGTCACTTTAGTTGACGTCCCTCGAGAGGCCGTATTGTCATTGTTTTATTTTATTTTATTTATATATCTTATACAATGTGACCTTAGTGCAGACGTCTTGCACTAGATTCTGTAGAACCAGCAAGGGTGGTCTCATAGGCCTCCACTCTTTTCCACCAAGCGGTTTGCCGTGATTTCGCATTCACTGTGACCTGCATAAATTAGCCTTCTCTCATGTCATGGAGGCCTTAACTTTCTCTCACAATGGCGATCTAGATTCAACACACACGGGTCATGGGGCAATAACGGCAGTTGAACATATTCTCTGAAGACTGCGCCAAAGTCCTTACAGCACATAAAAGACACCAGACTCACCGAAAACTTCTTCTTCTGCTGCGTTCATCCGGAGTTTTTTTTTTCTTTTTCGGACGTGATTGCGTTGTGCCTGTTTACAGCAGAGCTGGGTTCTTGCGCCGTTAGGCAGACACATCCTACTTTTGCGGTCATTTGTTGACCGGGTTAACCTTCCCGGGACTCACCGAAAACCATATTAGGTGAAAGGATGGATGAAGTGAACGATAAAATATGTGATAATGTTGCACTATTAGTAGTGTGTGTAGATGTACAAGTCACCAGTGATGTGTGGTGTCATTATTAGTATGTGGTGATGCACATGTCATCTTTAGTTGTGATGTAGTAATGTACCTGTCATCATTAATAATGTGTGATATGTCATCATTAGTAATCTGTGGTGTGAAGATGTCATTAACAGGGGATTGAAATGTAGATTACATTAGTAGCGTGTGGCAATGTAGATGTCTCCGTGGCGAAGTGGTAAAGCTGTCTGCCTCGCGCTCCGAAGGTTGTGGGTTCGATTCCGGGCCACGTCTTTCCTTTCACGAGTGCATTTTTCTCGGAGACTCCCGCAGGTCGTCGCTGGAGCTACGGAGTTCGTGTTTTGTGCGACGCTTTCTGCAAGTCGCCCCGCAGAAAGAGACCGAGCCATATGGGATAAAAACCCGGTGCAATGAAGTCGATCCTCTCGACTTGTAAGACTTTAATGTAGATGTCATTACTACATCAAGTAAAGGATCCCTGTCGTGGCTTCCAGTGTGTTTGGTATATGGTGCTAGCCATATATTGTGATTGATTGATCAGTGGGTATTCAGTGAGTGACGTGATCACTGTCGTCCACCTAACTAACCTCCCCGCACAGAGAGCCCAGGTTCATGTTTTATCTGATTCAGTGCCGATGGGATAATACATCGTCGAATATGACCTACCATTTGTACAAAAGGACGATATATCGCCACACTAGGGTCATTGTATATTTTTGTTTTGTTTTCTTTCGTGGTCTCTACCTCAATTTCAGTGCTCCGTGAACGGAAATGTACATTATAATACGTGTTCCTTTGCTTGTGTGCCATGTTTGGTCCAAGCCAACTTTTTGTTTGGTTCTGAATCAGTTAAATCCCCACCTTGACGGGTGTTCAAACACATGCCCAGCATGTCAGTAGTAATGTGGTATGAGGCACACGCCATTAGTACTTGTGATGTGTGTATGGCGCTCGCTCGCTATGAACTCAATCGTAGTCAATACACACTACTTCTAGTAGTGCTGGGCTGAATTTTGTGTGGATTAGCTTTCCCTATTAACAGTGTCCCTCGCCATCAGGCGAACCCACTCCGACTTCAGAGGTAATTGTAATTTACGTCCCAAAGCCAAGGACAATAGGTCAACATGTTAGTCCAACTGTCCGGTGTAGGAGTTGAACCCCTTACCTCGGCATCAGCACACCGGATGTTTAAGAACACGTGTTCTTATCCATTCGGCCATGCTAATCTACAGTACTCGTGATAATGTGCATGCTACAAGTAACATGTTGATAAGACATATTGTGTCATGACATGCAATGTATGAATGTGTAAATGCTGACGCCAGTGTTTATGTCTCTGCAGTGCTTATGGCGCTGCCATGCTGCTGAACCACATTCCAAATCCGAAGCAACTTGGAAGATCCACATACACGATCCATCCAATGAGGAAACCGTGTTTGCCCGAATGGCCAGGAGGGCCAGTCTATCTCTTCGCAAACGGAGATTATCCAGACTAGATTCCACCAGCACTGTACCAAATCATCTGTACCGGGAGTCCTTATCTTCGTCTGTTTCATACGCAGATGAAAGATTAGGTAATGCGTGGCTATATTTAATATTTCCCCATATATTGCAAATACACTGCAAACATGCATTAATTGTGTCTGCTCAAAATAGGATTCAATTGTTATGACAGAATTATCAATGTGGAGCTCATGGAGAAAATTAGACAAAAATCACTGGATCCAAAGGTGAAGAAAGATCTATTGTGATTGATAGGACTCATCATCATCATCATCATGTGCCATGCCAAAAAGCTTGGGCGATCATTTTTAGCCACAGCACGCAATCACCAGAGTCATGGATCAGCTCAGTGTGCTTGTCTCGACTATACCACGTGGCCAAGCCATCCAGGTATTTACGTCTCTGCCCTCCCCATGTTCTCTTCCCCTCGATCTTGCCAGTTGTCACCAAGATCTCCAATTTATTTCTTCTTATAATGTGATCAAAAATGCTTACTGTCTATGTCTAATTTCTGTAATCAGTTTACAGTTTTCATTTGTTTCTTGTACGACTTGGTCATTGGTTTTTCTATCTGTCCATGGTATTCTTTGCATTGTCCTTAGAAACCACATTTCCACAGCCATCAGATGTTTTTTCAGATTGTCTGCCTATTTTCCACGCTTCAAATCCATACAAAAGTATAGGTTCTATGTAGCACCTCAACACTCTGTTTCTTGTTGTGAATGACATCTTTTAATTGGTCAGTATGTTTTCCATCTTGTAAAAGATTACCTTTGCCATGGCTATTCTTGTTCTAATCTCTTCAAGGCATCTCCCATTAGATGTTATGACTGTTCCAAGATAATTGTACCGATTTACTTGTTTAAGAATATTCCCATTTACTTGTATATTGCATTGTGGTAATTCCTTCCTCCTAGTGACGACCATAATCTGTCTTCTTACAATGTAATTCTAACTCTGTATGTTCACTGTGCGCAACAACCGCATCTACTAAATTTTGCAAATCCTGCTCATTGTCTGCAATCAATACTGCATCATCCGTATATCTAATGTTATTGATGAATCGTCCCCCAATGATAGAACTACACATTGAGAAAACCTGGAAATAGTATAACAAGAAAGGCCCATGTCTAGAATCCACGCAGCAAAAGACATAGAGGAAGACCCAAAAAACACACGTGGAAAAGAAGTAGAGACAGAAATGAATATTATTATAATATCATGTAATACGGGGAGGAGTTGGGCAGAGCTGCATGTGGTAGCGACGGCTAGGAGAGCTCGGAGTGAGTTATTTGAGGAATCACCCCCCAGTGGGAAAGAGGTGGGGGGGGGGGGCGGGGATAAAGTGCAATGGAAGAATATGTTATAATTTATGACCAGAAGCTAAAGTGTGTGCAAAATTTTGCTCAGTTTACCAGAACCTTCTCACTCAAAGCAATTCATATTGATGATGAAGTGAGCATGAGAAATGCTAAAGTCTTATGGCTTTCTGGGAAACAGATTTACAGTTTGGGACTGGATAGAAATGGAACTCATTGCCAGATTGTAGGTTTGTGTGACAGTAGCTCGGCCAGCTCTACTGTGTTTCTGTGAGGAACGGGCAGCGTACAGCCGACATACTAGACAAATGTTTGGGTTGTGTCAGGAAATCCACCTGCTGCTGTTGCTGCTATATTTTACCCACCAATGGAGCATAGGCCTGCAACCAACTCCTGCCAAATTGTCCTATCTGTTGCCATCTCCCGCACATCTTTCCATTCATCCCCATTTTATTTATCTGGGTCTTTTACAGGGTGTATTTTTTAATGACTGTAGGGGTTTTAAAAATATTGCCGTTCCAAGTTTTGTATTTATTTTTTATGTTGCATGAACTCCACAGAGGATGAATACAAAACTTGGAAGGGCAATATTTTCAAAAACCCAACAGTCATTTAAAATGCACCCTGTATTATCTTCTCCGTGTGTTTTGGCTCTCCCTCTATTTCTTTTGGCCTGTGGAATCCAAATAATAAACTGTCTGGAAACCAAAGCGTAGGGGCTAAACTCACACCTACCAGCTAAGTGGTCATGGGCTCCATCCGCATCGGTGCTTATTTAAATTATGGTTCTACTTGTCTCAGGTCGATGTTTTCTTATCCGTCATCAGCAGCTCTCTACCTTGGCTATGCATTAACTGATTAATACCAGCTCTCTACATTGGCTATGCATTAACTGATTAATACCATGTGATGATTAATTGCCTTCAGTGACTTCCCTTATTTGCCATGAACTTATATACAGTAGTTTTCCTTCTGCAACCCTCTTTACTTTGATATATAATACAACATGTCTGCTGCTATATTAACAACTTATAAGTCATAACTGTGACACACTCCTACTTCCCATTTTCTGCCATTCATTTTTGTTTTGTCAAAACCCACTTATTGTTTGGCACTGAATCTATTACTGATTGTGTTGTTCCATTCTACTATTCTGCATCATTAGTATTGGAACTCTACGCCGGCTGTTGAAAATTAGGACTGAGCGCTTATGGGAATGCCCCAAGTTCAGTGATGTCGGATTTTGAGTCTACTCAACTCATTCTTCCTTTCTATGCAGGCACCAATCAATGGATGTTTGTAGTCTCTTGGTCATTGTTTTAATCTTCTTTGTGGTTCTAATCCGCTTGGCAGTATTGTTTAGTACACGATCTTTTGACTTCTACAAATGTCCTAGTGCAAAAGGCATCCCTGCTGTGCTCCTGTTCTTATGTCACATGTATCTATAAGATAAAGAACTCTGCATTGTATGCCCTCACATGTTACCTTTATTCAGTTCAACTACCGGACACTTGATCTTAAACAAAAGTATAATTCATGTAGTGACTTCATATGATATATTACTTTGCTGTATGCACCTGACAAAATGCGGCGAAATATACCGGACAAAAAAAAATTGTGCAACATATTTATTGTTTCTTATGTTTTTAAATTCACTAAAAGAATACATTATTTTGAATTTCATGATGGCTATTTTCTTCTTCTGTTGCTAATGAATAAAAGTTGTGCAACTTGTAATAGAGATAACACATGGGTGTTTCAGTTTAAAATGGTTGCAGGTTTTTTTGCCTGCTGACAGTGATTCACTCCCAAACTTGTTTACCCTTCAGGTTCCATAACACCAAAAGCCAACCGTAAGGACAGCCACAGAACTAGCGTCTGTGGAGACAACAACACCAATGAAGACACAGATTATGATGTGGAAGAAACAGAAAAAGTACAGTTGTAAGTTGTGTGCCCTTTTCGTAGTCTTCCCTCACATGCTCTTGAATGTAGAGATCCAAGATTGAATTGTAGTCTTTATTGGGGCATAAACCCTTATTCGTCTCATGACAGACCCTGCTATCTTTCGCTATCTTTTGTAGTTGGTTTCTTCCGTGTCTTACCTATATTATTTACCTCTGTCTTGTATTCTTTTTCCCCGTGTGTTTTTGGCCAGCCTATATTTCATTCGTCTTGTGGATTAAACAAGAAGGACTTTCTGATTATCTTCTTCTTATGCGTTCATCCGGAGTGTTTTTTTTTTTTTTTTTTTTTTTTTTTTTCAGATGTGATTGCGTTGCGCCAGTTTAATATGCGCCTTTAGGATGACACATCCGTCTTCAGCGGGCGTTTGTTGACCACGTTAACCTTCCCAGGTGTTTCGAAGGACTTTTGACTCTCACTGTTGTGATGTCGTCCACATCCTAGCTGGTCAAGTTAGAACGGCCGAAGACATCACGGTTAACCCTCAAGGGAAGGCAGGGGCAGACCATGGGCATTCCCCGCCATCCAAGTTCGCTTCTATAATTGCAGAGCCAACATATAGCGAGCTCGTACTGGGCTCACCCAATGAATCGTGACGTCCTGCACATGGCTGCTTCACTTCTTCACTTCAGTACATTAGGCATTTGGTTCGCCACAGGCCGATCCCCGTTGCAAACCAGGAGAGGTCAGTCTGCGGACGACATCCACTCATCGAGCTTTCGGTTCGGACTTTCCACGAAATGGGTTTGCTAGCGAGCAATATTCCCATTCATGCATCTGGGTCGCTTTCTCGACTCTTACTGTTGTGGTTTTATCCCTATTCCAGCTAGTCCAACCAGGACAGCCGAAGACATCCCAGGATGTCAAGGGAAGGCAGGGGCAGACCATGGGCATTCCTCGCGATCCAAGGGGGCTTCCATAATTGCAGAGCCGGCAGATAACGCTCTGGTACTTGGTTCACCCATGGAATCGTCACGTCCTGCACATGGCTGCTTAGCCTCACTTCCGTATATTGAGCCTCTCATTCACCACAGGCTGCTCCTCCGAAGACCAAGAGGGATCTATATTTCTGATTATAATTATAACTGGTTGTCTCCATTACTGTCATATTTCTCGCCATAGTCTTTTCCACCCCTCCTAATTCACTCTAATTTCTCTAGTTCTCTTCATTTTGTTTTCATGTTGTGTGACCAACTCTCAGCTGATTTTCTAGGCAGTTTTACGTGCAGTAGTTTGCCGATGCTTTCTAAATGAAAAGACAACGTTTAAGTCCAACAAATGCAAGTGTAAGGATTGAACGCCTTTCCTCATCATCAGTGCACCAGAAGTTTATGATCGAGCTCGCTTGACCTTTTGGCCATTTTAATGTTAGTCCTCTCAATGAACTCAACATGAATTATTCTGTCGTGACATTTTAATCCTTGCCACCCCCCCCCCCCCCCCACACCCCCTCAGCCGGTCTCCCTGGCGAAGGAATTAAGGATGTTGTTCGTAATCCCTGTACACCTACGTACGAAACACAGCTGTGCAAGATTTGGCAGCAGATCGCGTTACGCTGGTTACTTACGGAGGGATGTGATATGGTCGTTCAGAAAGCAATGGCAAACTACTGAACGTAAAACTTGCCAAGATATCAACAGCAGCTGAAAAATACTAGTGTTAACTGCAATGTACTGTAAAAGGATATGCGGAAATAAACCTTCCACCTGGCCATTCTTTCTACCTGGCTATCTCTTCTACCTGGCCATCTTTTCTACCTGGCCACTTGTGTATAAATGCTCGATGTTTATTATTGACTCTTTTTATCACACTCCGTGTTTCTTATCTTTACAGCAGGGAACTGTTGTCAGTAAACGTGTTTGTCCCTTTTTCTTGGCACATGACATATTGGATATATGGTGCTAGTCCAGTCAACATTCAATGTTCATATTCTCATGATCGTGCCCGGCACCTGAACTTCTCAGGATGTGCCCTGCGTTGACCTGAGAACCAATGTTAATTATTTTTTTTTTTTTTTTACAACTCTTCATCTCGATAGGAATGCACGTTGAGTTAAGAACCGACATCACTGCACTCAGGACATTCCCATATGTGCTCCGTCCCCTCGTTCAACAGCAAGCGAAGAGTCATACTACTAATCGTTCCCACCACTATCTGGTTAAAAGTTCTACTGGTCTTCCCTCTCAGTTTTGAGATTCTTCCAGAACCGCTGCCGATCCCCCGCAATCTCATTCTTTCCACATATGGGTTCTCAATCTGTTCCTCCACCTTCTCCACCTAGTTCCACAAGCGCACGACCACATCTTCCTTGTCCATAGGCAAAATACCACCAAGAGGTGCATTCCCTGCTAGCCTATCAGCCTGTTCATTCCCCCGCACCCCCGCATGGCCAGGGCAAAATATCCATACAACTCTCCCAATCTGTGACCTCTGAAGCGACGAGAGCCATTCCACACGAAACATGGAATGCAAACACATAGTTAGCAGTCTAGCCACTACTATCACAACTCCCATGGTCTGCTGTATATTGGCATAATTACACACAGATATGCACACACAACAGTCACACAATAGCACACGGTGTCTTGATTTGTCTGTAGTAATGATTTGTGATATATCACAAGGCAATATAAGATGAACACTTGCATGTATCACAAGGCAATAGATGATGACCACTTTCATGTATCACAAATCAATACATGATGAACACTTGCATGTATCAGAAGGCAATGTGTGATGACCACTTTCATGTATCACAAATCAATACATGATGAACACTTGCATGTATCAGAAGGCAATGTGTGATGACCACTTTCATGCATCACAAATCAATATGTGATGAAAATTTCCTTATATAACAAGTCAATATAAGATGAACATTTGCATATATCACAAATCAATATGTGATGAACACTTGCATGTACCACTAAGTCGTTTTAGACAATAGGGTGAGAATCAAGAACTTCAGGATTAATAATAAATACAACATAATATTTGTTATTTTTATTTCCAGATTGACAGAAGCTCATAAAACAGCAATAAGAGTTATTAGAAAAATCAAATACTTCGTAGCCAGGAGAAAGTTTCAGGTCTGTTAACACTTCCAGTCTTTATAGTACAATATATTTTTTACAATGAATATAAACTTCATTTTTAGCAAATCATTGAATTCTGTTGATGTTACATGTAATTGGTTTTTGTATTATTTCTTTTTGCACCATGTAATAGATATAATGGGTTGGAGTGTGTTAACAACGAAAAATGTAGAACTAATGGAGGTCATATTACCAACTTGAACCTAATCTATATAGTATGCACTATGCTCAGTCAAGATTTGGTTACACCCTAATATGCCTCGCCACAGATGAGAAGTACCAGTACTGATCTTGCACACTCCACCGCTTCTGAGATTGGATAAGGGAATTAGAGGTCTGCAATACAGTTCCCGTGAAGATGGTAATTTTAGACTGGGTCGGGAGAAAAATCTCACCACCGGCCTCGCTCAGATAGAAGCAAGCCTATTCCAGGGCTCAAAAGACTTTGCCACCAATGCATGGGACATAAGAGTTGAAGCTCAGTCTTCCAGAGGACTCTTCTCCAACCGACCAATCAATCAACCAACCAATCAACCTTTATAGATGTTTGCATTATGTCTCCCATTACGTGTTATTCGTCTTTCATTGAACTATTACTTCCTACAAGCTAAAAGTAGCTCCATAGCAGATATGACGATGCGATATTCAGTGTTATACATACACATATCGTGAGTGCAGAGAATGTGCGGAGGGCGCACAGAGGTTGGGGTGCAAAAACTGATTCAGAGTGACACACATCACGGTGACATAGTGATCTATACTGATGGGTCAGTGGCGAGAAACAGATGTAGTGGTTGGGATTTCTTCGCGAAGGCTAATGGTCAATTCTTGAAAGAGGAGAGTTTGACATATGAGACTACGACCTGGAGGAATGGAGGTGGAAGCAGTCACAACGTCATTCTATTGGTTGGAGGAGACCACTGCAACACACATTACATTCATTGCGGACTCAAGAAGTATGCTTATTAAGGTGGAGAAATGAACGTTTCGTGTGGAATGGTTATTCTTGCTTCAGGGGTCACAGATTGTGAGAATTGTATGGATATTTTGCCCTGGCCATGCTAGCGTGTAGGGGGAATGAACAGGCTGATAGGCTGGCAGGGAATGCACCTCTTGGTTGTAGAATACCTATGGACAAGGGAGAGGTGGTCGAGCACCCGTGGGACCAGGTGGAGAAGGCGGGGGAACAGATTGAGAACCCGTATGTGGAAAGAATGAGATTGCAGGGGATTGACAGGGGTCTGGAAGAATCTCAAAACTGAGAGGGAATACCAGGAGAACTTTCTATCAAATACCGGTGGGAACGATTAATAGTATGACTCTTCGCTAGCTGTTGAACGAGGGAACGGGGTGTGTATGGGAATGCCTGCGTGCAGTGATGTGGGTTCTTAACTCATCTCAATTCAGCTCATCTAATCCACATTATCCAGACCACAACATATGAGATGTGGTTGTCAGTCCCTTCCTCGTCACTTCTCCTTCCCATATGTTCAGTGTCAGAAATTCCCATTATCCAGACCACAGCATATGGGATGGGATAGCCAGTTCCCATATTTGACACGTTTCCTTCCCATTCAATTTCAAGAAAACTATCTGGTACCCAATTGTATGAGGCTGGGTCCACGCCAGAGACATAACGGTCGACACAAACATAATCCTGCCTATGCTAGGGATGGAACCCGGACCACAGACATGGCTAGCAAGCGCTCTAGTCACTATGCCACTGCAGCTACATTACTTACTGCAAATTCAAAATCGGTTGATTTGTGCTTACCTGCTGGCTCTTTGGACTGGGTTCAATTCACTTCTCCCATCTCTCTCTCTCTCTCTCTCTCTCTCTCTCTCTCTCTCTCTCTCTCTCTCTCTCTCTCTCTCTCTCTCTCTATGCCTTTATAATGCATATCTTTTACATTGTTGCTGTTCTTTGTTAGCCTTGAATGATGTGTGAATGAAATAATGTATGAAAGAGAGTGATAGAAGGGCAGAATGTTAGACGGGCCTGCGTACCCAATTCTTAACCCTTTGAAAATAAAGTTTGTTCGTTCGTTCGTTCTCTCTCTCTCTCTCTCTCTCTCTCTCTCTCTCTCTCTCTCTCTCTCTCTCTATCTCTCTCTTTCTCTCTCTCTCTTCCTCTCTCCCTCTCTCTCTCTTTCTCTCTCTCTCTTTCTGTCTCTCTCTCTTTTTCTCTCTCTCCCTCTCTCCCTCTCTCTCTGTCTCTCTCTCTGTCTCTCTCTCTGTCTCTCTCTCTCCCTCTCTCCCTCTCTTTCTCTATGTCTATCTCTCCCTCTCTCTCTCCCCCTCTCTCTCTCTGTCCCTCTCTCTCTCTCTCTCTCTCTCTCTCTCTCTCTCTCTCTCTCTCTCTCTCTCTGAGGATTCTTTCCTTCTTTCCATGACCACATATCTCTAGGGTAGACAAACCTTCACAAACTGAGTACTACACACTTCTGGGAAAGTAAGGCGGCAGACATGATACCGACACATCACCCTTCCAGTGCCATATGATCAAGAAGATACAATTCTGGCACCATACCTCAAATATGTCACAATGGTATGCAAACTAGATCGTTTGTCTTTGGCATTTAGCATATTCTGTGCCAAACAAAGAGTAGATTTGGACCAAACAAAAATTAATGACTGAAAATATGAAATGTCACAGTTATGACTTATAAATTGTTAATATGATAGCAGACATGTTGAATGATAATTCAATGACAACATTCTCGCGATATATAAGCCCATGCCAGATACAAGAAGTCATTTAAGACGATTAATCAACCCATGGCACTTAATCAGTTAAGGCGTTTCTATAAATTATGTGAAAGGGTCGGGAATTTAAAAAAAATATTGATTTTTTAACTGCAACACACTAAGCAAGGATGATGTAACATGGACCATATACAACTAAGAAAGATTGCTGTCAGTGAGTATTAGGCAAATTACAGTCAAGTCACCATCATGGCTAGACAAGAAAGCAGAGAGTGATGTTTCTAAATGTCAGATCAATAAATTATATGATATTTAGATAAGAATGTAGAGATACAAGAACAGGTTACAAGTCTCTCATATCTACATAATCGAAAATAAAACAAGTCCTTTAAGTGAAACCTGCTTTGGGTATATGAAGTTTTAGGATTATCATATTTTTAGGACTGAGTTCATGTAGGCTTAGGTGCCCAGTCTTTCCCTCGCATGGTAATCGTCAAGTGTAGGTATCGAATCCACATCCTACCGCACTCATTCCATTGTCAATGTATCATCCTAGTCATTACACCAACGTGCCAATCACAAACTGGCATTGTTGGCACTCTTCCGACAGACGGGTCTAAATAGTTCTGAAAAGTGAATAATTTTATATAACTAACAACACTAACCCTAACCCTAAACCCTAACTTATTCACTGCAGAACTATTTAGACACGTCTGTCGGAAGAGTGCCGGCATTGTTTATTCTTGTGGATAAGGTACAAAAGACTACTTTCTTAGTTCTGCTACAATAGCGACTTGTGGGTGAATTTTTTAAGTATCTAAAAACCACTTTTTCGGATGGCAAATTGCCCTACTTGGATGCGTGGATTAAACTCTCCAATGATTAACTCATGTGTTTATTGATTTGTTAACATTAGCGAGACAAGCCTGAAGAAAAGTCCCTGATACAGAAAAATAAATAACGATTTGCACAATTAAACCAGATAGCACCGACACTTACATTCGGTTTGAAACATGTTTGCAAAGCTGTGGTATTTATGTTGTCGCTTTGAAAACAATTCCAAGATTGTGTTCTGTAAGAATGTGTTAGGAGAGAATTCGCAGAATATTGGAGCACTTAAAGTGGTTTGAATTGTGCACACACACAACAGCAACAAAAATACGTGCAATATGTTTGTACCAAATGGTTTTATCCAATCAGTGAGTAAGGTCAGATAAGCACATGCCTGTTATATGTGCAGCAATATGTAGGACATTCACATATAAATAAAAGCTCGTGGCTTAATGAGATGAGATGACCAGTTACTTACCTCACTCATATTTTCTACTCAGATATTATACAGAAAATTATGAAAATTATCCAGCATCCATTTTTAGAAGTTGAATCCACCCTAGAGATTTACTTTTTTGAAAACTTCCCGCCACTGTTGGCAATTGGCCAGTTGTATTGGTAAACAAGGCTGCTTATCATTATTCCACAAAGGAACCTTATGATGAATTATATAGTCTAATCCTTAATCCTCCCAATTGTACTCCTCCTACCAAAGCCATTTGGCTTAACATTCAGTGTTGACAGAAAGCAGGAAGTACCTTCTATTGTCATATGGTAGCTCAGTCACATCTAACACCTGAATTTATGAACACAAATTAAATATAAAATAAGACATCCTAGTAATATTTACTATTCAATTATCTCGGAACAGTCATAACAGCTGATGGCAGATGCCTTGAAGAGATTAGAACAAGAATCGCCATTGCGAAAGTAGCCTTTAGCAAGATGAAAAACATTCTGACCAATAAAATGATGTCAATTGAAACGAGAAAAAGAGTGTTGAGGGGATACATAGAGCCTGTTCTTTTGTATGGATGTGAAACTTGGACAATGTGCAGTCAAGCTGAAAAACATCTGATGGCTGCAGAAATGTGGTTTCTGAGGAAAATGCAAAGAATACCATGGACAGATAGAAAAACCAATGACCAAGTACTACAAGAGACAAATGAAAATCGAAGATTGATTAGAGAAATTAGACGTAGACAGTCAAAATTTTTTGGACATGTTATGAGAAGAAATGGACTGGAGAACTTGGTGACAGCTGGCAAGATCGAGGGGAACAGACCAAGAGGAAGACCGAGAGGAAAATACCTGGATGGCTTGGCCACATGGCATGGACGAGACAGGAACACTGAGCTGATCCACGACTCTGGTGATCGAGTGAAATGGCGAATCATGACCGCCCACGCTTTCCGGCATGGCACATGATTGATTGATTGATTGAGTAATATTTACACATGGAAGGTGAAAACCTAATGTGTGACTTCCTTGGATAGCAATAATGCGTAAAAGTGTAAGTGAGAAATCGGAAATAGAACTAGACATGGGCAATGTCAGATCGATGAAGAAGTTACATAATTACTATTATAAGGATGAGACATGACAAAATAATAACATCAAATAGCAAATCAGAAGACAAGATCGAAAATAGATGCAATAAGGCAAACCAACTCATTGAACAAATGGCACCAATACTAAAGAACACACATATATATATAGATACCAAAAAGGCACTCTACAATACAATCTTCTAACCATCTCTATGCTTCCAATGCAACGTTTGAATGACAGAAAAAGCGAAAAAAAATTACAACAGAAATTAGATTCCTGAGAAGAATACTCAGTGTATCATCATCATCATCATCATCATCATCAAGTGCCCTGTCAGCTGACGTAGGCGTTCATGGCTCTCCACAGATCTCGGTCTTTGGTTTTCTGGATCAACTCTGCTGCTGATATTCCTCCGTGCCACCGTCTCAATCCATCCAGCATCATTTCTCTTGGTCTGCCTCTGCCTCTCTTCCGTTCGATCTTTCAAGTTGTCACGATGTTCGCCAATGCCTCTCTTCTCATTACATGACCAAAGAAAACTGTTTGTCTCTTTCTTATTGTTGTATATAGTGTTCTAGTTACATTAGCCTGTTTCAGGCAGTCGTTGTTAGTTAATCTGGCAGTCCAAGGAATTCGCAACATTCGTCTCAGGAACCACATCTCTGTTGCTTCTAATTTCTTCTAAGTTTGTTCATTTACATTCCAAGATTCACTGCCATACAGCAAAACTGGTTCTACATAGCATTTCATCACTCTCTTTCTTACACTCAGTGATAGTGACCTATTGCACAAGATACTCTTCATTTTCTGAAATTTTTGAAATTCGGCCTTTGCTTGCCCTATTCTGCTCTTAATCTCTGTTGTACATCTTCCATCTGATGTTATAAATGTCCCTAGGTATCTGAAATTATCCACCTGGTTAAGAATTGTTCCTTCTATTTCTATGTCACATTTTGGTGTCACCATTTTCTTTGATATCACCATTGTTACTGTTTTCTTGATATTCAAGGAGAGTCCTTTCCTTGCACTCTCTGTTACTACAGTGTCCAACAATTGTTGTAGGTCTGTTGATTTATCTGCCACCAATACTGTGTCATCTGCATAGCGTATATTATTTATATTATAACCTCCAACTTGTATTCCTGGCATCTCTTTCATCTCTCTCATTATTACTTCGCTATACAGGGAGAAAAGATCTGGTGACAGGACACACCCTTGTCGTACTCCTAGCTTTATCTGGTCGTAACTACCCTCTTTATTTCCCATTTTAATTGCTGCTACTTTGTTCCGGTAAATATTCTTTATTATTCTTAAATCTTTCCCATCAATGTTGATACCTTCCAACATTTTAATCAGTTCATCATGTTTTACTTTATCAAATGCCTTAGTATATCTATGAAGCATAAATATATGTCTTCCTGTTTCTCTGTTGACCTTTCTATTAGTGTCCGTAATGTATATATTGCATTGTGTGTGCCCTTTCCCTCCACAAATCCATACTGTTCTTCACTAATTTCCATTTTTATTTTCTTTCTGGTTCTTCTCATTATGATTCTGAGCCCAAGCTTAGTGGTATGGTTTATGAGGTTAATTGTACGAAAATCTTCACTTTCAATTGCATCTGGTCTTTTTGGTATAGCTATAAATATAGATTTCAGCATATCACTGGGTAAATATCCACTGCTGTAAATATCATTTAACATTTTGGTTAATATATCTACTCCAAATGCTCCCAATACTTCTAATTCTTCTATTGTGATTTCATCTGGTCCAGCTGTTTTCCGTTCTCCGTATATTTCATAGCGTCAGGGACTTCTTCTTTTGGAATAGGTGGACCTTCTAAGCTACTTTCTTCTGTTTATTCTTCCCTGTGCCCATCATATAATTCTCGTATATACTCATTCCACCTCTTCATTATAGCACCTTCCTCCAATAATATTTTTTCTGTTTTTGATTTCAAACACCTTGTATTTATTTTTATTTTTCTTCCCGTTAGCTCATTGATTTGTCTGTGCATATTTTTTTTGTATCTTTAATGGCATTTAATTCAATTTTTTTGTGTGCACTGTTCATTTAACCAACTTCCTTTTGCCTTCCAACATTTATCTTTTATTTCTTTATTTATCTTAGCGTATTCTTGTTTGTCATTTTTTATCTGTTTTCTTTTGTCCATCAGAATTAAGATTTCTTCATTCATCCATTTTTCTTAGCTATTTGACTTCTCTCCGGTAAAATTTCTTTGCTAGTTTGATGAAAGGAGTCCCTTAACATTTCCCATTGTTCATTTATACTCTGTATTTTAGCTATTGCATTGTACCTATTTTTCACAGTCACTCTGTATTGTTCTTGAATTTCTTTATCTACTTTCAGAACCTCTTTATTAAGTCTCATGTTCCTAACCATATTTTTCCCCTCTCTTTAATCTTACTTTTATTTGTCCACATAGTAGTACATGATCACTATTACAATCGGCGTGAGGCATTGTTTTTACATTAATTAGAGCATTTCTAAATCTTTTATTAATTTGTATGTAGTCAATTTGGTTGCGTATTTTCTGATCAGGACTTTTCCATGTGTATAGTCGTCTTTTATGGTGTTTAAATCACGTGATTCCAATTATATCATTGATATTTGCCTATTCTATTAGTTTTTCCCCTCTATCATTTCTTGTACCTAAACCATAATTCCCCACTATATCCTCCATTTCCCCCTTTCCTACTATTGCATTAAAATCTCCAAGTATTATTTTTATTTCCTGTGATCCAATTTGAGCCATCGTCATTTCTATTTCGTCGTAAAAGTGTTGTATTTCTTCATCACTACTGCTTGTTGTTGGTGCATATACTTGTATAATATTTATATCTACTGGTTTGCCTTTGATTTTGACCAAAATAACTCTATCTGAAATACACCAGTATCCATTAAGTGACTTGACTGTTTTTTCGTCAAGTATTATTCCTACACCTTTTTCATGCGTATCCCCTCCAGAATAAATTATTGTGTGGTTGTCAGCTATAATTTTGCCCGATCCCTTCCATCTAATCTCACTAACGCCAAGTATATTCATTTTCATGCTATCCATTTCTCTTAGAACATTGTTCAACTTTCCTAGCTCATTTGTATCAGTGTATCAAGAAGAGAGAAAATCAGAAATAAAGACATTAGGACTAAAGTGGGGGTTATAGCAGTGCTAGATTTTATCAGAATTATTTTTTTTTTTTGCATATCCATTACAGGACGTTGCAGTCAACACCAGCATTTTTCAGCTGCTGTTGATGTACTAGGCAAGTTTACGCTCAGTAGTTTGCCATTGCTTTCTGAGCAACCGGCTCACATATCCCGTAAGTTACCGACGCGTCGAGAACCGCTACCGTTTCTCGCGCACATCATGTCACTCACGAGACTATACGGGATTACGGAGAAAGACGCTAACCCTTAGGCCAGGGAGACCGGCTAAACAGCAGGTTAAATGGTTCAGCTATATAACTAGATTACCAACTAACAGTATACCACAACAAGCAATGATTAACAGACCAGAGGGAAGCAGAAGAAGAGACCGATCATATAAACGATGGGCAGAGGGAACAACAAGAGTCCATGGGAATCTTGATACATAAAGCCCATAAACGGGCATATACTTCTCCTCGACACCGCAAAGTACAAGAGGAACTAGATGGAATTAGATGAGGCATGACAAGAGAAAAGAAGAGGTTGGCCAAAGGTAACAGGAAACAAGAGGACCAAAGTTAAACCATCCAGCAGGAATCAATTCTATTGTGGATGCCACGGTTTGTGGATGCAACAGCGTCAAACATCCCAGTGTTGTAGAAATAACACTATTGAAAAGCCTAGTTCTTGGAAGAAGCAGCTGGTGTCGGCCATCAGCATGGAGAATACCGGACTTGAAAGGCATCATGGTCATGAAGATGCATGAGGCAGGAGAGATGGGAAGGACAGAGAGTCTTTCCGGCTGGTTGGGATGAGAGCGATGTTCTGCAAAGGATTTGCTACATGGTGATGGAAGAAATATAAGATAATCAACTAACATCTTCTTCTCTCTTTGTATACTGCCACAATGTCTGCTTCTTCTTCTTCTTCTTCTTCTTCTTCTTCTTCTTCTTCTTCTTCTTCTTCTTCTTCTTCTTCTTCTTCTTCCTCTTCTTCTTCTTATTCTTCTAGCCCACGCCATGTGGTGTTAGTTATCATATCTGTCCATAGTCTTCTGTCTCGTGTACTGCCAATCATTTTGTATACCAAGATATCAATTCTACTATCATCTTCTCTCTTGATCTTCTCCTTCTTCTCTTCCCATCCAGTTTTCTCATTGTCACAGTGTGCGCCAACTTTCCCCTTCTCATAACGTGCCCAAAGATTATTCCCTTTTAATGCCAGTGACCAGTTCTTTTTATGGATTAACTCCTTACAAGATGTCTTCATTGCATTTTTATCAATCCACGGTGTCTCAGCATTCTTCTATGAAACCACATTTTTGCAGTTTTCACATAATTCCTCACAAGTCAGCTAATGATCCATTCTGTACATCAGGATTGGCCCAGTAAAGCTTTTAAGACCTTTTTTATATTATATTTGGTTCTCCCAAGACTGACAATGATGTATTCCACATAATGTTCTATTTCTTATGAAATGCTGGTTTTGCTCCAACATTTAACTTCTTTAATAATAATACTACATCTATATGATGTTATCAAAGAACCTAATTATTTAAATACATTGACTTGTTTCATAGTAGTTCCTTTCACCTTGATAGCTGTTAGTTCAAGTTAGTTGTCCTTTACAGGACGTAGCGGTCAACCCCAGCATTTTTGGCTGTTCGTGATTCCTGGGCAAGTTGACGTTCAGTAGTTTGCAATTGCTTTCTGAATGACCAGCACCAATACCATTTCGGAAAAAAACTGACACTGCTGCGTTTCGAACGCGGTATGCGGCATTACGAACTACGTCCGTAACCCCTTCCCCACGGAGATGGTTGATAGCTGTATATAACTCATTAAGTTATTGAAAATGAGATTGTATATGTGTTATCTGACATTTCATGTGAGTATTTATACACAGAGCAAAACTTTGCTATTCTTCTCTGTAATTATTTATTATTGATGGTTTTGTTTTGTGTATAATCATCAATTAGGCTGAAATACCACTTGTTCAATAAACTAAAGATCTGAAATACTGATGAATATAACCATGAAATTGGTAAAATGATGACAACACATTTACTGCAAGTGTCCAACATATGCAGAACAGAGAAAATTACTTTGGCCTACACTCTCTCCACTTGTGGGTAAACTCTAGGCAAATATCAACAACCTCAAATTGATGCTGCTTCCTTTAAATATATTCAGGTTGACATCTGAAGTTGTATGAAGAAGAAGACGAATATAATCATCTATTGTTGTTGTTGCTATTATTATTATTATTATTATTATTATTATTATTATTATTATTATTATTATTATTATTATTACTTTTATTATTTGTTCATTCATTCATTCTTACCGTGTTCCTTGCTAAGCCTGTCAACACCATGTTAGGAAGAGCTGTCTCGACAAGGTCCTTGAATGGACTAGAAGGTGATGTTCCTTGCCTTTGTTATCGCATGAATCCACGGCTTGTAAGGTCTGATGCTTGCTGTTTCTGATGTATCTCTGCTATCCCGTGATTCTACGGTTTATGAGGTCTGAATCTTTCTGTTTTCATTGTACCTCTGCTATTCCATGAATTCATGGGTTGCAACGTCTGAATCTTGCTGTTTTCATTGTACCTCTGCAATTCCATTAATTCACGGGTTGCAATGTCTGAATCTTGCTGTTTTCATTGTATCTCTGCTGTTCCATGCATTTATAGGTTTCAAGGTCTGACTCTTGCTGTTTTCACAGTATCTTAAACGCCATGACATTTGTGATGTGCTGCTTAGAGACTGTCTTGTTAAATGAATGAACCATCTTGCTTGCTTGCTTGTTTGCTTGCTTGTGGTCGCTGACTGTGAACTCCAGCGTGAAGTCCTGTATGTCGGGTGAATACGCCCTGTTGTCCACCATCAGTGTGATGTCATACCGGACCTGAGGTTTGCGTGAGTATCCGTTGTCCCATGACTGGCTTATTGGTGTGCAGACTGGTAGTTCCTCGCCATGCAGGCAGATACTCTCCGGCTTCGGAGGAATCATCGATCCTACTGATGTTAGCCAGATCTCCGAAGGGACCTGTTGCCCAGGACGCACGACGTGGACGTGTCAGCAGGTCTTGGCCAGTATAGATCCCGGCCCTGGTGCCTTGGAAACACTTCTGCGACCCAATGAACCATCTGACTTGAAGTCTCTCCATAAAATCCATTGCTGTCATTATACCTCTTGCTTCCTGCTGTCACCATTTTTAATCCTCTCTGTTCTTGTCACATTCTGTATTCTTCAGAAGCAGTTCATCTCTGTTGCTGCAATTCTGAGGTTAATTGTTTATTATTATTATTATTATTATTATTATTGTTATTATTATTATTATTATTATTATTATTATTATTATTATTATTTATAAACATGATTAATATTTATATTACCAGCAAGCCCGCAAGCCCTATGATGTCCGGGATGTTATCGAACAATATTCTCAGGGTCACCTTAACATGATGGTCAGGATAAAGGAGTTGCAGAGAAGGTATTTTCTTTTTCTACAACTTACAAGTTGCATCTTCGGTTACGTCAGATGCTTCGTTGGGTGGCTGGTTGGTTGGTTGGCTGGTTGGTTGGTTGGTTGATTGGTGGGTGGGTGGGTTTGTTGGTTGGTTGGTTGGTTGGTTGGTTGGTTGGTTGGCTGGTATCTGAAGGACTTGCAAGTCATCTGAGCCCTGAAAAGATCTTCCATCTAAAGGAATGAGGCTGGTGTAGAGACATTCCTCCTGACCCAGTACCCCAAAATCATCTCCATGGGGTCTGTGTTGAGAACGTCTGCTTCCCCTCTCTAAGTGCAGGAACCAGCAGATCGTGCTATGCTGATAATTGAGCTTCACATCTGCGGTGAAGTCTGGTGATCCTTGGAACACTCGTCAAACTGGGAATCTAGTCTGTGGGCAGGCCACATCATGGAGGGGTGACTCAAGGCCCTGGTCATTGTAAGTCATGTGACCTCTTTGGCCCAGTTATGTCAGTCAGAAGGCGTAATAAGAGTGAGGAAAAACTATATATGTATATCAATTTCCTCTCATGTGTTTGCGGGGCCCATCAGGGAAGAAAAAAATAGTAGCACTATAACCTATCATTCATGACTTAAGAAGCGACTAAGGAGGGTTGGTATAAGATTGGCTACCTCATCCAGTTGAAAAATAGCTGCAATGTCTAACCAATAATGAGCCGTGTCTACAAAGGCTTGGCATGAGTTGGTTGAGGGACTCCACTCCACTGAGAGATAAAAGACAGAAGAGAGACATATCAATTGACTTGAAGGTACCTCTGAAGTCAGAGTGGGTTTGCGTGATGGCGAGGGACACTGGTAATAGGAAAACCTAATCCACACGGAAATATCAGTCCAGCGTACTAAAACAAAGTAATAGCATATGTATGAACTACGCTTGAGCTCAAAGGTAGCAAAGATATTTTACGAATCTGAAAGAGAAGATTGAGGCAGCCCCATGACAGACTGGGGCAGCCCCATGACAGATTGAGACAGCCCCATGACAGATTGAGGCTGCCCCATGACAGATTGAGGCTGCCCCATGACAGATTGAGGCTGCCCCATGACAGATTGAGGCAGCCCCATGACAGATTGAGGCTGCCCCATGACAGATTGAGGCAGCCCCATGACAGATTGAGGCAGCCCCATGACAGATTGAGGCAGCCCCATGACAGATTGAGGCAGCCCCATGACAGATTGAGGCAGCCCCATGACAGATTGAGGCAGTCTGCTGTTGGAGTGTGAAGTATTAGGCTTTTGAATATTCTAGGTCATGCATAATGAGCTGAGGTGGCCACGTGCCTTCTCCGCAATTCTGAAAATTATCTGGTACCCATTTGTTTGACTATATTAACCCCAGAAATGCACTGGGTGGGAGAAAGTGGGGTCCTGCTGGGGATGGAATCCGCACCGGTCCTGGCAAGCTGATGCACTAACCACAATGTTAGTGCAGCTCACTTTACTTATCTTTGAAATATAAATGTCTAAATGTCAGTCATGTAGAGAGAACACACCCTTAACGTGACTAGTTGCCATCTTCCTTCTCATGAGGCAGATACTATATGGGTTATGGATGGGATGGAAAATTGAAAATGGGTGTGGGTTGGGGGAGGGAGGTTAGAATGAAAGAATAAAAGCCTCAACCTCGCATCTACTGCGCTGCTATATGGGTGCACTTGGTTGTGTGGGATGTTGTGACACCTCAGTCTGAATGATGGTCGTGTGGATCTCCTGCCACAGGAACCTCATGGATCCCCTGTGTCAGGATCTACATGAATCCCCTGTATCAGGATCCACATGAATCCCCTGTGCCAGGATACACATGGATCCCCTGTGCCAGGATATACATGAATCCCCTGTATCATTATCCACATGAATCCCCTGTGCCAGGATACACATGGATCCCCTATGCTAGGATACACATGAATCCCCTTTATCAGGATTCACATGAATCCCCTGTGCCAGGATACACATGGATCCCCTGTGCCAGGATATACATGAATCCCCTGTATCATTATCCACATGAATCCCCTGTGCCAGGATACACATGGGTCCCCTATGCTAGGATACACATGAATCCCCTGTATCAGGATCCACGTGGATACCCCATGTCAGGATACACATGGATCCCCTGTGCCAGGATATACATGAATCCCCTGTATCATTATCCACATGAATCCCCTGTGCCAGGATACACATGGATCCCCTATGCTAGGATACACATGAATCCCCTGTATCAGGATCCACGTGGATACCCCGTGTCAGGATCCATATGCGGCTCCAAGCAGACAGCTGGGTGATGCAGGACTTTATTCTCCCAGATAGCTTAGTAACCATTGTTTACTTCCCATGGTGTGGATGTATCCAGATATTTGATGATAATATTTGATAAATATTTGACAGATGTGAGAATCTTCAAGAACAAGTTCTCGATCAGCATGCATTTGTTATCCTCTTCCTATTGTTTGTTTCCCAAGATGCTGGCTGAGCACACCATGCTGTGTCACAACAAACAAGATCTTTCGTAGTTTAAAATGAGTGGCAGATGTCAACACGTCTTCAGAGTTACATTTCGTTCAGTAGTGCCCCACATCGACTAGTGAAGTTGATAGCGAATTGAGCATGAACGCGGTCAGATGTGGGTTCGATGTCTGGGCTCATCACTTGCCAAAGTGAGGGAAACATTAGCCACCTATTCCTCCCTACTCTTGGCCTAAAAATATCACAGATTCACAGCAAGAAACTGCTTTGGGACAATTTATTAATTGTATTATTATTAGTGTCCCATGTTGAGATCATGATTATTCTATTTTAAATCATTAAAATTTTGTTTTCACCCATGTAAAAACTAATGTTAAAACTATAAAGATTATATTTTCAATTATTAAAATATTGTTTTCACCCATGCAAAGACTAATTTTAACAATATAAAAATTATATTTTCAAGCACATAAAGATTAATTTTCAGCCATATAAAATAAAGCAGTTATCAAAAGTACAAGGATACCAGTCTCTTATATCAGAAGGCAAAGATTCTCATTTCTAATAAGACTAGAGGTTGTTTTTCATAGGGGTAAAACAGATTTTAAATAACACTCAGTCTGTAGACTGTATATGACTCCCTTGGCAGTCACTTGTCAAAGTGTACTTTACTAATAAGCCCTTGCGAAAATCCTTCCCAGCAATGATCAACGTACTGAAACTGTTTTTTGTGTTAATAAAGTTGAGACTCAAAAAGCTATTTATGTAGTAAATGATATATAGATGTGCAAGGCACAACTTTTAGGGGACCCCTTTGAACTAACAAATGACAAATAATATGAGAGATGACTGCAGACTGATGTAGATATGGATGAATGAAGATGAAGACTTATACCATCTGGTAATATTTGTTGTAGTAGCAAACGTGATCATATTCAATGGAGATGTAGGTTTGGTCATAATCAGAAACAATCACAATCCCTAAACTCGACTTCTGCTCAGGAAGACAGAATGCTTAGTTAATTAACCAATCAACCTGCTTGCATGTAGCACACGGGACCAAGCTGTAATTAGGAATATTTGCTTCTAACAGAAAAGTACAGCTGTGTGTATTGAAATGTTTCTAAAATGTTCCTGTTTTGAAAAGTTTTATTTATGAAAGTGCAGGAAACAAAATGTAACTTTAATTTCTTTCAAATTAATTTACTTGCAGGTTAGATCAAACCTTGGGCAAGCCAGGAAATCTGTACGCAAGCTCTGCACGTGACAGAGAAAAAATGACAATTGGAGCTCGGATGGTTCGAGTGGAAACCCAGGTCTGTGGGGCAAATATGTTGTAGTATATGAATCATAAGTAAAAACAGATCTGTACTTATGCAACATAGAGTACTTAAAAGTGTTTGAAAGTGGAAAAAAATTAGGAAATAAGCAAACTGTTAGGACAATTAAACATTGCTAGCAAAGATCTGAGAATAATATAGCATATAAATAGACATAAACAGCAGTTATAAGAACCAATAACGATTTAGGAACATTTCATAGTATAAGGAAAGATGTTAGACAAGGATGTGTACTGTCCCATGATTTGTTTTCATTACACAGTGAGCATATCATAAGACTACAGAAAATATACCAGTGATCGTGACTGGTGATCATAATATAAATAACTTATATTATGCTGATGGCACCGTCTTGATAGTAACAAGTTACAAGAAACTACAGAAAATGATATACAGTGGTTATAGATAGTGAAAGCATGGGCCTCAATTTCAATGAAAGGAAGACAGAAGTCATGGTAATATACAAGGAACATATCATGCCTACGTGTACAATTAACATTCAGTAGTTTGCCATTGCTTTCTGAACGACCGGCACCCATACCATTTCATAAAAAATCAATGGAAGGTGTTCTGCTGCCAAATCGCTTGCAGATGTGTTTTGAACGTCCGTAAACCCTTCGCCATAGAGCCGGCCAAGTACGAAGGGGAGTCAATAAGTAAGTCACAAATGGCTGTAGAAAAATAACTAACTATAACAACTTGAAACCAGTTTATTTTTATACATGTATTGTCCCTTTATTTCTCAACATAATTTCCAAAAACATTGATGCACTTATCCCATCGTTTTATTTGTCCTCCCATAACCGGCTGCACGTTTTCACTTCACATTCAACTTCGACGTTATTCACGAAATGTCTCCCACCAAGGTGGGTTTTCAGTGGACCAAAAAGGTGGAAATCGCTAGGGGCTAAGTTGGGGCTGTAAGGTGGATGTTCCAGAACTTCCCACCTTCCTTTTGCCCACCAAAAAAAAAAAAAAAAGGCACAACAGCATGTTGCTCTTTGGTTGTACACCCCGTAAGTACAGTTGCCATTTTGTTTATGTGCTGTGCATGCACATGAGACACCTAGAGCCACCTGATGAATGGGAATATAAAGTTCGATGTTGCTGTCACCTAATGACACCTGTAGAAAATACCAACTACATTTACATGCCATCCCACAGAACTGTGTGATTTATTTATTGACTCGCTCTCGTATCTAAGCACATAGATAAATTTAGACGAAACATTTACTGCAGAGACTAAGAACAGAACAGGACAAGAAAACTGTGTATTTTATCACTTGAAGAACATTTCATTAATGAAACCCTTTCATTGGAGATTTAAAACGGAGTTATTGCATGTTACATAAAACTAGGTTTAACATGTGGCTGCAAATTTGGGACAAATAGTAAACAGGCAACAAAACCCTCTGTGGCTTCAGAGATGTGATTTTACAGAAGACCAAAATGAGTAATCCAAATGTTTTGAAAGAGGCTATGACACACAGACAACTTAAAACAATCATCAGAAAGAGGCTATGGCACAAAGACAACTTACAACAAACACCAGAAAGAGGCTATGGCACAAAGACAACTTACAACAATCATCAGAAAGAGGTTATGACGTCAAAGACAACTTACAACAATCATCAGAAAGAGGTTATGACGTCAAAGACAACTTACAACAATCATCAGAAAGAGGTTATGACGTCAAAGACAACTTACAACAATCATCAGAAAGAGGTTATGACGTCAAAGACAACTTACAACAATCATCAGAAAGAGGTTATGACGTCAAAGACAACTTACAACAATCATCAGAAAGAGGTTATGACGTCAAAGACAACTTACAACAATCATCAGAAAGAGGTTATGACGTCAAAGACAACTTACAACAATCATCATAAAGAGGTTATGACGTCAAAGACAACTTACAACAATCATCATAAAGAGGTTATGACGTCAAAGACAACTTACAACAATCATCAGAAAGAGATTATGACGTCAAAGACAACTTACAACAATCATCATAAAGAGGTTATGACGTCAAAGACAACTTACAACAATCATCAGAAAGAGGTTATGACGTCAAAGACAGCTTACAACAATCATCAGAAAGAGGCTATGGCACAAAGACAACTTACAACAAACACCAGAAAGAGGCTATGACACAAAGACAACTTACAACAAACACCAGAAAGAGGCTATGGCACAAAGACAACTTACAACAATCATCAGAAAGATGCTATGGCACAAAGACAACTTACAACAAACATCAGAAAGAGGCTATGGCACAAAGACAACTTACAACAAACACCAGAAAGAGGCTATGGCACAAAGACAACTTACAACAAACACCAGAAAGAGGCTATGGCACAAAGACAACTTACAACAAACATCAGAAAGAGGCTATGACACAAAGACAACTTACAACAATCATCAGAAAGAGGCTATGACACACAGACAACTTACAACAAACACCAGAAAGAGGCTATGGCACAAAGACAACTTACAACAAACACCAGAAAGAGGCTATGACACAAAGACAACTTACAACAATCATCAGAAAGAGGCTATGACACACAGACAACTTACAACAAACACCAGAAAGAGGCTATGACACACAGACAACTTACAACAAACATCAGAAAGAGGCTATGGCACAAAGACAACTTACAACAATCATCAGAAAGAGGCTATGGCACAAAGACAACTTACAACACACACCAGAAAGAGGCTATGACACAAAGACAACTTACAACAAACACCAGAAAGAGGCTATGGCACAAAGACAACTTACAACAATCATCAGAAAGAGGCTATGGCACAAAGACAACTTACAACAAACACCAGAAAGAGGCTATGGCACAAAGACAACTTACAACAAACACCAGAAAGAGGCTATGGCACAAAGACAACTTACAACAATCATCAGAAAGAGGTTATGACGTCAAAGACAACTTACAACAATCATCAGAAAGAGGTTATGACGTCAAAGACAACTTACAACAATCATCAGAAAGAGGTTATGACGTCAAAGACAACTTACAACAATCATCAGAAAGAGGTTATGACGTCAAAGACAACTTACAACAATCATCAGAAAGAGGTTATGACGTCAAAGACAACTTACAACAATCATCAGAAAGAGGTTATGACGTCAAAGACAACTTACAACAATCATCAGAAAGAGGTTATGACGTCAAAGACAACTTACAACAATCATCATAAAGAGGTTATGACGTCAAAGACAACTTACAACAATCATCATAAAGAGGTTATGACGTCAAAGACAACTTACAACAATCATCAGAAAGAGATTATGACGTCAAAGACAACTTACAACAATCATCATAAAGAGGTTATGACGTCAAAGACAACTTACAACAATCATCAGAAAGAGGTTATGACGTCAAAGACAGCTTACAACAATCATCAGAAAGAGGCTATGGCACAAAGACAACTTACAACAAACACCAGAAAGAGGCTATGACACAAAGACAACTTACAACAAACACCAGAAAGAGGCTATGGCACAAAGACAACTTACAACAATCATCAGAAAGAGGCTATGGCACAAAGACAACTTACAACAAACACCAGAAAGAGGCTATGGCACAAAGACAACTTACAACAAACACCAGAAAGAGGCTATGGCACAAAGACAACTTACAACAAACATCAGAAAGAGGCTATGACACAAAGACAACTTACAACAATCATCAGAAAGAGGCTATGACACACAGACAACTTACAACAAACACCAGAAAGAGGCTATGGCACAAAGACAACTTACAACAAACACCAGAAAGAGGCTATGACACAAAGACAACTTACAACAATCATCAGAAAGAGGCTATGACACACAGACAACTTACAACAAACACCAGAAAGAGGCTATGACACACAGACAACTTACAACAAACATCAGAAAGAGGCTATGGCACAAAGACAACTTACAACAATCATCAGAAAGAGGCTATGGCACAAAGACAACTTACAACACACACCAGAAAGAGGCTATGACACAAAGACAACTTACAACAAACACCAGAAAGAGGCTATGGCACAAAGACAACTTACAACAATCATCAGAAAGAGGCCAAGGCACAAAGACAACTTACAACAAACACCAGAAAGAGGCTATGGCACAAAGACAACTTACAACAAACACCAGAAAGAGGCTATGGCACAAAGACAACTTACAACAATCATCAGAAAGAGGCTATGGCACAAAGACAACTTACAACAAACACCAGAAAGAGGCTATGGCACAAAGACAACTTACAACAATCATCAGAAAGAGGCTATGGCACAAAGACAACTTACAACAAACACCAGAAAGAGGCTATGACACAAAGACAACTTACAACAAACACCAGAAAGAGGCTATGGCACAAAGACAACTTACAACAATCATCAGAAAGAGGCTATGGCACAAAGACAACTTACAACAAACATCAGAAAGAGGCTATGGCACAAAGACAACTTACAATAATCATCAGAAAGAGGCTATGGCACAAAGACAACTTACAACAATCATCAGAAAGAGGCTATGGCACAAAGACAACTTACAACAAACATCAGAAAGAGGCTATGGCACAAAGACAACTTACAACAAACACCAGAAAGAGGCTATGACAGACAACTTACAACAATCATCAGAAAGAGGCTATGACACACAGACAACTTACAACAATCATCAGAAAGAGGCTATGGCACAAATACAACTTACAACAAACATCAGAAAGAGGCTATGGCACAAAGACAACTTACAACAAACACCAGAAAGAGGCTATGGCACAAAGAAAACTTACAACAAACACCAGAAAGAGGCTATAGCACAAAGACAACTTACAACAAACACCAGAAAGAGGCTATGACACACAGACAACTTACAACAATCATCAGAAAGAGGCTATGGCACAAAGACAACTTACAACAAACACCAGAAAGAGGATATGACACACAGACAACTTACAACAATCATCAGAAAGAGGCTATGGCACACAGACAACTTACAACAATCATCAGAAAGAAGCTATGACACACAGACAACTTACAACAATCATCAGAAAGAGGCTATGGCACAAAGACAACTTACAACAAACATCAGAAAGAGGCTATGACACACAGACAACTTACAACAATCATCAGAAAGAGGCTATGGCACAAAGACAACTTACAACAATCATCAGAAAGATTCTATGGCACAAAGACAACTTACAACAAACACCAGAAAGAGGCTATGGCACAAAGACAACTTACAACAATCATCAGAAAGAGGCTATGGCACAAAGACAACTTACAACAAACACGAGAAAGAGGCTATGGCACAAAGACAACTTACAATAATCATCAGAAAGAGGTTATGACGTCAAAGACAACTTACAACAATCATCATAAAGAGGTTATGACGTCAAAGACAACTTACAACAATCATCAGAAAGAGGTTATGACGTCAAAGACAGCTTACAACAATCATCAGAAAGAGGTTATGACGTCAGAGACAACTTACAACAATCATCAGAAAGAGGTTATGACGTCAAAGACAGCTTGGCTATGACACAAAGACAACTTACAACAAACACCAGAAAGAGGCTATGACACAAAGACAACTTACAACAAACACCAGAAAGAGGCTATGGCACAAAGACAACTTACAACAAACACCAGAAAGAGGCTATGGCACAAAGACAGCTTACAACAATCATCAGAAAGAGGTTATGACGTCAAAGACAACTTACAACAATCATCAGAAAGAGGCTATGGCACAAAGACAACTTACAACAAACACCAGAAAGAGGCTATGGCACAAAGACAACTTACAACAAACACCAGAAAGAGGCTATGGCACAAAGACAACTTACAACAAACACCAGAAAGAGGCTATGGCACAAAGACAACTTACAACAAACATCAGAAAGAGGCTATGGCACAAAGACAACTTACAACAAACACCAGAAAGAGGCTATGGCACAAAGACAACTTACAACAAACACCAGAAAGAGGCTATGGCACAAAGACAACTTACAACAAACATCAGAAAGAGGCTATGGCACAAAGACAACTTACAACAAACATCAGAAAGAGGCTATGGCACAAAGACAACTTACAACAAACACCAGAAAGAGGCTATGGCACAAAGACAACTTACAACAAACATCAGAAAGAGGCTATGGCACAAAGACAACTTACAACAATCACCAGAAAGAGGCTATGGCACAAAGACAACTTACAACAAACACCAGAAAGAGGCTATGGCACAAAGACAACTTACAACAAACACCAGAAAGAGGCTATGGCACAAAGACAATTTACAACAATCATCAGAAAGAGGTTATGACGTCAAAGACAACTTACAACAATCATCAGAAAGAAGTTATGACGTCAAAGACAACTTACAACAATCATCAGAAAGAAGTTATGACGTCAAAGACAACTTACAACAATCATCATAAAGAGGTTATGACGTCAAAGACAACTTACAACAATCATCAGAAAGAGGTTATGACGTCAAAGACAACTTACAACAATCATCATAAAGAGGTTATGACGTCAAAGACAACTTACAACAATCATCAGAAAGAGGTTATGACGTCAAAGACAACTTACAACAATCATCAGAAAGAGGTTATGACGTCAAAGACAGCTTGGCTATGACACAAAGACAACTTAGAACAAACATCAGAAAGAGGCAATGACACACAGACAACTTACAACAAACATCAGAAAGAGGCAATGACACACAGACAACTTACAACAAACATCAGAAAGAGGCAATGACACACAGACAACTTACAACAATCATCATAAAGAGGTTATGACGTCAAAGACAACTTACAACAATCATCAGAAAGAGGTTATGACGTCAAAGACAACTTACAACAATCATCATAAAGAGGTTATGACGTCAAAGACAACTTACAACAATCATCAGAAAGAGGTTATGACGTCAAAGACAGCTTACAACAATCATCAGAAAGAGGTTATGACGTCAAAGACAACTTACAACAATCATCAGAAAGAGGTTATGACGTCAAAGACAGCTTGGCTATGACACAAAGACAACTTAGAACAAACATCAGAAAGAGGCAATGACACACAGACAACTTACAACAATCATCAGAAAGAGGCTATGGCACACAGACAACTTACAACAATCATCAGAAAGAGGCTATGACACACAGACAACTTACAACAATCATCAGAAAGAGGCTATGGCACACAGACAACTTACAACAATCATCAGAAAGAGGCTATGGCACAAAGACAACTTACAACAATCATCAGAAAGAGGCTATGGCACAAAGACAACTTACAACAAACACCAGAAAGAGGCTATGGCACAAAGACAACTTACAACAATCATCAGAAAGAGGCTATGGCACAAAGACAACTTACAACAAACACGAGAAAGAGGCTATGGCACAAAGACAACTTACAATAATCATCAGAAAGAGGTTATGACGTCAAAGACAACCTACAACAATCATCAGAAAGAGGTTATGACGTCAAAGACAACTTACAACAATCATCATAAAGAGGTTATGACGTCAAAGACAACTTACAACAATCATCAGAAAGAGGTTATGACGTCAAAGACAACTTACAACAATCATCATAAAGAGGTTATGACGTCAAAGACAACTTACAACAATCATCAGAAAGAGGTTATGACGTCAAAGACAGCTTACAACAATCATCAGAAAGAGGTTATGACGTCAAAGACAACTTACAACAATCAACAGAAAGAGGTTATGACGTCAAAAACAGCTTGGCTATGACACAAAGACAACTTAGAACAAACATCAGAAAGAGGCAATGACACACAGACAACTTACAACAAACATCAGAAAGAGGTTATGACGTCAAAGACAACTTACAACAATCATCAGAAAGAGGTTATGACGTCAAAGACAACTTACAACAATCATCATAAAGAGGTTATGACGTCAAAGACAACTTACAACAATCATCAGAAAGAGGTTATGACGTCAAAGACAACTTACAACAATCATCATAAAGAGGTTATGACGTCAAAGACAACTTACAACAATCATCAGAAAGAGGTTATGACGTCAAAGACAGCTTACAACAATCATCAGAAAGAGGTTATGACGTCAAAGACAACTTACAACAATCATCAGAAAGAGGTTATGACGTCAAAGACAGCTTGGCTATGACACAAAGACAACTTAGAACAAACATCAGAAAGAGGCAATGACACACAGACAACTTACAACAAACATCAGAAAGAGGCAATGACACACAGACAACTTACAACAAACATCAGAAAGAGGCAATGACACACAGACAACTTACAACAAACATCAGAAAGAGGCTATGACACAAAGACAACTTACAACAATCATCAGAAAGAGGCTATGACACAAAGACAACTTACAACAATCATCAGAAAGAGGTTATGACGTCAAAGACAACTTACAACAATCATCAGAAAGAGGTTATGGCGTCAAAGACAACTTACAACAATCATCAGAAAGAGGTTATGATGTCAAAGACAACTTACAACAATCATCATAAAGAGGTTATGACGTCAAAGACAACTTACAACAATCATTATAAAGGGGTTATGACGTCAAAGACAACTTACAACAAACATCAGTAAGAGGCTATGCCACAAGTACAACTTACAACAAACACCAGAAAGAGGCTATGACACAAAGACAACTTACAACTATCATTATAAAGAGGTTATGACATCAAAGACAACTTACAACAATCATTATAAAGAGGCAATGACACACAGACAACTTACAACAAACATCAGAAAGAGGCAATGACACACAGACAACTTACAACAAACATCAGAAAGAGGCAATGACACACAGACAACTTACAACAAACATCAGAAAGAGGCTATGACACAAAGACAACTTACAACAATCATCAGAAAGAGGCTATGACACAAAGACAACTTACAACAAACATCAGAAAGAGGCTATGACACAAAGACAACTTACAACAAACATCAGAAAGAGGCTATGACACAAAGACAACTTACAACAATCATCAGAAAGAGGTTATGACGTCAAAGACAACTTACAACAATCATCAGAAAGAGGCTATGACACAAAGACAACTTACAACAAACATCAGAAAGAGGCTATGACACAAAGACAACTTACAACAATCATCAGAACGAGGTTATGACGTCAAAGACAACTTACAACAATCATCATAAAGAGGTTATGACGTCAAAGACAACTTACAACAATCATTATAAAGGGGTTATGACGTCAAAGACAACTTACAACAAACATCAGAAAGAGGCTATGCCACAAGTACAACTTACAACAAACACCAGAAAGAGGCTATGACACAAAGACAACTTACAACAATCATCATAAAGAGGTTATGATGTCAAAGACAACTTACAACAATCATCATAAAGAGGTTATGACGTCAAGGACAACTTACAACAATCATTATAAAGGGGTTATGACGTCAAAGACAACTTACAACTATCATTATAAAGAGGTTATGACATCAAAGACAACTTACAACTATCATTATAAAGAGGTTATGACATCAAAGACAACTTACAACAATCATTATAAAGAGGTTATGACGTCAAAGGCAACTTTCAACAATCATCATAAAGAGGTTATGACACAAAGACAACTTACAACAATCATCAGAAAGAGGTTATGACGTCAAAGACAACTTACAACAATCATCATAAAGAGGTTATGACGTTAAAGACAACTTACAACAATCATCAGAAAGAGGCTATGGCACAAAGACAACTTACAACAAACATCAGAAAGAGGCTATGGCACAAAGACAACTTACAACAAACACCAGAAAGAGGCTATGGCACAAAGACAACTTACAACAAACATCAGAAAGAGGCTATGGCACAAAGACAACTTACAACAAACACCAGAAAGAGGCTATGGCACAAAGACAACTTACAACAAACACGAGAAAGAGGCTATGGCACAAAGACAACTTACAATAATCATCAGAAAGAGGTTATGACGTCAAAGACAACTTACAACAATCATCATAAAGAGGTTATGACGTCAAAGACAACTTACAACAATCATCAGAAAGAGGTTATGACGTCAAAGACAGCTTACAACAATCATCAGAAAGAGGTTATGACGTCAAAGACAACTTACAACAATCATCAGAAAGAGGTTATGACGTCAAAGACAGCTTGGCTATGACACAAAGACAACTTACAACAAACACCAGAAAGAGGCTATGACACAAAGATAACTTACAACAAACACCAGAAAGAGGCTATGGCACAAAGACAACTTACAACAAACACCAGAAAGAGGCTATGGCACAAAGACAGCTTACAACAATCATCAGAAAGAGGTTATGACGTCAAAGACAACTTACAACAATCATCAGAAAGAGGCTATGGCACAAAGACAACTTACAACAAACACCAGAAAGAGGCTATGGCACAAAGACAACTTACAACAAACACCAGAAAGAGGCTATGGCACAAAGACAACTTACAACAAACATCAGAAAGAGGCTATGGCACAAAGACAACTTACAACAAACATCAGAAAGAGGCTATGGCACAAAGACAACTTACAACAAACACCAGAAAGAGGCTATGGCACAAAGACAACTTACAACAAACATCAGAAAGAGGTTATGGCACAAAGACAACTTACAACAATCACCAGAAAGAGGCTATGGCACAAAGACAACTTACAACAAACACCAGAAAGAGGCTATGGCACAAAGACAACTTACAACAAACACCAGAAAGAGGCTATGGCACAAAGACAGCTTACAACAATCATCAGAAAGAGGTTATGACGTCAAAGACAACTTACAACAATCATCAGAAAGAGGCTATAGCACAAAGACAACTTACAACAAACACCAGAAAGAGGCTATGGCACAAAGACAACTTACAACAAACACCAGAAAGAGGCTATGGCAGAAAGACAATTTACAACAATCATCAGAAAGAGGTTATGACGTCAAAGACAACTTACAACAATCATCAGAAAGAGGTTATGACGTCAAAGACAACTTACAACAATCATCATAAAGAGGTTATGACGTCAAAGACAACTTACAACAATCATCAGAAAGAGGTTATGACGTCAAAGACAACTTACAACAATCATCATAAAGAGGTTATGACGTCAAAGACAACTTACAACAATCATCAGAAAGAGGTTATGACGTCAAAGACAGCTTACAACAATCATCAGAAAGAGGTTATGACGTCAAAGACAACTTACAACAATCATCAGAAAGAGGTTATGACGTCAAAGACAGCTTGGCTATGACACAAAGACAACTTAGAACAAACATCAGAAAGAGGCAATGACACACAGACAACTTACAACAAACATCAGAAAGAGGTTATGACGTCAAAGACAACTTACAACAATCATCAGAAAGAGGTTATGACGTCAAAGACAACTTACAACAATCATCATAAAGAGGTTATGACGTCAAAGACAACTTACAACAATCATCAGAAAGAGGTTATGACATCAAAGACAACTTACAACAATCATCATAAAGAGGTTATGACGTCAAAGACAACTTACAACAATCATCAGAAAGAGGTTATGACGTCAAAGACAGCTTACAACAATCATCAGAAAGAGGTTATGACGTCAAAGACAACTTACAACAATCATCAGAAAGAGGTTATGACGTCAAAGACAGCTTGGCTATGACACAAAGACAACTTAGAACAAACATCAGAAAGAGGCAATGACACAAAGACAACTTACAACAAACATCAGAAAGAGGCTATGACACAAAGACAACTTACAACAAACATCAGAAAGAGGCTATGACACAAAGACAACTTACAACAATCATCAGAAAGAGGTTATGACGTCAAAGACAACTTACAACAATCATCAGAAAGAGGCTATGACACAAAGACAACTTACAACAAACATCAGAAAGAGGCTATGACACAAAGACAACTTACAACAATCATCAGAACGAGGTTATGACGTCAAAGACAACTTACAACAATCATCATAAAGAGGTTATGACGTCAAAGACAACTTACAACAATCATTATAAAGGGGTTATGACGTCAAAGACAACTTACAACAAACATCAGAAAGAGGCTATGCCACAAGTACAACTTACAACAAACACCAGAAAGAGGCTATGACACAAAGACAACTTACAACAATCATCATAAAGAGGTTATGATGTCAAAGACAACTTACAACAATCATCATAAAGAGGTTATGACGTCAAAGACAACTTACAACAATCATTATAAAGGGGTTATGACGTCAAAGACAACTTACAACTATCATTATAAAGAGGTTATGACATCAAAGACAACTTACAACTATCATTATAAAGAGGTTATGACATCAAAGACAACTTACAACAATCATTATAAAGAGGTTATGACGTCAAAGACAACTTTCAACAATCATCATAAAGAGGTTATGACACAAAGACAACTTACAACAATCATCAGAAAGAGGTTATGACGTCAAAGACAACTTACAACAATCATCATAAAGAGGTTATGACGTTAAAGACAACTTACAACAATCATCAGAAAGAGGCTATGGCACAAAGACAACTTACAACAAACATCAGAAAGAGGCTATGGCACAAAGACAACTTACAACAAACACCAGAAAGAGGCTATGGCACAAAGACAACTTACAACAAACATCAGAAAGAGGCTATGGCACAAAGACAACTTACAACAAACACCAGAAAGAGGCTATGGCACAAAGACAACTTACAACAAACACCAGAAAGAGGCTATGGCACAAAGACAACTTACAACAAACACGAGAAAGAGGCTATGGCACAAAGACAACTTACAATAATCATCAGAAAGAGGTTATGACGTCAAAGACAACTTACAACAATCATCATAAAGAGGTTATGACGTCAAAGACAACTTACAACAATCATCAGAAAGAGGTTATGATGTCAAAGACAGCTTACAACAATCATCAGAAAGAGGTTATGACGTCAAAGACAACTTACAACAATCATCAGAAAGAGGTTATGACGTCAAAGACAGCTTGGCTATGACACAAAGACAACTTACAACAAACACCAGAAAGAGGCTATGACACAAAGATAACTTACAACAAACACCAGAAAGAGGCTATGGCACAAAGACAACTTACAACAAACACCAGAAAGAGGCTATGGCACAAAGACAGCTTACAACAATCATCAGAAAGAGGTTATGACGTCAAAGACAACTTACAACAATCATCAGAAAGAGGCTATGGCACAAAGACAACTTACAACAAACACCAGAAAGAGGCTATGGCACAAAGACAACTTACAACAAACACCAGAAAGAGGCTATGGCACAAAGACAACTTACAACAAACATCAGAAAGAGGCTATGGCACAAAGACAACTTACAACAAACATCAGAAAGAGGCTATGGCACAAAGACAACTTACAACAAACACCAGAAAGAGGCTATGGCACAAAGACAACTTACAACAAACATCAGAAAGAGGTTATGGCACAAAGACAACTTACAACAATCACCAGAAAGAGGCTATGGCACAAAGACAACTTACAACAAACACCAGAAAGAGGCTATGGCACAAAGACAACTTACAACAAACACCAGAAAGAGGCTATGGCACAAAGACAGCTTACAACAATCATCAGAAAGAGGTTATGACGTCAAAGACAACTTACAACAATCATCAGAAAGAGGCTATAGCACAAAGACAACTTACAACAAACACCAGAAAGAGGCTATGGCACAAAGACAACTTACAACAAACACCAGAAAGAGGCTATGGCAGAAAGACAATTTACAACAATCATCAGAAAGAGGTTATGACGTCAAAGACAACTTACAACAATCATCAGAAAGAGGTTATGACGTCAAAGACAACTTACAACAATCATCATAAAGAGGTTATGACGTCAAAGACAACTTACAACAATCATCAGAAAGAGGTTATGACGTCAAAGACAACTTACAACAATCATCATAAAGAGGTTATGACGTCAAAGACAACTTACAACAATCATCAGAAAGAGGTTATGACGTCAAAGACAGCTTACAACAATCATCAGAAAGAGGTTATGACGTCAAAGACAACTTACAACAATCATCAGAAAGAGGTTATGACGTCAAAGACAGCTTGGCTATGACACAAAGACAACTTAGAACAAACATCAGAAAGAGGCAATGACACACAGACAACTTACAACAAACATCAGAAAGAGGTTATGACGTCAAAGACAACTTACAACAATCATCAGAAAGAGGTTATGACGTCAAAGACAACTTACAACAATCATCATAAAGAGGTTATGACGTCAAAGACAACTTACAACAATCATCAGAAAAAGGTTATGACGTCAAAGACAACTTACAACAATCATCATAAAGAGGTTATGACGTCAAAGACAACTTACAACAATCATCAGAAAGAGGTTATGACGTCAAAGACAGCTTACAACAATCATCAGAAAGAGGTTATGACGTCAAAGACAACTTACAACAATCATCAGAAAGAGGTTATGACGTCAAAGACAGCTTGGCTATGACACAAAGACAACTTAGAACAAACATCAGAAAGAGGCAATGACACACAGACAACTTACAACAAACATCAGAAAGAGGCAATGACACACAGACAACTTACAACTATCATTATAAAGAGGTTATGACATCAAAGACAACTTACAACAAACATCAGTAAGAGGCTATGCCACAAGTACAACTTACAACAAACACCAGAAAGAGGCTATGACACAAAGACAACTTACAACTATCATTATAAAGAGGTTATGACATCAAAGACAACTTACAACAATCATTATAAAGAGGCAATGACACACAGACAACTTACAACAAACATCAGAAAGAGGCAATGACACACAGACAACTTACAACAAACATCAGAAAGAGGCAATGACACACAGACAACTTACAACAAACATCAGAAAGAGGCTATGACACAAAGACAACTTACAACAATCATCAGAAAGAGGCTATGACACAAAGACAACTTACAACAAACATCAGAAAGAGGCTATGACACAAAGACAACTTACAACAAACATCAGAAAGAGGCTATGACACAAAGACAACTTACAACAATCATCAGAAAGAGGTTATGACGTCAAAGACAACTTACAACAATCATCAGAAAGAGGCTATGACACAAAGACAACTTACAACAAACATCAGAAAGAGGCTATGACACAAAGACAACTTACAACAATCATCAGAACGAGGTTATGACGTCAAAGACAACTTACAACAATCATCATAAAGAGGTTATGACGTCAAAGACAACTTACAACAATCATTATAAAGGGGTTATGACGTCAAAGACAACTTACAACAAACATCAGAAAGAGGCTATGCCACAAGTACAACTTACAACAAACACCAGAAAGAGGCTATGACACAAAGACAACTTACAACAATCATCATAAAGAGGTTATGATGTCAAAGACAACTTACAACAATCATCATAAAGAGGTTATGACGTCAAAGACAACTTACAACAATCATTATAAAGGGGTTATGACGTCAAAGACAACTTACAACTATCATTATAAAGAGGTTATGACATCAAAGACAACTTACAACTATCATTATAAAGAGGTTATGACATCAAAGACAACTTACAACAATCATTATAAAGAGGTTATGACGTCAAAGACAACTTTCAACAATCATCATAAAGAGGTTATGACACAAAGACAACTTACAACAATCATCAGAAAGAGGTTATGACGTCAAAGACAACTTACAACAATCATCATAAAGAGGTTATGACGTTAAAGACAACTTACAACAATCATCAGAAAGAGGCTATGGCACAAAGACAACTTACAACAAACATCAGAAAGAGGCTATGGCACAAAGACAACTTACAACAAACACCAGAAAGAGGCTATGGCACAAAGACAACTTACAACAAACATCAGAAAGAGGCTATGGCACAAAGACAACTTACAACAAACACCAGAAAGAGGCTATGGCACAAAGACAACTTACAACAAACACCAGAAAGAGGCTATGGCACAAAGACAACTTACAACAAACACGAGAAAGAGGCTATGGCACAAAGACAACTTACAATAATCATCAGAAAGAGGTTATGACGTCAAAGACAACTTACAACAATCATCATAAAGAGGTTATGACGTCAAAGACAACTTACAACAATCATCAGAAAGAGGTTATGACGTCAAAGACAGCTTACAACAATCATCAGAAAGAGGTTATGACGTCAAAGACAACTTACAACAATCATCAGAAAGAGGTTATGACGTCAAAGACAGCTTGGCTATGACACAAAGACAACTTACAACAAACACCAGAAAGAGGCTATGACACAAAGATAACTTACAACAAACACCAGAAAGAGGCTATGGCACAAAGACAACTTACAACAAACACCAGAAAGAGGCTATGGCACAAAGACAGCTTACAACAATCATCAGAAAGAGGTTATGACGTCAAAGACAACTTACAACAATCATCAGAAAGAGGCTATGGCACAAAGACAACTTACAACAAACACCAGAAAGAGGCTATGGCACAAAGACAACTTACAACAAACACCAGAAAGAGGCTATGGCACAAAGACAACTTACAACAAACATCAGAAAGAGGCTATGGCACAAAGACAACTTACAACAAACATCAGAAAGAGGCTATGGCACAAAGACAACTTACAACAAACACCAGAAAGAGGCTATGGCACAAAGACAACTTACAACAAACATCAGAAAGAGGTTATGGCACAAAGACAACTTACAACAATCACCAGAAAGAGGCTATGGCACAAAGACAACTTACAACAAACACCAGAAAGAGTCTATGGCACAAAGACAACTTACAACAAACACCAGAAAGAGGCTATGGCACAAAGACAGCTTACAACAATCATCAGAAAGAGGTTATGACGTCAAAGACAACTTACAACAATCATCAGAAAGAGGCTATAGCACAAAGACAACTTACAACAAACACCAGAAAGAGGCTATGGCACAAAGACAACTTACAACAAACACCAGAAAGAGGCTATGGCAGAAAGACAATTTACAACAATCATCAGAAAGAGGTTATGACGTCAAAGACAACTTACAACAATCATCAGAAAGAGGTTATGACGTCAAAGACAACTTACAACAATCATCATAAAGAGGTTATGACGTCAAAGACAACTTACAACAATCATCAGAAAGAGGTTATGACGTCAAAGACAACTTACAACAATCATCATAAAGAGGTTATGACGTCAAAGACAACTTACAACAATCATCAGAAAGAGGTTATGACGTCAAAGACAGCTTACAACAATCATCAGAAAGAGGTTATGACGTCAAAGACAACTTACAACAATCATCAGAAAGAGGTTATGACGTCAAAGACAGCTTGGCTATGACACAAAGACAACTTAGAACAAACATCAGAAAGAGGCAATGACACACAGACAACTTACAACAAACATCAGAAAGAGGTTATGACGTCAAAGACAAATTACAACAATCATCAGAAAGAGGTTATGACGTCAAAGACAACTTACAACAATCATCATAAAGAGGTTATGACGTCAAAGACAACTTACAACAATCATCAGAAAGAGGTTATGACATCAAAGACAACTTACAACAATCATCATAAAGAGGTTATGACGTCAAAGACAACTTACAACAATCATCAGAAAGAGGTTATGACGTCAAAGACAGCTTACAACAATCATCAGAAAGAGGTTATGACGTCAAAGACAACTTACAACAATCATCAGAAAGAGGTTATGACGTCAAAGACAGCTTGGCTATGACACAAAGACAACTTAGAACAAACATCAGAAAGAGGCAATGACACACAGACAACTTACAACAAACATCAGAAAGAGGCAATGACACACAGACAACTTACAACAAACATCAGAAAGAGGCAATGACACACAGACAACTTACAACAAACATCAGAAAGAGGCTATGACACAAAGACAACTTACAACAATCATCAGAAAGAGGCTACTACACAAAGACAACTTACAACAATCATCAGAAAGAGGTTATGACGTCAAAGACAACTTACAACAATCATCAGAAAGAGGTTATGGCGTCAAAGACAACTTACAACAATCATCAGAAAGAGGTTATGATGTCAAAGACAACTTACAACAATCATCATAAAGAGGTTATGACGTCAAAGACAACTTACAACAATCATTATAAAAGGGTTATGACGTCAAAGACAACTTACAACAAACATCAGTAAGAGGCTATGCCACAAGTACAACTTACAACAAACACCAGAAAGAGGCTATGACACAAAGACAACTTACAACTATCATTATAAAGAGGTTATGACATCAAAGACAACTTACAACAATCATTATAAAGAGGCAATGACACACAGACAACTTACAACAAACATCAGAAAGAGGCAATGACACACAGACAACTTACAACAAACATCAGAAAGAGGCAATGACACACAGACAACTTACAACAAACATCAGAAAGAGGCTATGACACAAAGACAACTTACAACAATCATCAGAAAGAGGCTATGACACAAAGACAACTTACAACAAACATCAGAAAGAGGCTATGACACAAAGACAACTTACAACAAACATCAGAAAGAGGCTATGACACAAAGACAACTTACAACAATCATCAGAAAGAGGTTATGACGTCAAAGACAACTTACAACAATCATCAGAAAGAGGCTATGACACAAAGACAACTTACAACAAACATCAGAAAGAGGCTATGACACAAAGACAACTTACAACAATCATCAGAAAGAGGTTATGACGTCAAAGACAACTTACAACAATCATCATAAAGAGGTTATGACGTCAAAGACAACTTACAACAATCATTATAAAGGGGTTATGACGTCAAAGACAACTTACAACAAACATCAGAAAGAGGCTATGCCACAAGTACAACTTACAACAAACACCAGAAAGAGGCTATGACACAAAGACAACTTACAACAATCATCATAAAGAGGTTATGATGTCAAAGACAACTTACAACAATCATCATAAAGAGGTTATGACGTCAAAGACAACTTACAACAATCATTATAAAGGGGTTATGACGTCAAAGACAACTTACAACTATCATTATAAAGAGGTTATGACATCAAAGACAACTTACAACTATCATTATAAAGAGGTTATGACATCAAAGACAACTTACAACAATCATTATAAAGAGGTTATGACGTCAAAGACAACTTTCAACAATCATCATAAAGAGGTTATGACACAAAGACAACTTACAACAATCATCAGAAAGAGGTTATGACGTCAAAGACAACTTACAACAATCATCATAAAGAGGTTATGACGTCAAAGACAACTTACAACAATCATCAGAAAGAGGCTATGGCACAAAGACAACTTACAACAAACATCAGAAAGAGGCTATGGCACAAAGACAACTTACAACAAACACCAGAAAGAGGCTATGGCACAAAGACAACTTACAACAAACATCAGAAAGAGGCTATGGCACAAAGACAACTTACAACAAACACCAGAAAGAGGCTATGGCACAAAGACAACTTACAACAAACACCAGAAAGAGGCTATGGCACAAAGACAACTTACAACAAACACCAGAAAGAGGCTATGGCACAAAGACAGCTTACAACAATCATCAGAAAGAGGTTATGACGTCAAAGACAACTTACAACAATCATCAGAAAGAGGCTATGGCACAAAGACAACTTACAACAAACACCAGAAAGAGGCTATGGCACAAAGACAACTTACAACAAACACCAGAAAGAGGCTATGGCACAAAGACAACTTACAACAATCATCAGAAAGAGGTTATGACGTCAAAGACAACTTACAACAATCATCAGAAAGAGGTTATGACGTCAAAGACAACTTACAACAATCATCATAAAGAGGTTATGATGTCAAAGACAACTTACAACAATCATTATAAAGGGGTTATGACGTCAAAGACAACTTACAACAAACATCAGAAAGAGGCTATGCCACAAGTACAACTTACAACAAACACCAGAAAGAGGCTATGACACAAAGACAACTTACAACAATCATCATAAAGAGGTTATGACGTCAAAGACAACTTACAACAATCATCATAAAGAGGTTATGACGTCAAAGACAACTTACAACAATCATTATAAAGGGGTTATGACGTCAAAGACAACTTACAACTATCATTATAAAGAGGTTATGACATCAAAGACAACTTACAACTATCATTATAAAGAGGTTATGACATCAAAGACAACTTACAACAATCATCATAAAAAGGTTATGACGTCAAAGACAACTTACAACAATCATTATAAAGGGGTTATGACGTCAAAGACAACTTACAACAAACATCAGAAAGAGGCTATGGCACAAAGACAACTTACAACAAACACCAGAAAGAGGCTATGGCACAAAGACAACTTACAACAAACACCAGAAAGAGGCTATGGCACAAAGACAACTTACAACAATCATCAGAAAGAGGTTATGACGTCAAAGACAACTTACAAAAATCATTATAAAGGGGTTATGACGTCAAAGACAACTTACAACTATCATTATAAAGAGGTTATGACATCAAAGACAACTTACAACTATCATTATAAAGAGGTTATGACATCAAAGACAACTTACATCAATCATCATAAAGAGGTTATGACGTCAAAGACAACTTACAACAATCATTATAAAGGGGTTATGACGTCAAAGACAACTTACAACTATCATTATAAAGAGGTTATGACATCAAAGACAACTTACAACTATCATTATAAAGAGGTTATGACATCAAAGACAACTTACAACAATCATTATAAAGAGGTTATGACGTCAAAGACAACTTTCAACAATCATCATAAAGAGGTTATGACACAAAGACAACTTACAACAATCATCAGAAAGAGGTTATGACGTCAAAGACAACTTACAACAATCATCATAAAGAGGTTATGACGTCAAAGACAACTTACAACAATCATCAGAAAGAGGCTATGGGACAAAGACAACTTACAACAAACATCAGAAAGAGGCTATGGCACAAAGACAACTTACAACAAACACCAGAAAGAGGCTATGGCACAAAGACAACTTACAACAAACATCAGAAAGAGGCTATGGCACAAAGACAACTTACAACAAACACCAGAAAGAGGCTATGGCACAAAGACAACTTACAACAAACACCAGAAAGAGGCTATGGCACAAAGACAACTTACAACAAACACCAGAAAAAGGCTGTGGCACAAAGACAGCTTACAACAATCATCAGAAAGAGGTTATGACGTCAAAGACAACTTACAACAATCATCAGAAAGAGGCTATGGCACAAAGACAACTTACAACAAACACCAGAAAGAGGCTATGGCACAAAGACAACTTACAACAAACACCAGAAAGAGGCTATGGCACCAAGACAACTTACAACAATCATCAGAAAGAGGTTATGACGTCAAAGACAACTTACAACAATCATCAGAAAGAGGTTATGACGTCAAAGACAACTTACAACAATCATCATAAAGAGGTTATGACGTCAAAGACAACTTACAACAATCATCAGAAAGAGGTTATGACGTCAAAGACAACTTACAACAATCATCATAAAGAGGTTATGACGTCAAAGACAACTTAAAACAATCATCAGAAAGAGGTTATGACGTCAAGACAGCTTATAACAATCATCAGAAAGAGGTTATGACGTCAAAGACAACTTACAACAATCATCAGAAAGAGGTTATGACGTCAAAGACAGCTTGGCTATGACACAAAGACAACTTACAACAAACATCAGAAAGAGGCAATGACACACAGACAACTTACAACAAACATCAGAAAGAGGCAATGACACACAGACAACTTACAACAAACATCAGAAAGAGGCAATGACACACAGACAACTTACAACAAACATCAGAAAGAGGCTATGACACAAAGACAACTTACAACAATCATCAGAAAGAGGCTATGACACAAAGACAACTTACAACAATCATCAGAAAGAGGTTATGACGTCAAAGACAACTTACAACAATCATCAGAAAGAGGTTATGGCGTCAAAGACAACTTACAACAATCATCAGAAAGAGGTTATGACGTCAAAGACAACTTACAACAATCATCATAAAGAGGTTATGACGTCAAAGACAACTTACAACAATCATTATAAAGGGGTTATGACGTCAAAGACAACTTACAACAAACATCAGAAAGAGGCTATGCCACAAGTACAACTTACAACAAACACCAGAAAGAGGCTATGACACAAAGACAACTTACAACAATCATCATAAAGAGGTTATGACGTCAAAGACAACTTACAACAATCATTATAAAGAGGTTATGACATCAAAGACAACTTACAACAATCATTATAAAGAGGCAATGACACACAGACAACTTACAACAAACATCAGAAAGAGGCAATGACACACAGACAACTTACAACAAACATCAGAAAGAGGCTATGACACAAAGACAACTTACAACAATCATCAGAAAGAGGCTATGACACAAAGACAACTTACAACAAACATCAGAAAGAGGCTATGACACAAAGACAACTTACAACAAACATCAGAAAGAGGCTATGACACAAAGACAACTTACAACAATCATCAGAAAGAGGTTATGACGTCAAAGACAACTTACAACAATCATCAGAAAGAGGCTATGACACAAAGACAACTTACAACAAACATCAGAAAGAGGCTATGACACAAAGACAACTTACAACAATCATCAGAAAGAGGTTATGACGTCAAAGACAACTTACAACAATCATCAGAAAGAGGTTATGACGTCAAAGACAGCTTGGCTATGACACAAAGACAACTTACAACAAACACCAGAAAGAGGCTATGACACAAAGACAACTTACAACAAACACCAGAAAGAGGCTATGGCACAAAGACAACTTACAACAAACACCAGAAAGAGGCTATGGCACAAAGACAGCTTACAACAATCATCAGAAAGAGGTTATGACGTCAAAGACAACTTACAACAATCATCAGAAAGAGGCTATGGCACAAAGACAACTTACAACAAACACCAGAAAGAGGCTATGGCACAAAGACAACTTACAACAAACACCAGAAAGAGGCTATGGCACAAAGACAACTTACAACAAACACCAGAAAGAGGCTATGGCACAAAGACAACTTACAACAAACATCAGAAAGAGGCTATGGCACAAAGACAACTTACAACAAACATCAGAAAGAGGCTATGGCACAAAGACAACTTACAACAAACACCAGAAAGAGGCTATGGCACAAAGACAACTTACAACAAACATCAGAAAGAGGCTATGGCACAAAGACAACTTACAACAATCACCAGAAAGAGGCTATGGCACAAAGACAACTTACAACAAACACCAGAAAGAGGCTATGGCACAAAGACAACTTACAACAAACACCAGAAAGAGGCTATGGCATAAAGACAGCTTACAACAATCATCAGAAAGAGGTTATGACGTCAAAGACAACTTACAACAATCATCAGAAAGAGGCTATGGCACAAAGACAACTTACAACAAACACCAGAAAGAGGCTATGGCACAAAGACAACTTACAACAAACACCAGAAAGAGGCTATGGCACAAAGACAATTTACAACAATCATCAGAAAGAGGTTATGACGTCAAAGACAACTTACAACAATCATCAGAAAGAGGTTATGACGTCAAAGACAACTTACAACAATCATCATAAAGAGGTTATGACGTCAAAGACAACTTACAACAATCATCAGAAAGAGGTTATGACGTCAAAGACAACTTACAACAATCATCATAAAGAGGTTATGACGTCAAAGACAACTTACAACAATCATCAGAAAGAGGTTATGACGTCAAAGACAGCTTACAACAATCATCAGAAAGAGGTTATGACGTCAAAGACAACTTACAACAATCATCAGAAAGAGGTTATGACGTCAAAGACAGCTTGGCTATGACACAAAGACAACTTAGAACAAACATCAGAAAGAGGCAATGACACACAGACAACTTACAACAAACATCAGAAAGAGGCAATGACACACAGACAACTTACAACAAACATCAGAAAGAGGCAATGACACACAGACAACTTACAACAATCATCATAAAGAGGTTATGACGTCAAAGACAACTTACAACAATCATCAGAAAGAGGTTATGACGTCAAAGACAACTTACAACAATCATCATAAAGAGGTTATGACGTCAAAGACAACTTACAACAATCATCAGAAAGAGGTTATGACGTCAAAGACAGCTTACAACAATCATCAGAAAGAGGTTATGACGTCAAAGACAACTTACAACAATCATCAGAAAGAGGTTATGACGTCAAAGACAGCTTGGCTATGACACAAAGACAACTTAGAACAAACATCAGAAAGAGGCAATGACACACAGACAACTTACAACAATCATCAGAAAGAGGCTATGGCACACAGACAACTTACAACAATCATCAGAAAGAGGCTATGACACACAGACAACTTACAACAATCATCAGAAAGAGGCTATGGCACAAAGACAACTTACAACAAACATCAGAAAGAGGCTATGACACACATACAACTTACAACAATCATCAGAAAGAGGCTATGGCACAAAGACAACTTACAACAATCATCAGAAAGAGGCTATGGTACAAAGACAACTTACAACAAACACCAGAAAGAGGCTATGGCACAAAGACAACTTACAACAATCATCAGAAAGAGGCTATGGCACAAAGACAACTTACAACAAACACGAGAAAGAGGCTATGGCACAAAGACAACTTACAATAATCATCAGAAAGAGGTTATGACGTCAAAGACAACTTACAACAATCATCATAAAGAGGTTATGACGTCAAAGACAACTTACAACAATCATCAGAAAGAGGTTATGACGTCAAAGACAGCTTACAACAATCATCAGAAAGAGGTTATGACCTCAAAGACAACTTACAACAATCATCAGAAAGAGGTTATGACGTCAAAGACAGCTTGGCTATGACACAAAGACAACTTACAACAAACACCAGAAAGAGGCTATGACACAAAGACAACTTACAACAAACACCAGAAAGAGGCTATGGCACAAAGACAACTTACAACAAACACCAGAAAGAGGCTATGGCACAAAGACAGCTTACAACAATCATCAGAAAGAGGTTATGACGTCAAAGACAACTTACAACAATCATCAGAAAGAGGCTATGGCACAAAGACAACTTACAACAAACACCAGAAAGAGGCTATGGCACAAAGACAACTTACAACAAACACCAGAAAGAGGCTATGGCACAAAGACAACTTACAACAAACATCAGAAAGAGGCTATGGCACAAAGACAACTTACAACAAACATCAGAAAGAGGCTATGGCACAAAGACAACTTACAACAAACACCAGAAAGAGGCTATGGCACAAAGACAACTTACAACAAACATCAGAAAGAGGCTATGGCACAAAGACAACTTACAACAATCACCAGAAAGAGGCTATGGCACAAAGACAACTTACAACAAACACCAGAAAGAGGCTATGGCACAAAGACAACTTACAACAAACACCAGAAAGAGGCTATGGCACAAAGACAGCTTACAACAATCATCAGAAAGAGGTTATGACGTCAAAGACAACTTACAACAATCATCAGAAAGAGGCTATGGCACAAAGACAACTTACAACAAACACCAGAAAGAGGCTATGGCACAAAGACAACTTACAACAAACACCAGAAAGAGGCTATGGCACAAAGACAATTTACAACAATCATCAGAAAGAGGTTATGACGTCAAAGACAACCTACAACAATCATCAGAAAGAGGTTATGACGTCAAAGACAACTTACAACAATCATCATAAAGAGGTTATGACGTCAAAGACAACTTACAACAATCATCAGAAAGAGGTTATGACGTCAAAGACAACTTACAACAATCATCATAAAGAGGTTATGACGTCAAAGACAACTTACAACAATCATCAGAAAGAGGTTATGACGTCAAAGACAGCTTACAACAATCATCAGAAAGAGGTTATGACGTCAAAGACAACTTACAACAATCATCAGAAAGAGGTTATGACGTCAAAGACAGCTTGGCTATGACACAAAGACAACTTAGAACAAACATCAGAAAGAGGCAATGACACACAGACAACTTACAACAAACATCAGAAAGAGGTTATGACGTCAAAGACAACTTACAACAATCATCAGAAAGAGGTTATGACGTCAAATACAACTTACAACAATCATCATAAAGAGGTTATGACGTCAAAGACAACTTACAACAATCATCAGAAAGAGGTTATGACGTCAAAGACAACTTACAACAATCATCATAAAGAGGTTATGACGTCAAAGACAACTTACAACAATCATCAGAAAGAGGTTATGACGTCAAAGACAACTTACAACAATCATCAGAAAGAGGTTATGGCGTCAAAGACAACTTACAACAATCATCAGAAAGAGGTTATGACGTCAAAGACAGCTTGGCTATGACACAAAGACAACTTAGAACAAACATCAGAAAGAGGCAATGACACACAGACAACTTACAACAAACATCAGAAAGAGGCAATGACACACAGACAACTTACAACAAACATCAGAAAGAGGCAATGACACACAGACAACTTACAACAAACATCAGAAAGAGGCTATGACACAAAGACAACTTACAACAATCATCAGAAAGAGGCTATGACACAAAGACAACTTACAACAATCATCAGAAAGAGGTTATGACGTCAAAGACAACTTACAACAAACACCAGAAAGAGGCTATGGCACAAAGACAACTTACAACAAACACCAGAAAGAGGCTATGGCACAAAGACAGCTTACAACAATCATCAGAAAGAGGTTATGACGTCAAAGACAACTTACAACAATCATCAGAAAGAGGCTATGGCACAAAGACAACTTACAACAAACACCAGAAAGAGGCTATGGCACAAAGACAACTTACAACAAACACCAGAAAGAGGCTATGGCACAAAGACAACTTACAACAAACATCAGAAAGAGGCTATGGCACAAAGACAACTTACAACAAACATCAGAAAGAGGCTATGGCACAAAGACAACTTACAACAAACACCAGAAAGAGGCTATGGCACAAAGACAACTTACAACAAACATCAGAAAGAGGCTATGGCACAAAGACAACTTACAACAATCACCAGAAAGAGGCTATGGCACAAAGACAACTTACAACAAACACCAGAAAGAGGCTATGGCACAAAGACAACTTACAACAAACACCAGAAAGAGGCTATGGCACAAAGACAGCTTACAACAATCATCAGAAAGAGTTTATGACGTCAAAGACAACTTACAACAATCATCAGAAAGAGGCTATGGCACAAAGACAACTTACAACAAACACCAGAAAGAGGCTATGGCACAAAGACAACTTACAACAAACTCCAGAAAGAGGCTATGGCACAAAGACAATTTACAACAATCATCAGAAAGAGGTTATGACGTCAAAGACAACCTACAACAATCATCAGAAAGAGGTTATGACGTCAAAGACAACTTACAACAATCATCATAAAGAGGTTATGACGTCAAAGACAACTTACAACAATCATCAGAAAGAGGTTATGACGTCAAAGACAACTTACAACAATCATCATAAAGAGGTTATGACGTCAAAGACAACTTACAACAATCATCAGAAAGAGGTTATGACGTCAAAGACAGCTTACAACAATCATCAGAAAGAGGTTATGACGTCAAAGACAACTTACAACAATCATCAGAAAGAGGTTATGACGTCAAAGACAGCTTGGCTATGACACAAAGACAACTTAGAACAAACATCAGAAAGAGGCAATGACACACAGACAACTTACAACAAACATCAGAAAGAGGTTATGACGTCAAAGACAACTTACAACAATCATCAGAAAGAGGTTATGACGTCAAAGACAACTTACAACAATCATCATAAAGAGGTTATGACGTCAAAGACAACTTACAACAATCATCAGAAAGAGGTTATGACGTCAAAGACAACTTACAACAATCATCATAAAGAGGTTATGACGTCAAAGACAACTTACAACAATCATCAGAAAGAGGTTATGACGTCAAAGACAACTTACAACAATCATCAGAAAGAGGTTATGGCGTCAAAGACAACTTACAACAATCATCAGAAAGAGGTTATGACGTCAAAGACAGCTTGGCTATGACACAAAGACAACTTAGAACAAACATCAGAAAGAGGCAATGACACACAGACAACTTACAACAAACATCAGAAAGAGGCAATGACACACAGACAACTTACAACAAACATCAGAAAGAGGCAATGACACACAGACAACTTACAACAAACATCAGAAAGAGGCTATGACACAAAGACAACTTACAACAATCATCAGAAAGAGGCTATGACACAAAGACAACTTACAACAATCATCAGAAAGAGGTTATGACGTCAAAGACAACTTACAACAATCATCAGAAAGAGGTTATGGCGTCAAAGACAACTTACAACAATCATCAGAAAGAGGTTATGATGTCAAAGACAACTTACAACAATCATCATAAAGAGGTTATGACGCCAAAGACAACTTACAACAATCATTATAAAGGGGTTATGACGTCAAAGACAACTTACAACAAACATCAGTAAGAGGCTATGCCACAAGTACAACTTACAACAAACACCAGAAAGAGGCTATGACACAAAGACAACTTACAACTATCATTATAAAGAGGTTATGACATCAAAGACAACTTACAACAATCATTATAAAGAGGCAATGACACACAGACAACTTACAACAAACATCAGAAAGAGGCAATGACACACAGACAACTTACAACAAACATCAGAAAGAGGCAATGACACACAGACAACTTACAACAAACATCAGAAAGAGGCTATGACACAAAGACAACTTACAACAATCATCAGAAAGAGGCTATGACACAAAGACAACTTACAACAAACATCAGAAAGAGGCTATGACACAAAGACAACTTACAACAAACATCAGAAAGAGGCTATGACACAAAGACAACTTACAACAATCATCAGAAAGAGGTTATGACGTCAAAGACAACTTACAACAATCATCAGAATGAGGCTATGACACAAAGACAACTTACAACAAACATCAGAAAGAGGCTATGACACAAAGACAACTTACAACAATCATCAGAAAGAGGTTATGACGTCGAAGACAACTTACAACAATCATCATAAAGAGGTTATGACGTCAAAGACAACTTACAACAATCATTATAAAGGGGTTATGACGTCAAAGACAACTTACAACAATCATTATAAAGAGGTTATGACGTCAAAGACAACTTTCAACAATCATCATAAAGAGGTTATGACACAAAGACAACTTACAACAATCATCAGAAAGAGGTTATGACGTCAAAGACAACTTACAACAATCATCATAAAGAGGTTATGACGTCAAAGACAACTTACAACAATCATCAGAAAGAGGCTATGGCACAAAGACAACTTACAACAAACATCAGAAAGAGGCTATGGCACAAAGACAACTTACAACAAACACCAGAAAGAGGCTATGGCACAAAGACAACTTACAACAAACATCAGAAAGAGGCTATGGCACAAAGACAACTTACAACAAACAACAGAAAGAGGCTATGGCACAAAGACAACTTACAACAAACACCAGAAAGAGGCTATGGCACAAAGACAACTTACAACAATCACGAGAAAGAGGCTATGGCACAAAGACAACTTACAATAATCATCAGAAAGAGGTTATGACGTCAAAGACAACTTACAACAATCATCATAAAGAGGTTATGACGTCAAAGACAACTTACAACAATCATCAGAAAGAGGTTATGACGTCAAAGACAGCTTACAACAATCATCAGAAAGAGGTTATGACGTCAAAGACAGCTTGGCTATGACACAAAGACAACTTACAACAAACACCAGAAAGAGGCTATGACACAAAGACAACTTACAACAAACACCAGAAAGAGGCTATGGCACAAAGACAACTTACAACAAACACCAGAAAGAGGCTATGGCACAAAGACAGCTTACAACAATCATCAGAAAGAGGTTATGACGTCAAAGACAACTTACAACAATCATCAGAAAGAGGCTATGGCACAAAGACAACTTACAACAAACACCAGAAAGAGGCTATGGCACAAAGACAACTTACAACAAACACCAGAAAGAGGCTATGGCACAAAGACAACTTACAACAAACATCAGAAAGAGGCTATGGCACAAAGACAACTTACAACAAACATCAGAAAGAGGCTATGGCACAAAGACAACTTACAACAAACACCAGAAAGAGGCTATGGCACAAAGACAGCTTACAACAATCATCAGAAAGAGGTTATGACGTCAAAGACAACTTACAACAATCATCAGAAAGAGGCTATGGCACAAAGACAACTTACAACAAACACCAGAAAGAGGCTATGTCACAAAGACAACTTACAACAAACACCAGAAAGAGGCTATGGCACAAAGACAGCTTACAACAATCATCAGAAAGAGGTTATGACGTCAAAGACAACTTACAACAATCATCAGAAAGAGGCTATGGCACAAAGACAACTTACAACAAACACCAGAAAGAGGCTATGGCACAAAGACAACTTACAACAAACACCAGAAAGAGGCTATGGCACAAAGACAATTTACAACAATCATCAGAAAGATGTTATGACGTCAAAGACAACTTACAACAATCATCAGAAAGAGGTTATGACGTCAAAGACAACTTACAACAATCATCATAAAGAGGTTATGACGTCAAAGACAACTTACAACAATCATCAGAAAGAGGTTATGACGTCAAAGACAACTTACAACAATCATCATAAAGAGGTTATGACGTCAAAGACAACTTACAACAATCATCAGAAAGAGGTTATGACGTCAAAGACAGCTTACAACAATCATCAGAAAGAGGTTATGACGTCAAAGACAACTTACAACAATCATCAGAAAGAGGTTATGACGTCAAAGACAGCTTGGCTATGACACAAAGACAACTTAGAACAAACATCAGAAAGAGGCAATGACACACAGACAACTTACAACAAACATCAGAAAGAGGTTATGACGTCAAAGACAACTTACAACAATCATCAGAAAGAGGTTATGACGTCAAAGACAACTTACAACAATCATCATAAAGAGGTTATGACGTCAAAGACAACTTACAACAATCATCAGAAAGAGGTTATGACATCAAAGACAACTTACAACAATCATCATAAAGAGGTTATGACGTCAAAGACAACTTACAACAATCATCAGAAAGAGGTTATGACGTCAAAGACAGCTTACAACAATCATCAGAAAGAGGTTATGACGTCAAAGACAACTTACAACAATCATCAGAAAGAGGTTATGACGTCAAAGACAGCTTGGCTATGACACAAAGACAACTTAGAACAAACATCAGAAAGAGGCAATGACACACAGACAACTTACAACAAACATCAGAAAGAGGCAATGACACACAGACAACTTACAACAAACATCAGAAAGAGGCAATGACACACAGACAACTTACAACAAACATCAGAAAGAGGCTATGACACAAAGACAACTTACAACAATCATCAGAAAGAGGCTATGACACAAAGACAACTTACAACAATCATCAGAAAGAGGTTATGACCTCAAAGACAACTTACAACAATCATCAGAAAGAGGTTATGGCGTCAAAGACAACTTACAACAATCATCAGAAAGAGGTTATGATGTCAAAGACAACTTACAACAATCATCATAAAGAGGTTATGACGTCAAAGACAACTTACAACAATCATTATAAAGGGGTTATGACGTCAAAGACAACTTACAACAAACATCAGTAAGAGGCTATGCCACAAGTACAACTTACAACAAACACCAGAAAGAGGCTATGACACAAAGACAACTTACAACTATCATTATAAAGAGGTTATGACGTCAAAGACAACTTTCAACAATCATCATAAAGAGGTTATGACACAAAGACAACTTACAACAATCATCAGAAAGAGGCTATGGCACAAAGACAACTTACAACAATCATCAGAAAGAGGCTATGGCACAAAGACAACTTACAACAAACACCAGAAAGAGGCTATGGCACAAAGACAACTTACAACAATCATCAGAAAGAGGCTATGGCACAAAGACAACTTACAACAAACACGAGAAAGAGGCTATGGCACAAAGACAACTTACAATAATCATCAGAAAGAGGTTATGACGTCAAAGACAACTTACAACAATCATCATAAAGAGGTTATGACGTCAAAGACAACTTACAACAATCATCAGAAAGAGGTTATGACGTCAAAGACAGCTTACAACAATCATCAGAAAGAGGTTATGACCTCAAAGACAACTTACAACAATCATCAGAAAGAGGTTATGACGTCAAAGACAGCTTGGCTATGACACAAAGACAACTTACAACAAACACCAGAAAGAGGCTATGACACAAAGACAACTTACAACAAACACCAGAAAGAGGCTATGGCACAAAGACAACTTACAACAAACACCAGAAAGAGGCTATGGCACAAAGACAGCTTACAACAATCATCAGAAAGAGGTTATGACGTCAAAGACAACTTACAACAATCATCAGAAAGAGGCTATGGCACAAAGACAACTTACAACAAACACCAGAAAGAGGCTATGGCACAAAGACAACTTACAACAAACACCAGAAAGAGGCTATGGCACAAAGACAACTTACAACAAACATCAGAAAGAGGCTATGGCACAAAGACAACTTACAACAAACATCAGAAAGAGGCTATGGCACAAAGACAACTTACAACAAACACCAGAAAGAGGCTATGGCACAAAGACAACTTACAACAAACATCAGAAAGAGGCTATGGCACAAAGACAACTTACAACAATCACCAGAAAGAGGCTATGGCACAAAGACAACTTACAACAAACACCAGAAAGAGGCTATGGCACAAAGACAACTTACAACAAACACCAGAAAGAGGCTATGGCACAAAGACAGCTTACAACAATCATCAGAAAGAGGTTATGACGTCAAAGACAACTTACAACAATCATCAGAAAGAGGCTATGGCACAAAGACAACTTACAACAAACACCAGAAAGAGGCTATGGCACAAAGACAACTTACAACAAACACCAGAAAGAGGCTATGGCACAAAGACAATTTACAACAATCATCAGAAAGAGGTTATGACGTCAAAGACAACCTACAACAATCATCAGAAAGAGGTTATGACGTCAAAGACAACTTACAACAATCATCATAAAGAGGTTATGACGTCAAAGACAACTTACAACAATCATCAGAAAGAGGTTATGACGTCAAAGACAACTTACAACAATCATCATAAAGAGGTTATGACGTCAAAGACAACTTACAACAATCATCAGAAAGAGGTTATGACGTCAAAGACAGCTTACAACAATCATCAGAAAGAGGTTATGACGTCAAAGACAACTTACAACAATCATCAGAAAGAGGTTATGACGTCAAAGACAGCTTGGCTATGACACAAAGACAACTTAGAACAAACATCAGAAAGAGGCAATGACACACAGACAACTTACAACAAACATCAGAAAGAGGTTATGACGTCAAAGACAACTTACAACAATCATCAGAAAGAGGTTATGACGTCAAATACAACTTACAACAATCATCATAAAGAGGTTATGACGTCAAAGACAACTTACAACAATCATCAGAAAGAGGTTATGACGTCAAAGACAACTTACAACAATCATCATAAAGAGGTTATGACGTCAAAGACAACTTACAACAATCATCAGAAAGAGGTTATGACGTCAAAGACAACTTACAACAATCATCAGAAAGAGGTTATGGCGTCAAAGACAACTTACAACAATCATCAGAAAGAGGTTATGACGTCAAAGACAGCTTGGCTATGACACAAAGACAACTTAGAACAAACATCAGAAAGAGGCAATGACACACAGACAACTTACAACAAACATCAGAAAGAGGCAATGACACACAGACAACTTACAACAAACATCAGAAAGAGGCAATGACACACAGACAACTTACAACAAACATCAGAAAGAGGCTATGACACAAAGACAACTTACAACAATCATCAGAAAGAGGCTATGACACAAAGACAACTTACAACAATCATCAGAAAGAGGTTATGACGTCAAAGACAACTTACAACAAACACCAGAAAGAGGCTATGGCACAAAGACAACTTACAACAAACACCAGAAAGAGGCTATGGCACAAAGACAGCTTACAACAATCATCAGAAAGAGGTTATGACGTCAAAGACAACTTACAACAATCATCAGAAAGAGGCTATGGCACAAAGACAACTTACAACAAACACCAGAAAGAGGCTATGGCACAAAGACAACTTACAACAAACACCAGAAAGAGGCTATGGCACAAAGACAACTTACAACAAACATCAGAAAGAGGCTATGGCACAAAGACAACTTACAACAAACATCAGAAAGAGGCTATGGCACAAAGACAACTTACAACAAACACCAGAAAGAGGCTATGGCACAAAGACAACTTACAACAAACATCAGAAAGAGGCTATGGCACAAAGACAACTTACAACAATCACCAGAAAGAGGCTATGGCACAAAGACAACTTACAACAAACACCAGAAAGAGGCTATGGCACAAAGACAACTTACAACAAACACCAGAAAGAGGCTATGGCACAAAGACAGCTTACAACAATCATCAGAAAGAGTTTATGACGTCAAAGACAACTTACAACAATCATCAGAAAGAGGCTATGGCACAAAGACAACTTACAACAAACACCAGAAAGAGGCTATGGCACAAAGACAACTTACAACAAACTCCAGAAAGAGGCTATGGCACAAAGACAATTTACAACAATCATCAGAAAGAGGTTATGACGTCAAAGACAACCTACAACAATCATCAGAAAGAGGTTATGACGTCAAAGACAACTTACAACAATCATCATAAAGAGGTTATGACGTCAAAGACAACTTACAACAATCATCAGAAAGAGGTTATGACGTCAAAGACAACTTACAACAATCATCATAAAGAGGTTATGACGTCAAAGACAACTTACAACAATCATCAGAAAGAGGTTATGACGTCAAAGACAGCTTACAACAATCATCAGAAAGAGGTTATGACGTCAAAGACAACTTACAACAATCATCAGAAAGAGGTTATGACGTCAAAGACAGCTTGGCTATGACACAAAGACAACTTAGAACAAACATCAGAAAGAGGCAATGACACACAGACAACTTACAACAAACATCAGAAAGAGGTTATGACGTCAAAGACAACTTACAACAATCATCAGAAAGAGGTTATGACGTCAAAGACAACTTACAACAATCATCATAAAGAGGTTATGACGTCAAAGACAACTTACAACAATCATCAGAAAGAGGTTATGACGTCAAAGACAACTTACAACAATCATCATAAAGAGGTTATGACGTCAAAGACAACTTACAACAATCATCAGAAAGAGGTTATGACGTCAAAGACAACTTACAACAATCATCAGAAAGAGGTTATGGCGTCAAAGACAACTTACAACAATCATCAGAAAGAGGTTATGACGTCAAAGACAGCTTGGCTATGACACAAAGACAACTTAGAACAAACATCAGAAAGAGGCAATGACACACAGACAACTTACAACAAACATCAGAAAGAGGCAATGACACACAGACAACTTACAACAAACATCAGAAAGAGGCAATGACACACAGACAACTTACAACAAACATCAGAAAGAGGCTATGACACAAAGACAACTTACAACAATCATCAGAAAGAGGCTATGACACAAAGACAACTTACAACAATCATCAGAAAGAGGTTATGACGTCAAAGACAACTTACAACAATCATCAGAAAGAGGTTATGGCGTCAAAGACAACTTACAACAATCATCAGAAAGAGGTTATGATGTCAAAGACAACTTACAACAATCATCATAAAGAGGTTATGACGCCAAAGACAACTTACAACAATCATTATAAAGGGGTTATGACGTCAAAGACAACTTACAACAAACATCAGTAAGAGGCTATGCCACAAGTACAACTTACAACAAACACCAGAAAGAGGCTATGACACAAAGACAACTTACAACTATCATTATAAAGAGGTTATGACATCAAAGACAACTTACAACAATCATTATAAAGAGGCAATGACACACAGACAACTTACAACAAACATCAGAAAGAGGCAATGACACACAGACAACTTACAACAAACATCAGAAAGAGGCAATGACACACAGACAACTTACAACAAACATCAGAAAGAGGCTATGACACAAAGACAACTTACAACAATCATCAGAAAGAGGCTATGACACAAAGACAACTTACAACAAACATCAGAAAGAGGCTATGACACAAAGACAACTTACAACAAACATCAGAAAGAGGCTATGACACAAAGACAACTTACAACAATCATCAGAAAGAGGTTATGACGTCAAAGACAACTTACAACAATCATCAGAATGAGGCTATGACACAAAGACAACTTACAACAAACATCAGAAAGAGGCTATGACACAAAGACAACTTACAACAATCATCAGAAAGAGGTTATGACGTCGAAGACAACTTACAACAATCATCATAAAGAGGTTATGACGTCAAAGACAACTTACAACAATCATTATAAAGGGGTTATGACGTCAAAGACAACTTACAACAATCATTATAAAGAGGTTATGACGTCAAAGACAACTTTCAACAATCATCATAAAGAGGTTATGACACAAAGACAACTTACAACAATCATCAGAAAGAGGTTATGACGTCAAAGACAACTTACAACAATCATCATAAAGAGGTTATGACGTCAAAGACAACTTACAACAATCATCAGAAAGAGGCTATGGCACAAAGACAACTTACAACAAACATCAGAAAGAGGCTATGGCACAAAGACAACTTACAACAAACACCAGAAAGAGGCTATGGCACAAAGACAACTTACAACAAACATCAGAAAGAGGCTATGGCACAAAGACAACTTACAACAAACAACAGAAAGAGGCTATGGCACAAAGACAACTTACAACAAACACCAGAAAGAGGCTATGGCACAAAGACAACTTACAACAATCACGAGAAAGAGGCTATGGCACAAAGACAACTTACAATAATCATCAGAAAGAGGTTATGACGTCAAAGACAACTTACAACAATCATCATAAAGAGGTTATGACGTCAAAGACAACTTACAACAATCATCAGAAAGAGGTTATGACGTCAAAGACAGCTTACAACAATCATCAGAAAGAGGTTATGACGTCAAAGACAGCTTGGCTATGACACAAAGACAACTTACAACAAACACCAGAAAGAGGCTATGACACAAAGACAACTTACAACAAACACCAGAAAGAGGCTATGGCACAAAGACAACTTACAACAAACACCAGAAAGAGGCTATGGCACAAAGACAGCTTACAACAATCATCAGAAAGAGGTTATGACGTCAAAGACAACTTACAACAATCATCAGAAAGAGGCTATGGCACAAAGACAACTTACAACAAACACCAGAAAGAGGCTATGGCACAAAGACAACTTACAACAAACACCAGAAAGAGGCTATGGCACAAAGACAACTTACAACAAACATCAGAAAGAGGCTATGGCACAAAGACAACTTACAACAAACATCAGAAAGAGGCTATGGCACAAAGACAACTTACAACAAACACCAGAAAGAGGCTATGGCACAAAGACAGCTTACAACAATCATCAGAAAGAGGTTATGACGTCAAAGACAACTTACAACAATCATCAGAAAGAGGCTATGGCACAAAGACAACTTACAACAAACACCAGAAAGAGGCTATGTCACAAAGACAACTTACAACAAACACCAGAAAGAGGCTATGGCACAAAGACAGCTTACAACAATCATCAGAAAGAGGTTATGACGTCAAAGACAACTTACAACAATCATCAGAAAGAGGCTATGGCACAAAGACAACTTACAACAAACACCAGAAAGAGGCTATGGCACAAAGACAACTTACAACAAACACCAGAAAGAGGCTATGGCACAAAGACAATTTACAACAATCATCAGAAAGATGTTATGACGTCAAAGACAACTTACAACAATCATCAGAAAGAGGTTATGACGTCAAAGACAACTTACAACAATCATCATAAAGAGGTTATGACGTCAAAGACAACTTACAACAATCATCAGAAAGAGGTTATGACGTCAAAGACAACTTACAACAATCATCATAAAGAGGTTATGACGTCAAAGACAACTTACAACAATCATCAGAAAGAGGTTATGACGTCAAAGACAGCTTACAACAATCATCAGAAAGAGGTTATGACGTCAAAGACAACTTACAACAATCATCAGAAAGAGGTTATGACGTCAAAGACAGCTTGGCTATGACACAAAGACAACTTAGAACAAACATCAGAAAGAGGCAATGACACACAGACAACTTACAACAAACATCAGAAAGAGGTTATGACGTCAAAGACAACTTACAACAATCATCAGAAAGAGGTTATGACGTCAAAGACAACTTACAACAATCATCATAAAGAGGTTATGACGTCAAAGACAACTTACAACAATCATCAGAAAGAGGTTATGACATCAAAGACAACTTACAACAATCATCATAAAGAGGTTATGACGTCAAAGACAACTTACAACAATCATCAGAAAGAGGTTATGACGTCAAAGACAGCTTACAACAATCATCAGAAAGAGGTTATGACGTCAAAGACAACTTACAACAATCATCAGAAAGAGGTTATGACGTCAAAGACAGCTTGGCTATGACACAAAGACAACTTAGAACAAACATCAGAAAGAGGCAATGACACACAGACAACTTACAACAAACATCAGAAAGAGGCAATGACACACAGACAACTTACAACAAACATCAGAAAGAGGCAATGACACACAGACAACTTACAACAAACATCAGAAAGAGGCTATGACACAAAGACAACTTACAACAATCATCAGAAAGAGGCTATGACACAAAGACAACTTACAACAATCATCAGAAAGAGGTTATGACCTCAAAGACAACTTACAACAATCATCAGAAAGAGGTTATGGCGTCAAAGACAACTTACAACAATCATCAGAAAGAGGTTATGATGTCAAAGACAACTTACAACAATCATCATAAAGAGGTTATGACGTCAAAGACAACTTACAACAATCATTATAAAGGGGTTATGACGTCAAAGACAACTTACAACAAACATCAGTAAGAGGCTATGCCACAAGTACAACTTACAACAAACACCAGAAAGAGGCTATGACACAAAGACAACTTACAACTATCATTATAAAGAGGTTATGACGTCAAAGACAACTTTCAACAATCATCATAAAGAGGTTATGACACAAAGACAACTTACAACAATCATCAGAAAGAGGTTATGACGTCAAAGACAACTTACAACAATCATCATAAAGAGGTTATGACGTCAAAGACAACTTACAACAATCATCAGAAAGAGGCTATGGGACAAAGACAACTTACAACAAACATCAGAAAGAGGCTATGGCACAAAGACAACTTACAACAAACACCAGAAAGAGGCTATGGCACAAAGACAACTTACAACAAACATCAGAAAGAGGCTATGGCACAAAGACAACTTACAACAAACACCAGAAAGAGGCTATGGCACAAAGACAACTTACAACAAACACCAGAAAGAGGCTATGGCACAAAGACAACTTACAACAAACACCAGAAAAAGGCTGTGGCACAAAGACAGCTTACAACAATCATCAGAAAGAGGTTATGACGTCAAAGACAACTTACAACAATCATCAGAAAGAGGCTATGGCACAAAGACAACTTACAACAAACACCAGAAAGAGGCTATGGCACAAAGACAACTTACAACAAACACCAGAAAGAGGCTATGGCACCAAGACAACTTACAACAATCATCAGAAAGAGGTTATGACGTCAAAGACAACTTACAACAATCATCAGAAAGAGGTTATGACGTCAAAGACAACTTACAACAATCATCATAAAGAGGTTATGACGTCAAAGACAACTTACAACAATCATCAGAAAGAGGTTATGACGTCAAAGACAACTTACAACAATCATCATAAAGAGGTTATGACGTCAAAGACAACTTAAAACAATCATCAGAAAGAGGTTATGACGTCAAGACAGCTTATAACAATCATCAGAAAGAGGTTATGACGTCAAAGACAACTTACAACAATCATCAGAAAGAGGTTATGACGTCAAAGACAGCTTGGCTATGACACAAAGACAACTTACAACAAACATCAGAAAGAGGCAATGACACACAGACAACTTACAACAAACATCAGAAAGAGGCAATGACACACAGACAACTTACAACAAACATCAGAAAGAGGCAATGACACACAGACAACTTACAACAAACATCAGAAAGAGGCTATGACACAAAGACAACTTACAACAATCATCAGAAAGAGGCTATGACACAAAGACAACTTACAACAATCATCAGAAAGAGGTTATGACGTCAAAGACAACTTACAACAATCATCAGAAAGAGGTTATGGCGTCAAAGACAACTTACAACAATCATCAGAAAGAGGTTATGACGTCAAAGACAACTTACAACAATCATCATAAAGAGGTTATGACGTCAAAGACAACTTACAACAATCATTATAAAGGGGTTATGACGTCAAAGACAACTTACAACAAACATCAGAAAGAGGCTATGCCACAAGTACAACTTACAACAAACACCAGAAAGAGGCTATGACACAAAGACAACTTACAACAATCATCATAAAGAGGTTATGACGTCAAAGACAACTTACAACAATCATTATAAAGAGGTTATGACATCAAAGACAACTTACAACAATCATTATAAAGAGGCAATGACACACAGACAACTTACAACAAACATCAGAAAGAGGCAATGACACACAGACAACTTACAACAAACATCAGAAAGAGGCAATGACACACAGACAACTTACAACAAACATCAGAAAGAGGCTATGACACAAAGACAACTTACAACAATCATCAGAAAGAGGCTATGACACAAAGACAACTTACAACAAACATCAGAAAGAGGCTATGACACAAAGACAACTTACAACAAACATCAGAAAGAGGCTATGACACAAAGACAACTTACAACAATCATCAGAAAGAGGTTATGACGTCAAAGACAACTTACAACAATCATCAGAAAGAGGCTATGACACAAAGACAACTTACAACAAACATCAGAAAGAGGCTATGACACAAAGACAACTTACAACAATCATCAGAAAGAGGTTATGACGTCAAAGACAACTTACAACAATCATCAGAAAGAGGTTATGACGTCAAAGACAGCTTGGCTATGACACAAAGACAACTTACAACAAACACCAGAAAGAGGCTATGACACAAAGACAACTTACAACAAACACCAGAAAGAGGCTATGGCACAAAGACAACTTACAACAAACACCAGAAAGAGGCTATGGCACAAAGACAGCTTACAACAATCATCAGAAAGAGGTTATGACGTCAAAGACAACTTACAACAATCATCAGAAAGAGGCTATGGCACAAAGACAACTTACAACAAACACCAGAAAGAGGCTATGGCACAAAGACAACTTACAACAAACACCAGAAAGAGGCTATGGCACAAAGACAACTTACAACAAACACCAGAAAGAGGCTATGGCACAAAGACAACTTACAACAAACATCAGAAAGAGGCTATGGCACAAAGACAACTTACAACAAACATCAGAAAGAGGCTATGGCACAAAGACAACTTACAACAAACACCAGAAAGAGGCTATGGCACAAAGACAACTTACAACAAACATCAGAAAGAGGCTATGGCACAAAGACAACTTACAACAATCACCAGAAAGAGGCTATGGCACAAAGACAACTTACAACAAACACCAGAAAGAGGCTATGGCACAAAGACAACTTACAACAAACACCAGAAAGAGGCTATGGCATAAAGACAGCTTACAACAATCATCAGAAAGAGGTTATGACGTCAAAGACAACTTACAACAATCATCAGAAAGAGGCTATGGCACAAAGACAACTTACAACAAACACCAGAAAGAGGCTATGGCACAAAGACAACTTACAACAAACACCAGAAAGAGGCTATGGCACAAAGACAATTTACAACAATCATCAGAAAGAGGTTATGACGTCAAAGACAACTTACAACAATCATCAGAAAGAGGTTATGACGTCAAAGACAACTTACAACAATCATCATAAAGAGGTTATGACGTCAAAGACAACTTACAACAATCATCAGAAAGAGGTTATGACGTCAAAGACAACTTACAACAATCATCATAAAGAGGTTATGACGTCAAAGACAACTTACAACAATCATCAGAAAGAGGTTATGACGTCAAAGACAGCTTACAACAATCATCAGAAAGAGGTTATGACGTCAAAGACAACTTACAACAATCATCAGAAAGAGGTTATGACGTCAAAGACAGCTTAGCTATGACACAAAGACAACTTAGAACAAACATCAGAAAGAGGCAATGACACACAGACAACTTACAACAAACATCAGAAAGAGGCAATGACACACAGACAACTTACAACAAACATCAGAAAGAGGCAATGACACACAGACAACTTACAACAATCATCATAAAGAGGTTATGACGTCAAAGACAACTTACAACAATCATCAGAAAGAGGTTATGACGTCAAAGACAACTTACAACAATCATCATAAAGAGGTTATGACGTCAAAGACAACTTACAACAATCATCAGAAAGAGGTTATGACGTCAAAGACAGCTTACAACAATCATCAGAAAGAGGTTATGACGTCAAAGACAACTTACAACAATCATCAGAAAGAGGTTATGACGTCAAAGACAGCTTGGCTATGACACAAAGACAACTTAGAACAAACATCAGAAAGAGGCAATGACACACAGACAACTTACAACAATCATCAGAAAGAGGCTATGGCACACAGACAACTTACAACAATCATCAGAAAGAGGCTATGACACACAGACAACTTACAACAATCATCAGAAAGAGGCTATGGCACAAAGACAACTTACAACAAACATCAGAAAGAGGCTATGACACACATACAACTTACAACAATCATCAGAAAGAGGCTATGGCACAAAGACAACTTACAACAATCATCAGAAAGAGGCTATGGCACAAAGACAACTTACAACAAACACCAGAAAGAGGCTATGGCACAAAGACAACTTACAACAATCATCAGAAAGAGGCTATGGCACAAAGACAACTTACAACAAACACGAGAAAGAGGCTATGGCACAAAGACAACTTACAATAATCATCAGAAAGAGGTTATGACGTCAAAGACAACTTACAACAATCATCATAAAGAGGTTATGACGTCAAAGACAACTTACAACAATCATCAGAAAGAGGTTATGACGTCAAAGACAGCTTACAACAATCATCAGAAAGAGGTTATGACCTCAAAGACAACTTACAACAATCATCAGAAAGAGGTTATGACGTCAAAGACAGCTTGGCTATGACACAAAGACAACTTACAACAAACACCAGAAAGAGGCTATGACACAAAGACAACTTACAACAAACACCAGAAAGAGGCTATGGCACAAAGACAACTTACAACAAACACCAGAAAGAGGCTATGGCACAAAGACAGCTTACAACAATCATCAGAAAGAGGTTATGACGTCAAAGACAACTTACAACAATCATCAGAAAGAGGCTATGGCACAAAGACAACTTACAACAAACACCAGAAAGAGGCTATGGCACAAAGACAACTTACAACAAACACCAGAAAGAGGCTATGGCACAAAGACAACTTACAACAAACATCAGAAAGAGGCTATGGCACAAAGACAACTTACAACAAACATCAGAAAGAGGCTATGGCACAAAGACAACTTACAACAAACACCAGAAAGAGGCTATGGCACAAAGACAACTTACAACAAACATCAGAAAGAGGCTATGGCACAAAGACAACTTACAACAATCACCAGAAAGAGGCTATGGCACAAAGACAACTTACAACAAACACCAGAAAGAGGCTATGGCACAAAGACAACTTACAACAAACACCAGAAAGAGGCTATGGCACAAAGACAGCTTACAACAATCATCAGAAAGAGGTTATGACGTCAAAGACAACTTACAACAATCATCAGAAAGAGGCTATGGCACAAAGACAACTTACAACAAACACCAGAAAGAGGCTATGGCACAAAGACAACTTACAACAAACACCAGAAAGAGGCTATGGCACAAAGACAATTTACAACAATCATCAGAAAGAGGTTATGACGTCAAAGACAACCTACAACAATCATCAGAAAGAGGTTATGACGTCAAAGACAACTTACAACAATCATCATAAAGAGGTTATGACGTCAAAGACAACTTACAACAATCATCAGAAAGAGGTTATGACGTCAAAGACAACTTACAACAATCATCATAAAGAGGTTATGACGTCAAAGACAACTTACAACAATCATCAGAAAGAGGTTATGACGTCAAAGACAGCTTACAACAATCATCAGAAAGAGGTTATGACGTCAAAGACAACTTACAACAATCATCAGAAAGAGGTTATGACGTCAAAGACAGCTTGGCTATGACACAAAGACAACTTAGAACAAACATCAGAAAGAGGCAATGACACACAGACAACTTACAACAAACATCAGAAAGAGGTTATGACGTCAAAGACAACTTACAACAATCATCAGAAAGAGGTTATGACGTCAAAGACAACTTACAACAATCATCATAAAGAGGTTATGACGTCAAAGACAACTTACAACAATCATCAGAAAGAGGTTATGACGTCAAAGACAACTTACAACAATCATCATAAAGAGGTTATGACGTCAAAGACAACTTACAACAATCATCAGAAAGAGGTTATGACGTCAAAGACAACTTACAACAATCATCAGAAAGAGGTTATGGCGTCAAAGACAACTTACAACAATCATCAGAAAGAGGTTATGACGTCAAAGACAGCTTGGCTATGACACAAAGACAACTTAGAACAAACATCAGAAAGAGGCAATGACACACAGACAACTTACAACAAACATCAGAAAGAGGCAATGACACACAGACAACTTACAACAAACATCAGAAAGAGGCAATGACACACAGACAACTTACAACAAACATCAGAAAGAGGCTATGACACAAAGACAACTTACAACAATCATCAGAAAGAGGCTATGACACAAAGACAACTTACAACAATCATCAGAAAGAGGTTATGACGTCAAAGACAACTTACAACAAACACCAGAAAGAGGCTATGGCACAAAGACAACTTACAACAAACACCAGAAAGAGGCTATGGCACAAAGACAGCTTACAACAATCATCAGAAAGAGGTTATGACGTCAAAGACAACTTACAACAATCATCAGAAAGAGGCTATGGCACAAAGACAACTTACAACAAACACCAGAAAGAGGCTATGGCACAAAGACAACTTACAACAAACACCAGAAAGAGGCTATGGCACAAAGACAACTTACAACAAACATCAGAAAGAGGCTATGGCACAAAGACAACTTACAACAAACATCAGAAAGAGGCTATGGCACAAAGACAACTTACAACAAACACCAGAAAGAGGCTATGGCACAAAGACAACTTACAACAAACATCAGAAAGAGGCTATGGCACAAAGACAACTTACAACAATCACCAGAAAGAGGCTATGGCACAAAGACAACTTACAACAAACACCAGAAAGAGGCTATGGCACAAAGACAACTTACAACAAACACCAGAAAGAGGCTATGGCACAAAGACAGCTTACAACAATCATCAGAAAGAGGTTATGACGTCAAAGACAACTTACAACAATCATCAGAAAGAGGCTATGGCACAAAGACAACTTACAACAAACACCAGAAAGAGGCTATGGCACAAAGACAACTTACAACAAACACCAGAAAGAGGCTATGGCACAAAGACAATTTACAACAATCATCAGAAAGAGGTTATGACGTCAAAGACAACCTACAACAATCATCAGAAAGAGGTTATGACGTCAAAGACAACTTACAACAATCATCATAAAGAGGTTATGACGTCAAAGACAACTTACAACAATCATCAGAAAGAGGTTATGACGTCAAAGACAACTTACAACAATCATCATAAAGAGGTTATGACGTCAAAGACAACTTACAACAATCATCAGAAAGAGGTTATGACGTCAAAGACAGCTTACAACAATCATCAGAAAGAGGTTATGACGTCAAAGACAACTTACAACAATCATCAGAAAGAGGTTATGACGTCAAAGACAGCTTGGCTATGACACAAAGACAACTTAGAACAAACATCAGAAAGAGGCAATGACACACAGACAACTTACAACAAACATCAGAAAGAGGTTATGACGTCAAAGACAACTTACAACAATCATCAGAAAGAGGTTATGACGTCAAAGACAACTTACAACAATCATCATAAAGAGGTTATGACGTCAAAGACAACTTACAACAATCATCAGAAAGAGGTTATGACGTCAAAGACAACTTACAACAATCATCATAAAGAGGTTATGACGTCAAAGACAACTTACAACAATCATCAGAAAGAGGTTATGACGTCAAAGACAACTTACAACAATCATCAGAAAGAGGTTATGGCGTCAAAGACAACTTACAACAATCATCAGAAAGAGGTTATGACGTCAAAGACAGCTTGGCTATGACACAAAGACAACTTAGAACAAACATCAGAAAGAGGCAATGACACACAGACAACTTACAACAAACATCAGAAAGAGGCAATGACACACAGACAACTTACAACAAACATCAGAAAGAGGCAATGACACACAGACAACTTACAACAAACATCAGAAAGAGGCTATGACACAAAGACAACTTACAACAATCATCAGAAAGAGGTTATGACACAAAGACAACTTACAACAATCATCAGAAAGAGGTTATGACGTCAAAGACAACTTACAACAATCATCAGAAAGAGGTTATGGCGTCAAAGACAACTTACAACAATCATCAGAAAGAGGTTATGATGTCAAAGACAACTTACAACAATCATCATAAAGAGGTTATGACGCCAAAGACAACTTACAACAATCATTATAAAGGGGTTATGACGTCAAAGACAACTTACAACAAACATCAGTAAGAGGCTATGCCACAAGTACAACTTACAACAAACACCAGAAAGAGGCTATGACACAAAGACAACTTACAACTATCATTATAAAGAGGTTATGACATCAAAGACAACTTACAACAATCATTATAAAGAGGCAATGACACACAGACAACTTACAACAAACATCAGAAAGAGGCAATGACACACAGACAACTTACAACAAACATCAGAAAGAGGCAATGACACACAGACAACTTACAACAAACATCAGAAAGAGGCTATGACACAAAGACAACTTACAACAATCATCAGAAAGAGGCTATGACACAAAGACAACTTACAACAAACATCAGAAAGAGGCTATGACACAAAGACAACTTACAACAAACATCAGAAAGAGGCTATGACACAAAGACAACTTACAACAATCATCAGAAAGAGGTTATGACGTCAAAGACAACTTACAACAATCATCAGAATGAGGCTATGACACAAAGACAACTTACAACAAACATCAGAAAGAGGCTATGACACAAAGACAACTTACAACAATCATCAGAAAGAGGTTATGACGTCGAAGACAACTTACAACAATCATCATAAAGAGGTTATGACGTCAAAGACAACTTACAACAATCATTATAAAGGGGTTATGACGTCAAAGACAACTTACAACAATCATTATAAAGAGGTTATGACGTCAAAGACAACTTTCAACAATCATCATAAAGAGGTTATGACACAAAGACAACTTACAACAATCATCAGAAAGAGGTTATGACGTCAAAGACAACTTACAACAATCATCATAAAGAGGTTATGACGTCAAAGACAACTTACAACAATCATCAGAAAGAGGCTATGGCACAAAGACAACTTACAACAAACATCAGAAAGAGGCTATGGCACAAAGACAACTTACAACAAACACCAGAAAGAGGCTATGGCACAAAGACAACTTACAACAAACATCAGAAAGAGGCTATGGCACAAAGACAACTTACAACAAACAACAGAAAGAGGCTATGGCACAAAGACAACTTACAACAAACACCAGAAAGAGGCTATGGCACAAAGACAACTTACAACAATCACGAGAAAGAGGCTATGGCACAAAGACAACTTACAATAATCATCAGAAAGAGGTTATGACGTCAAAGACAACTTACAACAATCATCATAAAGAGGTTATGACGTCAAAGACAACTTACAACAATCATCAGAAAGAGGTTATGACGTCAAAGACAGCTTACAACAATCATCAGAAAGAGGTTATGACGTCAAAGACAGCTTGGCTATGACACAAAGACAACTTACAACAAACACCAGAAAGAGGCTATGACACAAAGACAACTTACAACAAACACCAGAAAGAGGCTATGGCACAAAGACAACTTACAACAAACACCAGAAAGAGGCTATGGCACAAAGACAGCTTACAACAATCATCAGAAAGAGGTTATGACGTCAAAGACAACTTACAACAATCATCAGAAAGAGGCTATGGCACAAAGACAACTTACAACAAACACCAGAAAGAGGCTATGGCACAAAGACAACTTACAACAAACACCAGAAAGAGGCTATGGCACAAAGACAACTTACAACAAACATCAGAAAGAGGCTATGGCACAAAGACAACTTACAACAAACATCAGAAAGAGGCTATGGCACAAAGACAACTTACAACAAACACCAGAAAGAGGCTATGGCACAAAGACAGCTTACAACAATCATCAGAAAGAGGTTATGACGTCAAAGACAACTTACAACAATCATCAGAAAGAGGCTATGGCACAAAGACAACTTACAACAAACACCAGAAAGAGGCTATGGCACAAAGACAACTTACAACAAACACCAGAAAGAGGCTATGGCACAAAGACAGCTTACAACAATCATCAGAAAGAGGTTATGACGTCAAAGACAACTTACAACAATCATCAGAAAGAGGCTATGGCACAAAGACAACTTACAACAAACACCAGAAAGAGGCTATGGCACAAAGACAACTTACAACAAACACCAGAAAGAGGCTATGGCACAAAGACAATTTACAACAATCATCAGAAAGATGTTATGACGTCAAAGACAACTTACAACAATCATCAGAAAGAGGTTATGACGTCAAAGACAACTTACAACAATCATCATAAAGAGGTTATGACGTCAAAGACAACTTACAACAATCATCAGAAAGAGGTTATGACGTCAAAGACAACTTACAACAATCATCATAAAGAGGTTATGACGTCAAAGACAACTTACAACAATCATCAGAAAGAGGTTATGACGTCAAAGACAGCTTACAACAATCATCAGAAAGAGGTTATGACGTCAAAGACAACTTACAACAATCATCAGAAAGAGGTTATGACGTCAAAGACAGCTTGGCTATGACACAAAGACAACTTAGAACAAACATCAGAAAGAGGCAATGACACACAGACAACTTACAACAAACATCAGAAAGAGGTTATGACGTCAAAGACAACTTACAACAATCATCAGAAAGAGGTTATGACGTCAAAGACAACTTACAACAATCATCATAAAGAGGTTATGACGTCAAAGACAACTTACAACAATCATCAGAAAGAGGTTATGACATCAAAGACAACTTACAACAATCATCATAAAGAGGTTATGACGTCAAAGACAACTTACAACAATCATCAGAAAGAGGTTATGACGTCAAAGACAGCTTACAACAATCATCAGAAAGAGGTTATGACGTCAAAGACAACTTACAACAATCATCAGAAAGAGGTTATGACGTCAAAGACAGCTTGGCTATGACACAAAGACAACTTAGAACAAACATCAGAAAGAGGCAATGACACACAGACAACTTACAACAAACATCAGAAAGAGGCAATGACACACAGACAACTTACAACAAACATCAGAAAGAGGCAATGACACACAGACAACTTACAACAAACATCAGAAAGAGGCTATGACACAAAGACAACTTACAACAATCATCAGAAAGAGGCTATGACACAAAGACAACTTACAACAATCATCAGAAAGAGGTTATGACCTCAAAGACAACTTACAACAATCATCAGAAAGAGGTTATGGCGTCAAAGACAACTTACAACAATCATCAGAAAGAGGTTATGATGTCAAAGACAACTTACAACAATCATCATAAAGAGGTTATGACGTCAAAGACAACTTACAACAATCATTATAAAGGGGTTATGACGTCAAAGACAACTTACAACAAACATCAGTAAGAGGCTATGCCACAAGTACAACTTACAACAAACACCAGAAAGAGGCTATGACACAAAGACAACTTACAACTATCATTATAAAGAGGTTATGACATCAAAGACAACTTACAACAATCATTATAAAGAGGCAATGACACACAGACAACTTACAACAAACATCAGAAAGAGGCAATGACACACAGACAACTTACAACAAACATCAGAAAGAGGCTATGACACAAAGACAACTTACAACAATCATCAGAAAGAGGCTATGACACAAAGACAACTTACAACAAACATCAGAAAGAGGCTATGACACAAAGACAACTTACAACAAACATCAGAAAGAGGCTATGACACAAAGACAACTTACAACAATCATCAGAAAGAGGTTATGACGTCAAAGACAACTTACAACAATCATCAGAAAGAGGCTATGACACAAAGACAACTTACAACAAACATCAGAAAGAGGCTATGACACAAAGACAACTTACAACAATCATCAGAAAGAGGTTATGACGTCAAAGACAACTTACAACAATCATCATAAAGAGGTTATGAAGTCAAAGACAACTTACAACAATCATTATAAAGGGGTTATGACGTCAAAGACAACTTACAACAAACATCAGAAAGAGGCTATGCCACAAGTACAACTTACAACAAACACCAGAAAGAGGCTATGACACAAAGACAACTTACAACAATCATCATAAAGAGGTTATGATGTCAAAGACAACTTACAACAATCATCATAAAGAGGTTATGACGTCAAAGACAACTTACAACAATCATTATAAAGGGGTTATGACGTCAAAGACAACTTACAACTATCATTATAAAGAGGTTATGACATCAAAGACAACTTACAACTATCATTATAAAGAGGTTATGACATCAAAGACAACTTACAACAATCATTATAAAGAGGTTATGACGTCAAAGACAACTTTCAACAATCATCATAAAGAGGTTATGACACAAAGACAACTTACAACAATCATCAGAAAGAGGTTATGACGTCAAAGACAACTTACAACAATCATCATAAAGAGGTTATGACGTCAAAGACAACTTACAACAATCATCAGAAAGAGGCTATGGCACAAAGACAACTTACAACAAACATCAGAAAGAGGCTATGGCACAAAGACAACTTACAACAAACACCAGAAAGAGGCTATGGCACAAAGACAACTTACAACAAACATCAGAAAGAGGCTATGGCACAAAGACAACTTATAACAAACACCAGAAAGAGGCTATGGCACAAAGACAACTTACAACAAACACCAGAAAGAGGCTATGGCACAAAGACAACTTACAACAAACACCAGAAAGAGGCTATGGCACAAAGACAGCTTACAACAATCATCAGAAAGAGGTTATGATGTCAAAGACAACTTACAACAATCATTATAAAGGGGTTATGACGTCAAAGACAACTTACAACAAACATCAGAAAGAGGCTATGCCACAAGTACAACTTACAACAAACACCAGAAAGAGGCTATGACACAAAGACAACTTACAACAATCATCATAAAGAGGTTATGACGTCAAAGACAACTTACAACAATCATCATAAAGAGGTTATGACGTCAAAGACAACTTACAACAATCATTATAAAGGGGTTATGACGTCAAAGACAACTTACAACTATCATTATAAAGAGGTTATGACATCAAAGACAACTTACAACTATCATTATAAAGAGGTTATGACATCAAAGACAACTTACAACAATCATCATAAAAAGGTTATGACGTCAAAGACAACTTACAACAATCATTATAAAGGGGTTATGACGTCAAAGACAACTTACAACAAACATCAGAAAGAGGCTATGGCACAAAGACAACTTACAACAAACACCAGAAAGAGGCTATGGCACAAAGACAACTTACAACAAACACCAGAAAGAGGCTATGGCACAAAGACAACTTACAACAATCATCAGAAAGAGGTTATGACGTCAAAGACAACTTACAACAATCATCAGAAAGAGGTTATGACGTCAAAGACAACTTACAACAATCATCATAAAGAGGTTATGATGTCAAAGACAACTTACAACAATCATTATAAAGGGGTTATGACGTCAAAGACAACTTACAACAAACATCAGAAAGAGGCTATGCCACAAGTACAACTTACAACAAACACCAGAAAGAGGCTATGACGTCAAAGACAACTTTCAACAATCATCATAAAGAGGTTATGACACAAAGACAACTTACAACAATCGTCATAAAGAGGTTATGACGTCAAAGACAACTTACAACAATCATCATAAAGAGGTTATGACGTCAAAGACAACTTACAAAAATCATTATAAAGGGGTTATGACGTCAAAGACAACTTACAACTATCATTATAAAGAGGTTATGACATCAAAGACAACTTACAACTATCATTATAAAGAGGTTATGACATCAAAGACAACTTACAACAATCATCATAAAGAGGTTATGACGTCAAAGACAACTTACAACAATCATTATAAAGGGGTTATGACGTCAAAGACAACTTACAACTATCATTATAAAGAGGTTATGACATCAAAGACAACTTACAACTATCATTATAAAGAGGTTATGACATCAAAGACAACTTACAACAATCATTATAAAGAGGTTATGACGTCAAAGACAACTTTCAACAATCATCATAAAGAGGTTATGACACAAAGACAACTTACAACAATCATCAGAAAGAGGTTATGACGTCAAAGACAACTTACAACAATCATCATAAAGAGGTTATGACGTCAAAGACAACTTACAACAATCATCAGAAAGAGGCTATGGGACAAAGACAACTTACAACAAACATCAGAAAGAGGCTATGGCACAAAGACAACTTACAACAAACACCAGAAAGAGGCTATGGCACAAAGACAACTTACAACAAACATCAGAAAGAGGCTATGGCACAAAGACAACTTACAACAAACACCAGAAAGAGGCTATGGCACAAAGACAACTTACAACAAACACCAGAAAGAGGCTATGGCACAAAGACATCTTACAACAAACACCAGAAAAAGGCTGTGGCACAAAGACAGCTTACAACAATCATCAGAAAGAGGTTATGACGTCAAAGACAACTTACAACAATCATCAGAAAGAGGCTATGGCACAAAGACAACTTACAACAAACACCAGAAAGAGGCTATGGCACAAAGACAACTTACAACAAACACCAGAAAGAGGCTATGGCACCAAGACAACTTACAACAATCATCAGAAAGAGGTTATGACGTCAAAGACAACTTACAACAATCATCAGAAAGAGGTTATGACGTCAAAGACAACTTACAACAATCATCATAAAGAGGTTATGACGTCAAAGACAACTTACAACAATCATCAGAAAGAGGTTATGACGTCAAAGACAACTTACAACAATCATCATAAAGAGGTTATGACGTCAAAGACAACTTAAAACAATCATCAGAAAGAGGTTATGACGTCAAAGACAGCTTACAACAATCATCAGAAAGAGGTTATGACGTCAAAGACAACTTACAACAATCATCAGAAAGAGGTTATGACGTCAAAGACAGCTTGGCTATGACACAAAGACAACTTACAACAAACATCAGAAAGAGGCAATGACACACAGACAACTTACAACAAACACCAGAAAGAGGCTATGGCACAAAGACAACTTACAACAAACACCAGAAAGAGGCTATGGCACAAAGACAACTTACAACAAACACCAGAAAAAGGCTGTGGCACAAAGACAGCTTACAACAATCATCAGAAAGAGGTTATGACGTCAAAGACAACTTACAACAATCATCAGAAAGAGGCTATGGCACAAAGACAACTTACAACAAACACCAGAAAGAGGCTATGGCACAAAGACAACTTACAACAAACACCAGAAAGAGGCTATGGCACCAAGACAACTTACAACAATCATCAGAAAGAGGTTATGACGTCAAAGACAACTTACAACAATCATCAGAAAGAGGTTATGACGTCAAAGACAACTTACAACAATCATCATAAAGAGGTTATGACGTCAAAGACAACTTACAACAATCATCAGAAAGAGGTTATAACGTCAAAGACAACTTACAACAATCATCATAAAGAGGTTATGACGTCAAAGACAACTTAAAACAATCATCAGAAAGAGGTTATGACGTCAAAGACAGCTTACAACAATCATCAGAAAGAGGTTATGACGTCAAAGACAGCTTGGCTATGACACAAAGACAACTTACAACAAACATCAGAAAGAGGCAATGACACACAGACAACTTACAACAAACATCAGAAAGAGGCAATGACACACAGACAACTTACAACAAACATCAGAAAGAGGCAATGACACACAGACAACTTACAACAAACATCAGAAAGAGGCTATGACACAAAGACAACTTACAACAATCATCAGAAAGAGGCTATGACACAAAGACAACTTATAACAATCATCAGAAAGAGGTTATGACGTCAAAGACAACTTACAACAATCATCAGAAAGAGGTTATGGCGTCAAAGACAACTTACAACAATCATCAGAAAGAGGTTATGACGTCAAAGACAACTTACAACAATCATCATAAAGAGGTTATGACGTCAAAGACAACTTACAACAATCATTATAAAGGGGTTATGACGTCAAAGACAACTTACAACAAACATCAGAAAGAGGCTATGCCACAAGTACAACTTACAACAAACACCAGAAAGAGGCTATGACACAAAGACAACTTACAACAATCATCATAAAGAGGTTATGACGTCAAAGACAACTTACAACAATCATTATAAAGAGGTTATGACATCAAAGACAACTTACAACAATCATTATAAAGAGGCAATGACACACAGACAACTTACAACAAACATCAGAAAGAGGCAATGACACACAGACAACTTACAACAAACATCAGAAAGAGGCAATGACACACAGACAACTTACAACAAACATCAGAAAAAGGCTATGACACAAAGACAACTTACAACAATCATCAGAAAGAGGCTATGACACAAAGACAACTTACAACAAACATCAGAAAGAGGCTATGACACAAAGACAACTTACAACAAACATCAGAAAGAGGCTATGACACAAAGACAACTTACAACAATCATCAGAAAGAGGTTATGACGTCAAAGACAACTTACAACAATCATCAGAAAGAGGCTATGACACAAAGACAACTTACAACAAACATCAGAAAGAGGCTATGACACAAAGACAACTTACAACAATCATCAGAAAGAGGTTATGACGTCAAAGACAACTTACAACAATCATCATAAAGAGGTTATGACGTCAAAGACAACTTACAACAATTATTATAAAGGGGTTATGACGTCAAAGACAACTTACAACAAACATCAGAAAGAGGCTATGCCACAAGTACAACTTACAACAAACATCAGAAAGAGGCTATGACACAAAGACAACTTACAACAATCATCAGAAAGAGGCTATGACACAAAGACAACTTACAACAAACATCAAAAAGAGGCTATGACACAAAGACAACTTACAACAAACATCAGAAAGAGGCTATGACACAAAGACAACTTACAACAATCATCAGAAAGAGGTTATGACGTCAAAGACAACTTACAACAATCATCAGAAAGAGGCTATGACACAAAGACAACTTACAACAAACATCAGAAAGAGGCTATGACACAAAGACAACTTACAACAATCATCAGAAAGAGGTTATGACGTCAAAGACAACTTACAACAATCATCATAAAGAGGTTATGACGTCAAAGACAACTTACAACAATCATTATAAAGGGGTTATGACGTCAAAGACAACTTACAACAAACATCAGAAAGAGGCTATGCCACAAGTACAACTTACAACAAACACCAGAAAGAGGCTATGACACAAAGACAACTTACAACAATCATCATAAAGAGGTTATGACGTCAAAGACAACTTACAACAATCATCATAAAGAGGTTATGACGTCAAAGACAACTTACAACAATCATTATAAAGGGGTTATGACGTCAAAGACAACTTACAACTATCATTATAAAGAGGTTATGACATCAAAGACAACTTACAACTATCATTATAAAGAGGTTATGACATCAAAGACAACTTACAACTATCATTATAAAGAGGTTATGACGTCAAAGACAACTTACAACAATCATCATAAAGAGGTTATACATCAAAGACAACTTACAACAATCATCATAAAGAGGTTATGACGTCAAAGACAACTTACAACAATCATTATAAAGAGGTTATGACGTCAAATACAATTTACAACAATCATCATAAAGAGGTTATGACGTCAAAGAACTCTTACAACAATCATTATAAAGAGGTTATGACGTCAAAGACAACTTACAACAATCATTATAAAGAGGTTATGACGTCAAAGACAATTTACAACAATCATCATAAAGAGGTTATGACGTTAAAGACAACTTACAACAATCATTATAAAGAGGTTATGACGTCAATGACAACTTACAACAATCATCATAAAGAGGTTATGACGTCAAAGACAACTTACAACAATCATCATAAAGAGGTTATGACGTCAAAGACAACTTACAACAATCATCATAAAGCGCTTATGACGTCAAAGACAATTTACAACAATCATCATAAAGAGGTTATGACGTCAAAGACAACTTACAACAATCATCATAAAGAGGTTATGACGTCAAAGACAACTTACAACAATCATCAGAAAGAGGCAATGACACACAGACAACTTACAACAAACATCAGAAAGAAGCAATGACACAAAGACAACTTACAACAATCATCAGAAAGAGGCAATGACACACAGACAACTTACAACAAACATCAGAAAGAGGCAATGACACACAGACAACTTACAACAAACATCAGAAACAGGCAATGACACACAGACAACTTACAACAATCATCAGAAAGAGGTTATGACGTCAAAGACAGCTTGGCTATGACACAAAGACAACTTACAACAAACATCAGAAAGAGGCTATGACACAAAGACAACTTACAACAATCATCAGAAAGAGGTTATGACGTCAAAGACAGCTTGGCTATGACACAAAGACAACTTACAACAAACACCAGAAAGAGGCTATGACACAAAGACAACTTACAACAATCATCATAAAGAGGTTATGACGTCAAAGACAACTTACAACAATCATCATAAAGAGGTTATGACGTCAAAGACAACTTTCAACAATTATTATAAAGGGGTTATGACGTCAAAGACAACTTACAACTATCATTATAAAGAGGTTATGACATCAAAGACAACTTACAACAATCATTATAAAGAGGTTATGACATCAAAGACAACTTACAACAATCATTATAAAGAGGTTATGACGTCAAAGACAACTTTCAACAATCATCATAAAGAGGTTATGACGTCAAAGACAACTTACAACAATCATCATAAAGAGGTTATGACGTCAAAGACAACTTACAACAATCATCATACAGAGGTTATGACGTCAAAGACAATTTACAACAATCATCATAAAGAGGTTATGACGTCAAAGACAACTTACAACAATCATCATAAAGAGGTTATGACGTCAAAGACAACTTACAACAATCATCATAAAGAGGTTATGACGTCAAAGACAACTTACAACAATCATCATAAAGAGGTTATGACGTCAAAGACAACTTACAACAATCATTATAAAGAGGTTATGACGTCAAAGATAATTTACAACAATCATCATAAAGAGGTTATGACGTCAAAGACAACTTACAACAATCATTATAAAGAGGTTATGACGTCAAAGACAACTTACAACAATCATTATAAAGAGGTTATGACGTCAAAGACAATTTACAACAATCATCATAAAGAGGTTATGACGTCAAAGACAACTTACAACAATCATTATAAAGAGGTTATGACGTCAAAGACAACTTACAACAATCATCAGAAAGAGGTTATGGCGTCAAAGACAACTTACAACAATCATCAGAAAGAGGTTATGACGTCAAAGACAACTTACAACAATCATCATAAAGAGGTTATGACGTCAAAGACAACTTACAACAATCATCAGAAAGAGGTTATGACGTCAAAGACAACTTACAACAATCATCATAAAGAGGTTATGACGTCAAAGACAACTTAAAACAATCATCAGAAAGAGGTTATGACGTCAAAGACAGCTTACAACAATCATCAGAAAGAGGTTATGACGTCAAAGACAACTTACAACAATCATCAGAAAGAGGTTATGACGTCAAAGACAGCTTGGCTATGACACAAAGACAACTTACAACAAACATCAGAAAGAGGCAATGACACACAGACAACTTACAACAAACATCAGAAAGAGGCAATGACACACAGACAACTTACAACAAACATCAGAAAGAGGCAATGACACACAGACAACTTACAACAAACATCAGAAAGAGGCTATGACACAAAGACAACTTACAACAATCATCAGAAAGAGGCTATGACACAAAGACAACTTACAACAATCATCAGAAAGAGGTTATGACGTCAAAGACAACTTACAACAATCATCAGAAAGAGGTTATGGCGTCAAAGACAACTTACAACAATCATCAGAAAGAGGTTATGACGTCAAAGACAACTTACAACAATCATTATAAAGAGGTTATGACGTCAAAGACAACTTACAACAATCATTATAAAGGGGTTATGACGTCAAAGACAACTTACAACAAACATCAGAAAGAGGCTATGCCACAAGTACAACTTACAACAAACACCAGAAAGAGGCTATGACACAAAGACAACTTACAACAATCATCATAAAGAGGTTATGACGTCAAAGACAACTTACAACAATCATTATAAAGAGGTTATGACATCAAAGACAACTTACAACAATCATTATAAAGAGGCAATGACACACAGACAACTTACAACAAACATCAGAAAGAGGCAATGACACACAGACAACTTACAACAAACATCAGAAAGAGGCAATGACACACAGACAACTTACAACAAACATCAGAAAAAGGCTATGACACAAAGACAACTTACAACAATCATCAGAAAGAGGCTATGACACAAAGACAACTTACAACAAACATCAGAAAGAGGCTATGACACAAAGACAACTTACAACAAACATCAGAAAGAGGCTATGACACAAAGACAACTTACAACAATCATCAGAAAGAGGTTATGACGTCAAAGACAACTTACAACAATCATCAGAAAGAGGCTATGACACAAAGACAACTTACAACAAACATCAGAAAGAGGCTATGACACAAAGACAACTTACAACAATCATCAGAAAGAGGTTATGACGTCAAAGACAACTTACAACAATCATCATAAAGAGGTTATGACGTCAAAGACAACTTACAACAATTATTATAAAGGGGTTATGACGTCAAAGACAACTTACAACAAACATCAGAAAGAGGCTATGCCACAAGTACAACTTACAACAAACATCAGAAAGAGGCTATGACACAAAGACAACTTACAACAATCATCAGAAAGAGGCTATGACACAAAGACAACTTACAACAAACATCAAAAAGAGGCTATGACACAAAGACAACTTACAACAAACATCAGAAAGAGGCTATGACACAAAGACAACTTACAACAATCATCAGAAAGAGGTTATGACGTCAAAGACAACTTACAACAATCATCAGAAAGAGGCTATGACACAAAGACAACTTACAACAAACATCAGAAAGAGGCTATGACACAAAGACAACTTACAACAATCATCAGAAAGAGGTTATGACGTCAAAGACAACTTACAACAATCATCATAAAGAGGTTATGACGTCAAAGACAACTTACAACAATCATTATAAAGGGGTTATGACGTCAAAGACAACTTACAACAAACATCAGAAAGAGGCTATGCCACAAGTACAACTTACAACAAACACCAGAAAGAGGCTATGACACAAAGACAACTTACAACAATCATCATAAAGAGGTTATGACGTCAAAGACAACTTACAACAATCATCATAAAGAGGTTATGACGTCAAAGACAACTTACAACAATCATTATAAAGGGGTTATGACGTCAAAGACAACTTACAACTATCATTATAAAGAGGTTATGACATCAAAGACAACTTACAACTATCATTATAAAGAGGTTATGACATCAAAGACAACTTACAACTATCATTATAAAGAGGTTATGACGTCAAAGACAACTTACAACAATCATCATAAAGAGGTTATTACATCAAAGACAACTTACAACAATCATCATAAAGAGGTTATGACGTCAAAGACAACTTACAACAATCATTATAAAGAGGTTATGACGTCAAATACAATTTACAACAATCATCATAAAGAGGTTATGACGTCAAAGAACTCTTACAACAATCATTATAAAGAGGTTATGACGTCAAAGACAACTTACAACAATCATTATAAAGAGGTTATGACGTCAAAGACAATTTACAACAATCATCATAAAGAGGTTATGACGTTAAAGACAACTTACAACAATCATTATAAAGAGGTTATGACGTCAATGACAACTTACAACAATCATCATAAAGAGGTTATGACGTCAAAGACAACTTACAACAATCATCATAAAGAGGTTATGACGTCAAAGACAACTTACAACAATCATCATAAAGCGCTTATGACGTCAAAGACAATTTACAACAATCATCATAAAGAGGTTATGACGTCAAAGACAACTTACAACAATCATCATAAAGAGGTTATGACGTCAAAGACAACTTACAACAATCATCAGAAAGAGGCAATGACACACAGACAACTTACAACAAACATCAGAAAGAAGCAATGACACAAAGACAACTTACAACAATCATCAGAAAGAGGCAATGACACACAGACAACTTACAACAAACATCAGAAAGAGGCAATGACACACAGACAACTTACAACAAACATAAGAAAGAGGCAATGACACACAGACAACTTACAACAATCATCAGAAAGAGGTTATGACGTCAAAGACAGCTTGGCTATGACACAAAGACAACTTACAACAAACATCAGAAAGAGGCTATGACACAAAGACAACTTACAACAATCATCAGAAAGAGGTTATGACGTCAAAGACAGCTTGGCTATGACACAAAGACAACTTACAACAAACACCTGAAAGAGGCTATGACACAAAGACAACTTACAACAATCATCATAAAGAGGTTATGACGTCAAAGACAACTTACAACAATCATCATAAAGAGGTTATGACGTCAAAGACAACTTTCAACAATTATTATAAAGGGGTTATGACGTCAAAGACAACTTACAACTATCATTATAAAGAGGTTATGACATCAAAGACAACTTACAACAATCATTATAAAGAGGTTATGACATCAAAGACAACTTACAACAATCATTATAAAGAGGTTATGACGTCAAAGACAACTTTCAACAATCATCATAAAGAGGTTATGACGTCAAAGACAACTTACAACAATCATCATAAAGAGGTTATGACGTCAAAGACAACTTACAACAATCATCATACAGAGGTTATGACGTCAAAGACAATTTACAACAATCATCATAAAGAGGTTATGACGTCAAAGACAACTTACAACAATCATCATAAAGAGGTTATGACGTCAAAGACAACTTACAACAATCATCATAAAGAGGTTATGACGTCAAAGACAACTTACAACAATCATCATAAAGAGGTTATGACGTCAAAGACAACTTACAACAATCATTATAAAGAGGTTATGACGTCAAAGATAATTTACAACAATCATCATAAAGAGGTTATGACGTCAAAGACAACTTACAACAATCATTATAAAGAGGTTATGACGTCAAAGACAACTTACAACAATCATTATAAAGAGGTTATGACGTCAAAGACAATTTACAACAATCATCATAAAGAGGTTATGACGTCAAAGACAACTTACAACAATCATTATAAAGAGGTTATGACGTCAAAGACAACTTACAACAATCATCATAAAGAGGTTATGACGTCAAAGACAACTTACAACAATCATCATAAAGAGGTTATGACGTCAAAGACAACTTACAACAATCATCATAAAGAGGTTATGACGTCAAAGACAATTTACAACAATCATCATAAAGAGGTTATGACGTCAAAGACAACTTACAACAATCATCATAAAGAGGTTATGACGTCAAAGACAACTTACAACAATCATAATAAAGAGGTTATGACGTCAAAGACAACTTACAACAGTCATCAGAAAGAGGTTATGACGTCAAAGACAACTTACAACAATCATCATAAAGAGGTTATGACGTCAAAGACAACTTACAACAATCATCATAAAGAGGTTATGACATCAAAGACAACTTACAACAATCAACATAAAGAGGTTATGACGTCAAAGACAACTTACAACAATCATCATAAAGAGGTTATGACGTCAAAGACAATTTACAACAATCATCATAAAGAGGTTATGACGTCAAAGACAACTTACAACAATCATCATAAAGAGGTTATGACGTCAAAGACAACTTACAACAATCATTATAAAGAGGTTATGACGTCAAATACAACTTACAACAAACATCAGAAAGAGGCAGTTATAATTTTTGGCCACATTATGAGAAGAGAATAACTGGATCACATGACAAATAGAAAGATTTGTAGACAGAGAGATATCTGCTTCTTCTTCCGGGAGCTACTGTCTTCCATCTCTGTTCTGTCCAAGCCGCTGTGATGTTTAATCGTCTGGGAGCTACTGTCTCCATCTCTGTTCTGTCCAAGCCGCTGTGATGTTTAATCTGGCATCAAGTATTTCAGTTTCTGAGACCTGACGCTGTTTCTAAACCAGTCGTCTCCAGTAGTCAGATCTTGTGTGTGTGTGTGTGTGTGTGTGTGTGTGTGTGTGTGTGTGTGTGTGTGTGTGTGTGTGTGTGTGTACTTGTGAGTATGTTTATGTACACTAAATATCATACACTTAATATGTCTTCATACCTACCCTCATGTAGCCTCTTCGTACATAATTTATTATTATGTGCATATTCTTATGTAATTTATCCTTACGTAATTTACCCATATATATCCTTTTTATATAACGTATCCATTCCTAATGTATTCTTATGTACTTTATTCTTACATCAAGAATTGTTGTATAACTGATACATAAATAACATTCTTATGTAATTTATACTTATGTAAGATACTGAGTGGCTAGAATGCTGCACTCATATCTCAGGAGACCTGGTTTCGAAACCTCGGTGAGGTGTGAATTTTTTTCTGTCGGGGGTAAAAAGAAAACCCTAGCCTGCACAGCTCGCGGCAACTGCACTAGTCAGAAGGGCCTTAATTTCTCAGGCTTAGAAAGACCCCCCCCCCCCCCTTCCTTTCCTATACCACCAGGTACTGTAGGCAGTAGAGACAGTAAGATATCATTATATAATTTATCTGTACATAAAACAGTTATACCTAACTTATCCTTATGTAAGGTATCATAGTATAACTTATCTATTAAACTATTATTACTTATATGTATGTAATACGCTTTTATATAACTTAACAGTGTGTGAGTTTTCTTTATTAATGATTACCTTGAGTAAACATTTTCATGAATCTTGTCCTCAGGTAAACCATCTTGACAAAAAGATGGACCAGGTTATATTCCTTCTTAACACCTTGCTCAAGGCAAAAAGTATTAACATCGAGTCCAGAGAAGATGAAGTGTGACATAGTGGCACGATGTGTTTCAAGTATCAGTGAATACTGAGAAGGCATCATTTAAAGTCAAGCTCCACGTGTAAGATGTTCTAGATAGTTCCAGAGAACATTTTGCTGAGGGTGTGAAATTAGGCGATTAACTTTTTTTTATTCCCAGACGGTTACAGCTGCTGTCTGATGAGAGAAATGATGATAATAAAATTGCGAGTGCATTACGTTCAATGAGCCAAGTATGCACACAACAGTTGTCAGATTTATTTAGTATTATCTGACACACGGGTACACATGAATGCTCTGACTAAATGTAAGAAGTACCATTACAAACTGGCATATTGACTGGTACAGATGAATGCTCTGGCTAAATGTAAGAAGTACCATTACAAACTGGCATATTGACTGGAACAGATGAATGCTCTGGCTAAATGTAAGAAGTACCATACAAACTGGCATATTGACTGGTACACATGAATGCTCTGGCTAAATGTAAGAAGTACCATTACAAACTGGCATGTTGACTTGAAAATTTGCCAATCAGGCTTGTCCATTGTTTGGACTATAAAGAGTTCAGAATAGTTTCAGTCAGAAATATGATCTGAACATTTTATCAGTGTTTCAGGTCTGAGAATTGTGATATTCTACATTAAAGAATGAGATGTGTGTGTATAACCATGTAAAATGTGAAATATGAAGTATATATGATGTGATGTTTTTCATGAGGAGATGTGAGATTACAATTAAGATACAGTGTAAGGACTGTTCAGAAGAAGGCCAATGTAGGCTGGCCATGGCAATGCAAAATGTTAAATTGGACACAGCATGAGCCAACAAATTAGAATAACGTTTTGAGAACATGCAGGTGGCAGTACAATACAGACAATTATGGAAACTTGGATATATTCCAGGTGGCGACACAAGACAGACAATTAGGGAAGCTCTACGATGAGCCCAAGGGCTGAAATTCTTGATTTATGGTGCTGCGGATGATAATGTTACTGTGAGATGTGACAATCTGTGAAATGTGACAATCTGTCAAATGTGACAATCTGTGAGATATGACAATGTGTGAGATGTGAAACAACATACAGAAAAACCAATATGTGAGGTGTGAGATAATATACAACAAAGATAACATGTGAGGTGTGAGACAACATACAACAAAGATAACATGTGAGGTGTGAGACAACATACAACAAAGATAATATGTGAGGTGTGAGACAACATACAACAAAGATAACATGTGAGGTGTGAGACAACATACAACAAAGATAACATGTGAGGTGTGAGACAACATGCAACAAAGATAACATGTGAGGTGTGAGACAACATACAACAAAGATAACATGTGAGGTGTGAGACAACATACAACAAAGATAACATGTGAGGTGTGAGACAACATACAACAAAGATAACATGTGAGGTGTGAGACAACATACAACAAAGATAACATGTGAGGTGTGAGACAACATACAACAAAGATAACATGTGAGGTGTGAGACAACATACAACAAAGATAACATGTGAGGTGTGAGACAACATACAACAAAGATAACATGTGAGGTGTGAGACAACATACAACAAAGATAACATGTGAGGTGTGAGACAACATACAACAAAGATAACATGTGAGGTGTGAGACAACATACAACAAAGATAACATGTGAGGTGTGATACAACATACAACAAAGATAACATGTGAGGTGTGAGACAACATACAACAAAGATAACATGTGAGGTGTGAGACAACATACAACAAAGATACATGTGAGGTGTGAGACAACATACAACAAAGATAACATGTGAGGTGTGAGACAACATACAACAAAGATAACATGTGAGGTGTGAGACAACATACAACAAAGATAATATGTGAGGTGTGAGACAACATACAACAAAGATAACATGTGAGGTGTGAGACAACATACAACAAAGATAACATGTGAGGTGTGAGACAACATGCAACAAAGATAACATGTGAGGTGTGAGACAACATACAACAAAGATAACATGTGAGGTGTGAGACAACATACAACAAAGATAACATGTGAGGTGTGAGACAACATACAACAAAGATAACATGTGAGGTGTGAGACAACATACAACAAAGATAACATGTGAGGTGTGAGACAACATACAACAAAGATAACATGTGAGGTGTGAGACAACATACAACAAAGATAACATGTGAGGTGTGAGACAACATACAACAAAGATAACATGTGAGGTGTGAGACAACATACAACAAAGATAACATGTGAGGTGTGATACAACATACAACAAAGATAACATGTGAGGTGTGAGACAACATACAACAAAGATAACATGTGAGGTGTGAGACAACATACAACAAAGATACATGTGAGGTGTGAGACAACATACAACAAAGATAACATGTGAGGTGTGAGACAACATACAACAAAGATAACATGTGAGGTGTGAGACAACATACAACAAAGATAATATGTGAGGTGTGAGACAACATACAACAAAGATAACATGTGAGGTGTGAGACAACATACAACAAAGATAACATGTGAGGTGTGAGACAACATGCAACAAAGATAACATGTGAGGTGTGAGACAACATACAACAAAGATAACATGTGAGGTGTGAGACAACATACAACAAAGATAACATGTGAGGTGTGAGACAACATACAACAAAGATAACATGTGAGGTGTGAGACAACATGCAACAAAGATAACATGTGAGGTGTGAGACAACATACAACAAAGATAACATGTGAGGTGTGAGACAACATACAACAAAGATAACATGTGAGGTGTGAGACAACATACAACAAAGATAACATGTGAGGTGTGAGACAACATACAACAAAGATAACATGTGAGATGTGAGACAACATACAACAAAGATAACATGTGAGATGTGAGACAACATACAACAAAGATAACATGTGAGGTGTGAGACAACATGGAACAAATATGTGAGGTGTGAGACAACATACAACAAAGATAACATGTGAGGTGTGAGACAACATACAACAAAGATAACATGTGAGATGTGAGACAACATACAACAAAGATAACATGTGAGATGTGAGACAACATACAACAAAGATAACATGTGAGATGTGAGACAACATACAACAAAGATAACATGTGAGATGTGAGACAACATACAACAAAGATAACATGTGAGGTGTGAGACAACATGGAACAAATATGTGAGGTGTGAGACAACATACAACAAAGATAACATGTGAGATGAGACAACATACAACAAAGATAACATGTGAGATGTGAGACAACATACAACAAAGATAACATGTGAGATGTGAGACAACATACAACAAAGATAACATGTGAGGTGTGAGACAACATACAACAAAGATAACATGTGAGGTGTGAGACAACAAAGATAACATGTGAGGTGTGATACAACAAAGATAACATGTGAAGTGTGAGACAACATGCAACAAAGATAACATGCGAGGTGTGATACAACATGCAACAAAGATAACATGTGAGGTGTGATACAACATACAACAAAGATAACATGTGAGGTATGAGACAACATACAACAAAGATAACATGTGAGGTATGAGACAACATACAACAAAGATAACATGTGAGGTGTGAGACAACATGCAACAAAGATAATATGTGAGGAGTGATATAACATTAAAGCAGAGATTATGTGAGGTGTGAGACAACATACAACAAAGATAACATGTGAGGTGTGAGACAACATGCAAGAAGGATAATATGTGAGGAGTGATATAACATTAAAGCAGAGATTATGTGAGGTGTGAGACAACAAAAAACACAGAGATTATGTCAAGCGTGAAACACATACAATAAATATGTTATGTTTGGTATGAGACAACACACAAGAAAGATATGTGAAATGTGAGACAACACAAGACATGAAGCAATAAGATGTTAAGATTAGGTTAAAATATAAAAAGTAAAATAAACAAGATAAATATTATTGATACAATCATGCACCAATATATATATATATATATAATGCTGATCCGGTCAGTATGCTTGCCTGCCAAGACAGATACTTCTAGAAAAAGACAATCTGAGAGACAATCTAATTCAAGACAATCTAATTTTCTGGGAAGGAAAGTCTGCGAGGGTGAACACTAGTAACTCTATTATGATATGGCCTAGAATATGTGAACCCTAATACTTCATATTCTAAGTCCCATATCTGTTATGGGACAGCCTTTACCTTGTTAAGATATGTTACTGACAAGATGGCCGAAAAAGCCAAAACGCTGACAAACACAGTTGGCCAGTATTAGGTTCTTTTTTCTGCCTATGTCTTTAAGTCTGTTAGGGAGTATAGGGGAGTGGCTGGCCGAGTGGCAAGAACGCTGGGTTCTCATTTGCTAGATCCGGGTTTGAATCCTCGGTATGGTGTGGGTTTTTTTTCCTGTCAGGGGCAAAAAGAAAATCCTAACCTGCACAGTTCGCAGAGACTGCACTAGCCAGGTGGCCTTAATCCCTCAGACTCAAAACTCCTGTCCTACACCACAAGGTAAAGGGTGTATTTTTAATGACTGTGCAGTGTTTGATAATATTGCCGGTCCAAGTTTTGTATTCACCCTCTGTAAAGTTCATGCAACATAATAGGTAAATACAAAACTTGGACCAGCAATAATTTCAAACACAGCACAGTCATTAAAAAATACACCCTGTACTATAAGCAGTAGGTGACAGTGGAGAATAGGCCCACAACAATTGATTTCAAGATCTTTGTAGGTCCGTCATAATTAGTTGGGTGTTGGCTGATTTATTCCATGGTGTGAAGCAGCCAGTCTCAGGCCAACCTTCATTAGTTGCCTTTTATGACTTGCTCAGGGGGTCAACAGTGCTGCTATTCTTTACTCTCTCTTTATGACACCAATAACACACGGGCGAGTGCAGTAGCTAGCATGCTTGTCTGCCTGCTCTGTGGGCATATGTTCAAGACTAGGATGTTTTGCTAATTAGACCTGGGCTTCCAGCTTGACCCAGGGTACCGGGAATGTTCTGGAAAAGTAAAGGCAGCAAACATGATATTGGCATCATCCATCACGTGCTGATTCGTCTGTACTAGCGTTATGCTAGCACCATATGTTCCAGTATGACTCAAGGAGTGAAAACGATTCACTTACTTTTTTAAAGTAACTACTAGACAAAAAAGATATTGTTACATCTTTCAATGATGGTGTATTGTTTGGTTACATCTTTCATCGTGGTGTATTGTGTTCATTACATCTTTTAATGTTGGGGTATTGTTCTGGTTACATCTTTTATTGTTGGTGTATTGTGTTCATTACATATTTCATTATTGGTGTATCGTGTTGGTTACATCTTTCAGTATTGGTGTATTGTGTTTGTTACATCTTTCATTGTTGGTGTATTGTGTTGGTTACATCTTATATTGTTGGTGTGTTGTGTTAGTTACGTCTTTCATTGTTGGTGTATGTGTTGGTTACATCTTTCATTGTTGGGGTATTATTGTGTTGACTACATCTTATATTATTGGTGTATTGTGTTGTTAAATATTTAATTATTAGTGTATTGTGTTGGTTACATCTGTCATTTTTGGTGCACTGTGTTCGTTACATCTTTTATTGTTGGTGTATTGTTCTGGTTACATCTTTTATTGTTGGTGTACTGCGTTGGTAACATCTTTTATTGTTTGTGTAATGTGTTGGTTACATCTAATATTGTTGGTGTACTGTGTTTGGTTACATTTTTCATTGTTGATGTATTGTGTTGGTTACATCTTTCATTGTTGGCGTATTGTGTTAGTTACATTTTTCATTGTTGGTGTACTATGTTAGTTACATCTTTTATTGTTGGTGTATTGTGATCATTACATATTTCATTATTGTTGTATTGTGTTCATTACATATGTCATTGTTGGTGTACTGTGTTGGCTACATCTTATATTGTTGGTGTGTTGTTTTTATTACATCTTTTCTTGTTTCTGTATTGTGTTTGTTACATCTGTCATTGTTGGTGTATTGTGTTGGTTACATCTTTTATTACTGGTGTATTGTGTTCATTACATCTTTTATTGTTGGTATATTGTATTGGTTACATCTTATATTGTTGGTGCATTGTCTTGGTTTCATCTTTCATTGTTGGTGTATTGAGTTAGTTACATCTTTTATTGTTGGTGTACTGTGGCAAAGGGGTTACAGATGCAGTTCGTAATCCCGCATACTCGTGTTCGAAACAAGGATGTGTTGTTTTTTAAATAAAATGATATGGGTGCTGGTCATTCAGAAAGCATTGGCAAACAACTGAACGTTAACTTGCCCAGGAATCACAAACAGACAAAAATGCTGGGGTTGACTACTACGTCCTGTAAAGGACATGCTACTAACTTTTTAACTGTATTGATCACATCTTTCATTGTTGGTGTACTGTGTTGGTTACATCTTTCATTGTTGGTGCATTGTATTCATTACATCTTTTATTGTTGGTATATTGTACTGGTTACATCTTATATTGTTGGTGTCTTCTGTTGGTTACATCTTTCATTGTTGGTGTATTGTGTTGGTTACATCTTTTATTATTGGTGAAATGAGTTTTAAACATCTTTCATTGTTGGTGTACTGTGTTGGTTACATCTTTCATTGTTGGTGTTTTGTATTCATTACATCTTTTATTGTTGGTGTATTGTGTTCACTACATCTTTTATTGTATGTGTATTGTAAGGGTTACATCTTATATTGTTGGTGTATTGTATCGGGTACATCTTTCATTGTTGGTGTATCGTGTTGGTTACATCTTTCAGTGTTGGTATATTGTGTTGATTGCATCTTTCACTGTTGGTGTATTTTATTGATTGAATCTTTCATTGTTCCTGTATTGTATTGGTTGCAACTTAAACTGTGTACATTATGTCCTACGTTGTTTCTGTACTTTGTGTACGTACATTGTTGTTATAATTTACATTGTTGAGTTACAAAGCAACTTCCATAAATATAAATGAAGACAGGGGCCAAAGATGTTGGCAACAATTTAAGCAAGACTACAGAAAACAAACACAAATAGAATGCAAAGTGACAGTTGCAATGTAGTTGCTATGGTTTGCATAAAAAACTTCATAAATGAACACAAAAATGAACCAACAAATTGCAGTACTCATGTCAAAGGTCACAGCAATAAAGCAAATTATTTTTAAAACACATTTTATGACATATTTAAAACAGGATACAGTTAATATTTATCTTCCATGCTTTGTGATGAAGTGATATTCTCTTCAGGGATAAAGTGATGTGTGTAAAGAATAAATGATTCAGAATTATGGGATAATTTGTAGATGTATAAATGTGAAATAGCTACAAATATTTGACTGTGTGGTTTAACAGAGATGTCTGTAAACATGTTACTTCATGCTGTCTTAAACAAATGAAGCTTATGCATACTTGCTATCCACTTTACAATCCATGTGGATAAACAATATGAAAACAAATGTTCTATCTGATTCTTATTTATAAAGATATGTTGTTCCTCTTTATCACACAATTTAAACCGCTAATATCAAATGTATTATTCATTCAATATATTTTACACACATTCGATCTATTGTTATTTGTTGGTCAGTTATATCTAACAGGAATGTTGAAATAAACAAGACTAGATTTATAAATATTGAGCAGGAATGTTAACATATAAAAGACCAGTTTTGTTGTAGTATATCAAGCAGGAATCTTAAAATAAAAAGGACTAGTTGTATAAATTTAATCAAGCAACAATGTTAAAATATAAATGTCTGGTTTTACAGATTATTTAGCACAAATGTTAAAATATACAAGATAATTTTTATTACTTATACCAAGCAGAAATGTTAAAATACACGAGATTAGTTTTATAAATTTTAGCAAGCAGAAATGTTAAAATACACAAGACTGATTGTATCAATTATACTACATGGGAATGTTAGAAATGTTAACATACAAAATATTTGTTTTATAACTTATATCAAGCATGAATGTAAAATACACAGGATTATTTTTTTTAACAGAAATGACAAAAATTCACAAGATTAGTTTTATAAATTTTATCAAACAGGAATGTCAAAACACAAAGGCTAGTTTTATTAAAATATATCGAGCAGGAAAGTTAAAATATACAAGACCAGTTTTATAAATATACCAAGCAGGAATGTTAAAATGTACAAAAATAATTTTATAAACAGCCTAAAGACAAACTAGGCGCCGCTGTAGCCTAGTGGTTATTGTGCTTGTTTACTCATGTTTACCATGGCAGTGGTTTGAGTCAGTTCCTCACAGTCGCATGAATTTACTTGTTTCTGATTGTACGACTCTGGGTCTACGTGGGCTCATTAAATGGGTGCCAGATAATTTTTAGAGTGTAGACAAGGGGGAGAGAACTAGTCACCTCATTATGGTATGATATGGTCTAGAATATGGGAAGATCTACCACTTTACAACCCAATGTCACCATCTGCTGCAGAAACACCGTTACCTTTTCTTTAACGACAAATGGCAGCTGTATTAAATAACTCAGGAAATATCTCAAAACTATAGACCCTCTCTGGCTCTGTTTAAAATAAATTAAACTGGTGAAATATCTCGCGTGCAATCACATATGCAACACGACTGAATATAAATATATGTCTGACTGACATATCCTTACATTTTTATGGCATAGCAAAACCGTCCCACTGATTATGTTTCTCTTTCTGTTCATATGTGGAGAAGCACTTTGTCATTCTGTAATCCCTCAGACATTGTTGGGTAAAGTCTCTCCTGGAACAGTTTCATCACTTGTCCAATCTTTTAACTTATTATTGTTGGTTTATTTACATCTCACCTGTGTAAACCAACAATATTATTTTATCACCAGTCCAAGATTCTTGATCCTCTCTTGCCTCAAATTCAGGATCACCTAGCCTTTAATTTTATCTAATCAAGGCTGTGATTTAGGGGATAGTAATAGTAATGATAGTTTCAACAGACCACCGCCATTCTAAGTCGAGTTTGAAATCAACCGTGTGTAATAGGGAAGCAGCCTCTTTGCGTTGACTTCGATGGTATAAGGCATGTACCATTCAGAAAGCAATGGAGATTAGAACAAGAATTGCCATGGCATAGTAACTTTTTTGCAATGTAGAAAACATACTCTAGAATAAAAAGCTGTCAGTTGCATTGAGATAAAAAGAGAGCCAAACTGTTTTGCAGAGTCTATACTGTTTTAGCTTTCTTTGATCATATGATGAGAAGAGAGGCATTGGAGAACATTTTGACAACTGGAAAAATCGAGAGGAAGAGGGGCAGGGACAGACCAAGAGAAATGATGCTGGATGGATTGAGATCCAGAAAACCAAAGACTGTGATCTGTGGAGAGTCATAAATGCTTATACTAGCTGGCATGGCACATGATGATGAAGATGATGTTAAAGCTGTTTTAGATATATGAAGCATGGGCAAATAGCTGACAAGCTGAGACTAATGTATTGGCACCAGAAATGGGGTTTCTGAGGAAAATACAAAGAAAACCATGGAAGAAAAACAAATAAGACAGTCCTTAAACAAATAGATGGAAATTGTAAACTGATTGGAGACATTAGACATAGTCACATTTTTTGGGCAAGTTATGATGAGAAATACATTTGAAATTTGGCGACAGCTGGTACACTTGATGGCGGACAGAGACAGGGGAAGACAGAGAGATCAATACCTGGATATGTATAATCATGACAAGGACATAGACCTCATCTACTTCCATATGTATAATCAGGACAAGGATATAGACCTGATCTAATTCCATATTATAATCAGGACAATGACATAGACCTGATCTAATTCCATATTATAATCAGGACAAGGACATAGACCTGATCTAATTCCATATTATAATCAGGACAAGGACATAGACCTGATCTAATTCCATATTATAATCAGGACAAGGACATAGACCTGATCTAATTCCATATTATAATCAGGACAAGGACATAGACCTGATCTAATTCCATATTATAATCATGACAAGGACACAGACCTGATCTAATTCTATATTATAATCAGGACAAGGACATAGACTTGATCTAATTCCATATTATAATCAGGACAAGGACATAGACCTGATCTAATTCCATATTATAATCAGGACAAGGATATATACCTGATCTAATTCCATATTATAATAAGGACAAGGACATAGGCCTGATCTAATTCCATATTATAATCATGACAAGGACATAGGCCTGATCTAATTCCATATTATAATCAGGACAAGGACATAGACCTGATCTAATTCCATATTATAATCAGGACAAGGACACAGACCTGATCTAATTCCATATTATAATCAGGACAAGGACACAGACCTGATCTAATTCCATATTATAATCAGGACAAGGACATAGACCTGATCTAATTCCATATTATAATCAGGACAAGGACATAGACCTGATCTAATTCCATATTATAATCAGGACAAGGACATAGACCTGATCTAATTCCATATTATAATCAGGACAAGGACATAGACCTGATCTAATTCCATATTATAATCATGACAAGGACACAGACCTGATCTAATTCTATATTATAATCAGGACAAGGACATAGACTTGATCTAATTCCATATTATAATCAGGACAAGGACATAGACCTGATCTAATTCCATATTATAATCAGGACAAGGATATATACCTGATCTAATTCCATATTATAATAAGGACAAGGACATAGGCCTGATCTAATTCCATATTATAATCATGACAAGGACATAGGCCTGATCTAATTCCATATTATAATCAGGACAAAGACATAGACCTGATCTAAGTCCATATGTATAATTAGGACAAGGACATAGACCTGATCTAATTCTATATTATAATCAGGACAAAGACATAGACCTGATCTAATTCCATATTATAATCAGGACAAGGACATAGACCTGATCTAATTCCATATTATAATCATGACAAGGACATAGGCCTGATCTAAGTCCATATTATAATCATGACAAGGACATAGGCCTGATCTAATTCTATATTATAATCATGACAAGGACATAGACCTGATCTAATTCCATATTATAATCAGGACAAGGACATAGACCTGATCTAATTCCATATTATAATCATGACAAGGACATAGGCCTGATCTAAGTCCATATTATAATCATGACAAGGACATAGACCTGATCTAATTCTATATTATAATCAGGACAAAGACATAGACCTGATCTAATTCCATATTATAATCAGGACAAGGACATAGACCTGATCTAATTCCATATTATAATCATGACAAGGACATAGGCCTGATCTAATTCCATATTATAATCAGGACAAAGACATAGACCTGATCTAAGTCCATATGTATAATTAGGACAAGGACATAGACCTGATCTAATTCCATATTATAATCAGGACAAGGACATAGACCTGATCTAATTTCATATTATAATCAGGACAAGGACATAGACCTGATCTAATTTCATATTATAATCAGGACAAGGACATAGACCTGATCTAAGTCCATATGTATAATCAGGACAAAGACATAGACCTGATCTAATTCCATATTATAATCATGACAAGGACATAGACCTGATCTAATTCCATATTATAATCAGGACAAAGACATAGACCTGATCTAATTCCATATGTATAATCAGGACAAGGACATAGACCTGATCTAATTCCATATGAATAATTAGGACAAGAACATAGACCTGATCTAAGTCCATATGTTTAATGAGGACAAGAACATAGACCTGATCTAATTCCATATTATATTATCATATTATAATCAGGACAAGAACATAGACCTGATCTAATTCCATATGTATAATTAGGACAAGAACATAGACTTGATCTAAGTCCATATGTATAATCAGGACAAGGACATAGACCTGATCTAATTCCATATTATAATCAGGACAAGGACATAGACCTGATCTAATTCCATATGTATAATTAGGACAAGAACATAGACCTGATCTAAGTCCATATGTTTAATGAGGACAAGAACATAGACCTGATTTAATTCCATATTGTATTATCATATTATAATCAGGACAAGAACATAGACCTGATCTAATTCCATATGTATAATTAGGACAAGAACATAGACTTGATCTAATTCCATATGTATAATCAGGACAAGGACACAGATCTGATCTAATTCCATATTATAATCATGACAAGGACATAGACCTGATCTAACTCCATATGTATAATCATGACAAGGACATAGACCTGATCTAATTCCATATTATAATCAGGACAAGGACATAGGCCTGATCTAATTCCATATGTATAATCAGGACAAGGACATAGACCTGATCTAATTCCATATTATAATCAGGACAAGGACATAGGCCTGATATAATTCCATATGTATAATCAGGACAAGGACATAGACCTGATCTAATTCCATATTATAATCAGGACAAGGACATAGGCCTGATCTAATTCCATATGTATAATCAGGACAAGGACATAGACCTGATCTAATTCCATATTATAATCAGGACAAGGACATAGACCTGATCTAATTCCATATTATAATCATGACAAGGACATAGACCTGATCTAATTCCATATGTATAATCAGGGCACGGACATAGACCTGATCTAATTCCATATTATAATCAGGACAAAGACATAGACCTGATCTAAGTCCATATGTATAATTAGGACAAGAACATAGACCTAATCTAAGTCCATATGTTTAATGAGGACAAGAACATAGACCTGATCTAATTCCATATTATATTATCATATTATAATCAGGACAAGAATATAGACCTGATCTAATTCCATATGTATAATTAGGACAAGAACATAGACCTGATCTAATTCCATATGTATAATCAGGACAAGGACATAGACCTGATCTAATTCCATATTATAATCATGACACGGACATAGACCTGATCTAATTCCATATGTATAATTAGGACAAGAACATAGACTTGATAAGTCCATATGTTTAATGAGGACAAGAACATAGACCTGATCTAGGTCCATATGTATAATTAGGACAAGAACATAGACCTGATCTAATTCCATATTATATTATCATATTATAATCATGACAAGAACATAGACCTGATCTAATTCCATATGTATAATCAGGACAAGGACATAGACCTGATCTAATTCCATCTGTATAATCAGGACAAGGACATAGACCTGATCTAAGACTCTAGTGATCATTTGAGATGGTGAACTTTGACCACCCAAGTGTATCGACAAATTATGGTGATTATTTGTCTTGGTTATTAAAATATGTGTTTCGTTTTACTACGTATAATGTGAATATCATTTTGAAACCCATAGATATAACGACCTTTAATCTTTAACCCCGCATACTGCAGTCGAAATACAGCTACAGGCAATTTGGCAGCAAACCGCCTTCTGTTGGTTTTCATAAAAAGGTATGAGTGTCGGTTATTTAGAAAGCAATGTTGTTGTTGGTGTCCATCAAGAATGATGATGACCATTCTTTTCATCCAGTGAGGTTGAAAGTATGGAGTCGTGAGTTCTAAGATGGCTGATAAGGCCTATTTTGGCTCGAAATGTTCTTTGACAATGTGGACAAAGAATGCTTGACGTTTCTGGAGGAGGATTTTCTGCAGTGGTTTTTCTGTTCTGTCTTTTCTTCACAGCTCTTGCAGTCCTGGTTGCCTCACACATGACTGCACCTTTGCGTAATGATGCACGCCACGAATTTCGGTCTCTGGCTGCAGCCTCCCAATGTGTCATGATGAATTCCAAAAGCATTCAGTGAGATTTTCAGTGTCTTTAAAGCGTTTCCTCTGGCCACCTTGGGAGCGTTTACCACAACGCAGTTCGCTGTAAAAAAAAATTCGTTTAGTGAGTCTGTGATCTGGCATGCGAGTCAATTGACCAGCCCAGCAAATCTGATTCTTCATTAGTAGAGTGGATACAGGGCATGGACGCTCTTTCTAGGACTTCAGTGTCTGGAATCTTGTCTTGCCATTTAATCTTCAGTAACTTCCTAAGGCAGACTGTGTGGAAGTGGTTTAATTTCCTAGCGTGTCGCTGATAAACAGTCCAGGTTTCACAAGCTTATAGCAGTGTGGATAGAAAGCATTGACAAACTACTGAATGTAAACTTACCAAGTAATCACAAACAGCCAAAAAGTTCTGGGGATATGCAACTAACTTATTTAATCTTTAACAGTAATTTAATTAAAACTTGTAGGGGAAAAAAAAACTTCAAACAAACGTCCATGCTCTTTAAGGTTAAATTAAAATATACAAACACACAAAATATAGAAACACTAAAGAAGTGTAAGAATAAATCTGCTAAATCACACCACTTGGCGGGGACAACACAAACATTATTAATTAAAGAATATAAAAGATAGGAATAATTATAAACTGCAAAGACAACAAATAACTCAGGAAGTTGTCAGTATCTTTGGCGTATGCATTCACAGTTACTCCCAAAAACGTACTTTGTATAAAAAAATTGTTTTTTCCTGCTTGAATTATAAGGTAAAACAGTCTTCAGTGTCAATTAGTTTTAATCTACAGTTTGGACTATTAATTCCAAATTGTTAATAGCATATGTGTTTTCCAATATCTTTCTATCTATTTTGCTAATCCACACCACCATCTTGGCGATGTGAAAACATCACCGCACAATCCCTATTGCTGCATTTTGATAAGTGTATTTACTAATTATGCACTGCCAAATATTCTGCACATTTCATTCACCTTCTTCCTGTCCATAGACTATCATAGAACAGTCATAATATTCTTAAAACAAATACATTCTATGATTTTTTTTTTCCAATCCTGGCACATATGCACGAGGGAAAGTCAATAAGGATGCCACAAATGGCTGTAGAAAAATAAATAAAGATGATAACAACTTGAAACCAGTTTATGGTTATACATACATTGTCCCTTTATTTCTCAACAGTCAATAAGTAAGTCACACAGTTCTGTGGGGGTTGGCCGTTAAATGAAAACAGAGCACGCAGTTCCGTGCAGCGGGTTTGGGAGGACTGATAAAACGATGGGATAAATGCATCAATGTTGGTGGAAAATATGCTGAGAAATAAAGGGACAATGTAAGTATAAAAATAAACTGGTTTCAAGTTGTTATCATCTTATTTTTCTACAGCCATTTGTGGCTTACTTATTAACTTACCCTCGTATTATAGTGTGTTAAGTAAATTTCTGGGGACTTTATTTTAAGAATTGTTTTGACTTCTTTCAGTTTATCTGTAAGAAGTTTCCATTCTATCATGTTTATACTCCTGGAATCTATTACAGCACATTGAGTTTCCTTTCTGGTAATGTGATCCTAAACAATTTTTGCATTTCTTTCATTTTATTTACAGAAATTGCAACTACAAACATAAACAAGTAAAATACACACTAGAGGCAAAGATTTATAATCTTCGGAAATATGATTTATTACGAATTCTGTCCCAAAACTCGACTACATATACCTAAAGACCTTTTGTGCAAAACAGTTTTTAACTCATACTGTCATCATCATCATTGGCACCTTGCCGTCTTGACAGACGATAGTTTGTGCTTTAAGAAGGCATAATAACTTTTACCTATGGCGGTAGCGAATGTGACTGATAAGGCCAATTCGCGCTTTAAATGTTCGTTCACAGTGGGTGCATGTGAACACGTGGTCATTTCCACCATCATGCACCATCTTACGTCTCACACGCTCGGTGTGCGACTTATCTGCAATCTACAATACTAATCTGCAATACTGTCATACTGTTATATTAACACATATGCTTAAACTTCTATTGTGCAAATATGACTCATTGTATTCCAAAATGTGTGATATAATATAGACTCTATCACATATACTTAAACTCCTATTTTGCAGATATAACTTTTAACCCATTATGTTCCAAAACGTCGTTATATTAGCTTTCCCAAATATGTTTTAACTCATTTCGCTACAGATAGTTCTTGATTTAAATATTGAGCACAGCCCACTACTGGCAACGCCGATCGCATTCTGGTATGAACCTGAGGCCTATCCACGTCAATATGGAAGCACTATACTCGAGTTTCGCCCTCGTCCGAGCTCGTCAGTAGTGCATATCCCCTACCGGATCCGGAAACAGTCCCGGATCACGCGTGTGAAGCGGGTGTGTAACCACGCTGCACACACTGGACACACCAAACCATCACAACAGAACATCACAACGCTACCCATCGTAGGCTGTGCTCAAGATTGCGCAATCGCCGCGACCGACGTCCGTCAATCGATGGGACCCGAACGATCAGGACTTCTCACTGGCAAGGAACACCAGGCCTCCTAAATCCAGCGAGCAATAATCAATTGATTATGTGGTTGTTTCGGGATTTGAAATCCCGAAAGTTGGTGTGTCCAGTGTGTGCAGCGTGGTTACACACCCGCTTCACACGCGTGATCCGGGACTGTTTCCGGATCCGGTCGGGGATATGCACTACTGGCGAGCTCGGACGAGGGCGAAACTCGAGTATAGGCTAGTGCTTCCATATTGACGTGGATAGGCCTTAGGTTCATACCGGAATGCGATCGGCGTTGCCAGTAGTGGGTTGTGCTCAATATTTAAATTTCAAATCCCCAAACAACCACATAATCAAGTTCTTGATTTGACCATGCTTTTATTTTGATAACGCTTTCTGAACCAGACAGTTCTATCATCTGCCTGGCCCAAAAAGAGTTACTTCCCTATGTTTCAATACAGTGCAATATTTACATAAATTCTGCACCTTTCTTCTACTCTCAATTTGCAGATAATATCTGCTTTATATTATAAACAGTATATGAAACTGGCCTTTCACTTCGTCATATTTTCATAAAAGTTTTACTTGCCAGTTAGTATATTTAATTTCTTTTCACAGTCCATGCCGTGTCACATTAGTCAGTCAGCATGTCTGCCCACAGCCATCCATCTCATACATACTCCTCATTCCATGAAGCCAAACTGGCTAGCATCTTCCGTCTTCCTCTTCCTCACCTCTCTTTCTCTCCAACTCTCCCATTGTTACCACGTAATCCAGTTTTCTCCCATCTCATAGATTGCTCAAAAAGAATGGATTATGTTCCTCTGATGCGAGTAATCTATCCTTTTTGCGGGCTTAATTCGGTCTAGCTATTTTCACTGGTTTCTATCTGACATTGGTGTTCTCGTGATCACATTGCTGCCGCTTCCACATAATGTTTCACTAATTCTGTGATTGTTCATGACTTATTACCGTCTTGGCTATTCCATTCGATTTCACCATTACCCCTACCCCGTGCAACCTCAAGGAGAAGTTATAGTTAGGGTCCATCCCTGGCTCAGATAATTAGTCCTGTGACTGAGTCAGCCGCTAATAGCCGCTGCCTACGGTTTTGCCCTCACAAGCTTATTAATTTGACGGTGATCGTTGTCCATATGGGGTAACGGTCTTGGCTTAATATTACTCTTCAGAACTCTCTCACCTGTAGTGACCAAAAATGTGGAAAGTACATGACCCATTTCCTCGCTTTGGTGTTAGTTAGTCAGTCAGTCAGTCAGTTAGTTAGTTAGTTAGTTAGTTAGTTAGTTAGTTAGTTAGTTAGTTAGTTAGTCGCGGCCCCAACTTCACGGCAGCGGGTCGTCCCGGTTATGCTCCGTTCCTGTGCCAGTGAATATCACACAAAATTGACCTAACTGCCCAATGTGAAAAGTGGAACAGACAGGAGACTCGGCAAGCCAACAGCCCGCACAGGTGCACTGTGCATAATGCCGCCGTCAGAATGCCAACACAATAGTCCTCCATAGAAAATACATTTCATCGTCGATGGAATCGGCAGTCACCAGAAAGACTTCATTGATCCGGGTGTTATCCCACATGGCTCGGTCTCTTTTCGCAGGACAACCCACCGAAAGCGCCGCACAAAGCACAAACTTCGTAGCTCCAGCAACCCCAGGAGTCTCCTGAAAAATGCATTCGTGAACCGAAAAGGCAAACCAGTGAATTAAGCAACAGCCGGCCACCATTGTTCCGAACATGCAGTTCACTATACAAACAACAGCGGACAGATGTAAAAGCATTCCACGCGAATTTCACAGCTCACAGTGTTGCGCCACGCTTTGGTGTGTATTAGGTAAATGATGCTAACCCCATATTTGTATAGATTAATAAACGTTTGATGTGTAATGAGGTCAATACACTGCCCACAGTCTTTACTTTCCATAACATTTCCTGGTACTTATTTTAAGCTGATTCTAACCATGAACCCAGGTAAATTGTTTTTAAAAAATCCCCGCCTTGATGAGGATTCTAACACATAACCACGAGGTCTATAGGTAAATGCAGTAACCACTGGCTTGCCGAGGTTTCCCACGAAGATATATTACTTGATTACTTGCAGTGTTCTTTATCTTGTGACATGTCATATTCCATATACAGTTGTATTTTAGTAAGTGTGGGGTTTCTGTTTTTAACGATGTCACAGCCAGTATGTTGAATAATGTTGATATACATGAATCGATTCAACCGTTACCAGAAGCATTGAAAATATGTTATAATTTATAATTATCATCTCATCACCAATTGTCCGGACATTTTTATACCACATTGTATTCTTTCATTAATAAACAGCTTACCTCCCCTTACAATGAGTCATGTATTTGAAGCAAGTGCGTTCTTCTTTTGAGTGTTGTTCCTTTTGTCTTGTATTTCCCAGTGTATATAGGCTCTCAGCCAATTCACGCCAGACCCCCCCCCCCCAGACCTTTTGCCACCGCCTGCACCTTCCTGCATGCCCTTTTCATATTATTTGTCTTTGTCTATAATTTTCTTCTTCCTGTTTCTATTTGATTCTATCATTACACATACCCCGTTCAACCTCAAGGGGAAGTTATCTTAGGTTCCATCCCTGGCTCGTGTTAATAATTTAATTATTTTTTTTTAATTCGCATATCCTTTACAGGACATCGCTGTCAACAGCAGCATCTTTCAGCTGTATGTTGATTTCTTGGCAAGATTATGCTCAGTAGCTTGCCATTGCCTTCTGAGCGGCCGGCTCAGTTATCCCGCAAGTCACCAGCGGGAGACGAATCGCTCCCAGTTCTCGCCCGCTACGAGACTGCGTGATAAACGGGATTACGGAGAAAGTGGTGTAACCCCTCGACCAGATAATACTGTGATTAAATCAGCCGCACATAGCAGCCGCCCACGGTTTTACCCTCACAAGCTTATTAATTTGAAGGTGGTTGTTGTTCTTAGGGGGTAATTCTTTCTGCCTAATGAGATCCTATCTCTTGACGTGAGATTTCGCAATGGGAGATCTGGTTATCATTTGCTTGATGCAGGCTCTTTATCTTGAGAAAACCTGTTCTAGATAACCAGAAAGTCAATTCTCTGGATCCGACAGAGCAAAATAAATACGGGGAGACCTAAAACCACATCAGAGACAGAGGTGATAATATAGGGAAGACGCAGGCCCGCATGGCCGAATGGATAAGAATGCATGTTTTTAAACATCCGGTGTGATGATGCCGAGGTTAGCTGTTCAACCCATACACCGGACAGTTGGACTAAAATGCTGACCTTGTCGTCCTTGACTTGGGGACGTAAGTTACAAGTACTTCTGAAGTCAGAGTGGGTTTGCCTTATGGCGAGGGACACTATTAATAGGGAAAAGTTAACCCACACGCAAAATGCAGTCCATCGCTACTATAAATAGTGTGTATGGACTACGCTTGAGTTCAAAGCGAGCGAGCGAAAAATATATATATAGGGAAGACATGGGCCGAGCTGCGGAGATGGCGATGGGGTGAGTCGGCTGAGGGATTATTTCCTCTAAAGGGAGATTACAGGAAACAAGTTTGACAGTATGAAGCATTTCTCGCTGCTCTCGCGCTATCTCACAACATGGATGGAACTTGGTCTTACTTGTCTTCTGCAGCTCGATAACAAATGAAGACGTTGATGATATAACAAACTGAACACTGATGGACAACAGCTGTTAGTTTTCATTTAGAAGGAGCATAGAAACTAAACTATCATTCTAGACGTGTTACAGTCACTTTACACGACCTCTTAGAATGTCTGAGAACTGATAAATGTTGTTTGAGGAATCAAGGTTTTTATAGTTGTATTGAAGATGAATACTGAAGCGCGGATATGTTTGGTATATGTCAAGCCACCGGGGTAAAACGAGAAGATTACTGCTCGACTGCCACATATATTGAAAGACAGAAGATCAACTGGCTCTGCCATCTAGTTAGAATACAACACCATCAACTACCAGCACAGGCCCTACATCAAAGAAGATCTGCAACGAAAGCATGAGGTATGCCCGAGAAGAAAATGCATTGACGACATCAAAGACGTTATACAATCAAGCGGTATGACACTATTCAATGCCACCTTTCGAGCGCTGGAAGGTCAGTTATAATTCCCCCCCCTTCCCCCCCCCCCCCACGACACTTGACGGCAAAAATTGAATACGAAGATGACTGCTCGTTGTGTGCATTCTTCTCGTGATACACAAGATCGTGTCAGATAACTAGCATATGACTACTAATAACACATATCTTGACTGCAGCAGGATATAACATTAGTAATACTCGTGTAATAAAAATTAAGACAACATTTTAATAAATAACTAAGAATAAATTACAACATCACACAGCTGTCCGCCGATCCTTAGAATAATGCCCTCAGCGCATTTCAACATTTCTGTGTTGGTGAGTGTGGCACCACGTCCACAGCGCGACCGATCAATCACCTCCGTATCTCCCCTTCCTGATTCTTTGAATCTCTGAACCCAGCAACTGCAAAACTTCCATACACATCACATAGACGCTTGTGCATGTTCACAACAGTTTGCTTCTCTGCAATGATAAATTATGTCACAATTCGCTGCTTATAGCGCAAGTTGCTAACACGCTCCATTTAACTGTTTAGGTCAGCCATATTGTTTGGCCAGTTGGGTTGCAATTTGGTGCACACAATCGGCACATGCCATATTTGTAGTGTCAAAACTATCATGCTTCTATATTTATTATTAGCTGAGAAAACAACGTGGTGTATTACTTTCTGAACGACCCTCGTATACAACTAAATGCATGGGTAACTACCCGCATACAAGATTCTGCATTGTAGCTGGCTCGTTCAGCCGTACAGGAAACATAAATAGTAGAGACGAAAATAATAAATACTAACATGAATATGAACTCGTAAATCAACATCATTTCAGTCGAAACATAGATACGTGTGCTTCCTCTCCGTCCATATAGCATTTTAAAATTTCAATTTGACGCTTGCATTATTTATCCAATGTCCATATTTCTACACTGTACAACAAAAGCTCACAGCAAAGGACTCTTTTCCGCCAAGAGGAGTAGACATGAAGTACTAGTCCCATATTTTTATAAACTCGATGGGTGACGTCGTCAATATCACGCCGGACGCTTTTATTTCCCCGGAATATTTTCTGGTACCTATTTTAGGCCTGGTTGACCTGTTAGTCAAATTGTTAAATCTCCCACTTTGAGGAAAATTTCGACACAAAAGTATTTGGCCAGCAGGCAAGTGTGCTAACCACCACGGTGACACAGCTCCCCACCATACACAAATGAAGCGTAAATGTAACACTTTACCGCTCGCAATTTAAATGTATGACTGCGCTGTTTAAATGGGATGAAAACGTCACTCACAGTCATCTAATTATCCTGCCTGCAGTTCTGTGTAATCGGAATTTGCTTCAAGAATGGCCGACCACTTATCCCCTAAACTGTCAAAGGACGGTCTATCAGAAGGCTTCATTTTCCAGCAAGATTTCACAATCGCGTATATTTCTGGTTCACAATTGGACGGACGAGGCAGGTGGTGGCCGGCAGCCACTTTGGCAGCAGCTGCAAAATTTGGCATTTTACCAAACGGGTAGGATCCTAAAGTAATGACTTCCCAACATACAACCCCATACGACCATATGTCGGAAAACACAGAAAACTCTCCTTTGTTTAGAGCTTCAGGGGACATCCATCGAAAAGGTCTTGGGCCAGAACTGCCTTCTTTATAAATAACTTCTCCTTCTGACAAATGATGCGCCATGCCAAAGTCACATATTTTCACCACTAAAGGATGTGCAGAAGAAGCAATTACAATATTTCTGGCCGCCAAATCGCGGTGAATTATATTCAAGGACGAAATGTGCGCCATACCACGAGCTACTTGACGACATATTGAGAATATTTCCTTTGACATACTCTCGATGCCTGATGAGTTTCTACGCGACCACTCGGAGCTGCACTGTTCCATGTGCTCCTCTACGCTTGTCTCGGTATTTGAATCTTCATATTCTAAATTCCGGTGATCGTGGTCATGCACAGACGTCACGCTGAGACAGTCTATAAAACTACTGGAATCTCTATGCTGACTATCCACGGTTTCTAGGACGTCGTTATCACTATACACTTCCTTTGGAGACAGACTATTGCTTCGTAGCTCAAAGAAGTCATGAGAATAAGCAACATTTGAGTACGATGAAGTGGAAATCTTATAGCCAGCTAGCGTATGTTTACTGTTCTGACAGTCACTTTGATAGTTCACCCTGAGCATAAACCCCGGTACTCGAATCCTTTGGTCGCGCAGATATTCCAGTAGACTAGGCCCTTTGGCTATTTCCATAATCAAGAGATTTGATTCTGCGCCGAGACTAAACCCATAATACTTGATTATATTGAGATGTGGTAAAATCATTCGCATGATTTGAATCTCTTTGTTAATTATACCAATATAATGATTATTGTTGTCAATGTGTGGTTTGAGTTCTTTGACAGCTACTTCCAAGATACCTTCCGTGTTTGACAGTCTTTTACATTGCACATAAGCTGTATACACTTGTCCAAACTTTCCCGATCCTAGCAAAGGTCCTATCGAAATCTTAGATTGTTCTATATGTTCACCGGGGTTCACAAAATCCAATTCATCAGAAGCATCCTCGTATTCATACGACGGTCTTTGGATGAGACAACTATGCGATTGTATGCTGTCCAGTCGCACAGATTGAGGTTGCTGTTTTCCTTTGCATGTTTTCATCCACGCCAAAAATATTAGCAGTGCGATAATGATGGACGAAATCCCAGCGATAACTTTCAGAAGATATATATCATCATTGGGTGTTAGCATGTTCTTGTGTAGGTCTATGATAGACCAAGATACTGGCCGGCTTTGGCATACAATAAACTGCCTTGATGTGTAATACACTTTGTATGTAAACGGGTGAAAAGTTATAGTCTTACTTTGATTTTCAAAGGCGTCCTTCAGCAGATCTACTGCAATTTCTTCACATTTAGAGCTTCCATTAACCGTTGCTAGCTCCGCGGACATGTCCAAAATAGCCGAACAAGCACCCTCCTCATTCGTTCCATTAGACCCTTTTATTTGTGTTCTGTAGTCGTCTTCGATGTTGATTTGCAGTTTGATTTGAGAAGAATGTGATGAACACACGAGACACAGCTGTTTGTTTACAGTTAGCGTCATGCTGGAACCCTCACTGTTAGCGAAGAAAGGTTTGCTTTCAGAGCAGTTGCCTTCAAAATAGCTAGCATTTGCTGGCATGGAAACTCCTGAAAACCAATCCTTACAGGAGAGATGGAGAGTTTCGTTAGTGATCGCTGTGAAGGTTTTGTGTGTTCTGTTCTTAGCTGATTCGTGTCTGAAGTACAACTCCACGCTGCTCTTGTATATAGAACTGAATGTAAACTGGCATCGGAGGATCATCGGCGAATTCAGATTTAAGGTTTGGAATGTTTGTTCAGTCCGATTCCATTGTTGTTTGTGGAGGTAGCTAACAGTGAAAGACGCGTTCCCAACGTTGCTATCATCAAGTTTAAAGAAAAACACAGCCAGTGGGACCACTACTTTGTCAGCTGACTGGGGGGAGACATAACCTCTACAGTGTTTAAATATGAAAGACTCTTCTGTGTCGTTCGTGTAGATCTGCACGCTCTGTGGCGTAATGCTGGCATTTATCGATGTAACCACAGGCAGTATTCTAATATCCAAGTAACTTGTGAGTAAAACTCTATAGCTGGCGTCAACAGCAATACATATGTATAGTCCTGTTACGTGTGGCTGCAGACCAAGCATATATTTGACGTCTGGATAGCCTTGCGCTGAGCCATAAAACAATGGATACTTTGTTGGAATGTCTGTAACAGAATCAGTTTCGAAGCTGGAGTGGGTGGTAGCGGCTTCACAAATTAGCTCCGGTGTCCCGGCCGAGGTTGAATATTTCCAACGATGCCAGCCGGTGTAAACGATTTCGTTTGTCAAACCATCAACCACGCACTGAATGTTTTGAAATTCGTCATTGTTGTCTAAAGAATCTGCATACGCATTTCCGATACTTTCATGGCGCTTAAGAAGGAAATATGTACGCAATTCTCGAAAAGCTGGATCGTTAAGAACAATATGCTTGCTTCTATGAAATGGTGTGTCCCCGCTAATTCCTGGATAGAAGATTGTAGTATTTTCTAATTTTATTGTCATCTTCAGCTGGGGTACATCCGAGAGGCACTTTTTCGCCTTTTTCTTTACCAATGGTGCTTTCTTAACATCGTTATTGTGACGTGGTGTTTGAAAATTAGTGGCGTTGGGCGTGGTTTTCGGCGCTGCAGTGAAGTTGGCGCTGGTTGTACCATAGTTTGTTGCAGGAATGGAACTTATGTTTGTAGTTAAAGTGTGTTGTTTTCGAGGCTCTAGTATCACGGTGTCTCTGGTATTTTCTGCACCAGCTAGCAATGTCCTAACTGATGCTGTATTCCCTGCAACGCTGTCTTCGCTTCTTGTCGATGCTGTTGTGTCTGAATCACAACACGAATTTAATTCTTCATATTTATCTAAATTTTGTAACGCTATCTCTCTGGTTGGAGCCGATGACAGGTCCATTTCATCTTCTTCAACATCTCCCTGAAGTTGATTATCACTATCTAAAGTAACTGCTATTACCGCTTCAGAAGACTTCACTGCTACGTTTTCAGTGTTCCTATGCGTTTTACAAGCACGTAATAATTTTTTATTACAACCAATAAGTTCATTGTTGAAAGATTTCCCATGTTTGATAGCAGCACGATAGGGGCTTGGTGTCTGGGTGGTCGAAACCCCAGATGTCCCCGTGCTTTTGGTAACATGAGTAATGTCGAAGTTTATCCTTGTAAAAATGTTGTATGCTTCATCGAGATTTCTGAATTCGGAAACATGTGTTGATCTTTCGGTGCCTACGGGGACTTTTGTACCCTGCCTGTTGTAGGGCATGCTAGTCCAGTCAGTGTGATCATCTGTAATACTGGCAGCAGAAACCTCAAATACAACCAGGTTGTATTTAAAATGACACCGAAACTCGCTGGCGTCAAACAGCAGAATCAAATAAACAGCACAGAACCGTCCTACGTACATTGCTTACGCTTTTCTGTAAAACACATAAAGTCGCCCATTTATCTCCCTTGTTAAGAAAGAACCATGTTTCACATTTCCTTCGATATCACACATTTTATTCACATATTATAAAACTTTGGTCTACATTGGCAAGATGGTGTTTTCATACAATTTTAAATGTCCACAAACATTATAAAATTCTAAGTCAAGATTGACGAGTAAGTATATACAATACAGTTTGAAGCATTCATATAATCGGAGATGTGTATGTCTCTCAATAGTAATCGTTAGATATTGATTCTTTTGTCACATTTCTTGCTATTCATACCTGGCTACACGTATTAAAACCCATGTCCAGATTCACGGTCGCTGTTTTCATTACAATTTTAAACGTCCAGACATAACTAAATGTTTTAGTGTGAATGAATATTACGAAAATGTCACTTTGTGAACACGGCCAGTCGCGATTTTCTTCATTGAAATCAAAGCCCACGCCATCACATTATTAAAACAAATGTTGGTGGGGAGGGGAGGAATGATAACAACCACAATACCCGAGTGTGAGCACTTTCAGGACCCAGTTATCAGTTTCGATATGAGTGTGATTAATTTGTTCAGCTGAGCGATAAGATGTTATCCTTCTTTCGAGGGACAGAACTGGATTTCCTAGGATGAAACTATTCACGAAACTCATTTTGTAATTTATAGTATGAACATGTTACAGACTACGTTTTTTCTCTCATCATTATTAATAAGAGAATGTACTGGCGCCAGATATTCCACACATTGAGAACTAACAATAGTACAACTAGAAAATGTTTTCTCTGGAACCCACGGGAGAAAAACGAAATACCTAATTAGAATTAGATAATCATTGAATAATGTGGGGAAAACATGAAGAGAGCTGCGAGATATAGCAAAAGGTACGATGCTGATTTTCATTCACAGAGTGAAACTGTGAGAAATCTGTATGCCTAGTGAAGATTTTCATTCACAGAGTGAAACAGTGAGAAAGCTGTCTGGCCCAGTGAAGAATTGCATTCACAGGACTCAATTGTGAGAAAGCTGTATGCCCAGTGTCGGAAGAAACAAGAAACCTTTTCTTAGAAGATGGTCCGTGTTTTGCGGGAATATATATTGGTACTTCAATTTTAATTCACCGCAAACAAAAAAGTATAACAAGTATCCTTTAGAGCCTCATTTGCATCGGTCCGGCAATCACTTTCCGGTTTAGTGTTCGGTGGACTGCTGGACCGATCGATGGATGTTTTTTTAAGTTTTTGAGCCCGTAGGGCCCTCACTGTCGACGACAGTGAGGGCCCTACGGGCCCAAAACATCCATCGATCGGTCCAGCAGTCCACCAAACACTTAACCGGAAAGTGATTGCCGGACCGATGCAAATGAGGCTCTAAGGGATACTTCTTGTTTGCGGTGAATTAAAATTGAAGTACCTATGTATTTTACACAATAACTTGCATCTGGTTGAATTATACTAAAAGATGGTTTTATTATTTCTTTTACGAGGCGTGTGCTAGTCTGATGCAATCACCATTATGAACAATATATACTCGTTTATATAGGAGGCGGTTAAGTGAGAGGGCATAAACATGTCTATATATGGATACATAGATAGATATATAGAGAATTGATGGGCTAGCATAGGTGTTAATATTCAATTGCTTGACCAAATAGCGCCTTGAAATAAGAGAACGAGTTACTTTGAAGCTTGTGTGAGCATAAATTACTTGATTCAAGGCTCGGAAAAAGATAGTTGTTTGCTTGCTTGCTTGTGTTCGCTGGCTGTGAACTCCAGCGTAAAGTCCTGTATGTCGGATGAAGACACCCTGTTGTCCACCATCAATGTGATGTCATACCGGATCTGAGGTTTGCGTGAGTATCCGTTGTCCTGTGTCTGGCTTATTGGTGTGCAGACTGGTAGTACCTCGCCATGCAGGCAGATACTCTCCGACTTCGGAGGAAGATAGTTGTTTAAATTTAACCCCAGGCAGCTAGCCTTGACAATTAGAAACAGATCTTCATTTCTAATTAATTGTACGCTGCCATAATGTAATAGACTACTTTAGTGTGGGCGGGTAGCAATAACAAAGTTAATCCCTCATCAAGAAATAAAGTCGGTTGAAAGTACAAAATACGACAAACCTGTTTGGTCTCCCATTGAGATGACGGTTATCATTATCATGCAAGTCTTGCATGCTATTGATCAGTTTGCCACCAATACGTGAAGTTTGTTGAGGGGAGCGGGGTGTGGCCAGCGCGGAGAAGAATTAAAATTACAGATAATGAAATGCACAAAAGTAAATAAAAAAATATTCTAGTGTTTGTCTTTTAGTGCAGAATTATGAACCACGGTGGCATTCGGTACACCGATACGTCGATCTCTATGCCAGATTGGCACAGTTGTACAACGATGTGTAAGTTAGATAGCGCTAGAGGCTCTCTCTCTCTCTCTCTCTCTCTCTCTCTCTCTCTCTCTCTCTCTCTCTCTCTCTCTCTCTCTCTCTTCTCTTTCACTATCTATCTATTTGTGTGTGTGACAGAGAGAGAGAGAGAGAGAGAGAGAGAGAGAGAGAGAGAGAGCGATGGAAAACTAAAGAATGTAAATTTGCTTAGACCAGTGGTTCTCAACCGGTGGGGAATTCCCCCCCCCCCCCCCCCCAGGGGGGAATTTTAGGGTTTCCAGGGGGCGAATGGAGATTATTTCATGATCACGTTAATACAAGAACCGATTACTTGATCTTGTTTTTCCCTTCATACTTTACGGTTCTGTACGTCTCACCCTTCTAAAATTCATTTTATAAAGTAAGCAGACCCACAAATCACGTTTTATGTGAGCGTATAGACTTGGTTGTTATAGTATGTGCTTCCATTATTACGTATACTGTGTAGGGGCGGGAGGGGGGAATTTTTAGGTAGGAAATATGAAAGGGGGGGATGACGTTCTGAAAATATGATGAAGGGGGGCACGGGCCAAATTGTTAGGTAGGAAATACGAAAGGGGGGAATGACGTTCTGAAAATATGGTGAAGGGGGGCACGGACCAAAAAAAGTTGAGAACCACTGGCTTAGACAATCAACCATGTGTTGGGGTTGACCTGTAAAGGACGTGCAGCATTTATATGTATACATCATTGCGTGTCCTTTACAGGACGTGTCGTGTCCTCCTTTACAGTGTCGTCCCTGGAGTGAAGAGAGTCGACACCCACATTATAATATTTTTCTTCCTCTCGATATTCTGGAGAATCCACCAGCTTCCGTCCAACACACTCCATCAGCCTATGGACACGTTTTCCTATCACTCTCTCACTGTCGTACTATGCCCCCTTCTCATACTTCCCCAACGCAACATACTCAACAACTCTTGCTTCTAAAAATTAATAAAGATTAATTTATTAAAAGAAAAGTGTAACGTATATGAGACGTGTATGTGAAGAAAATGTGTGACGTGTTCTATAAAGTGTGTAGAATCGGACTCTCAGACAACAACCCAGTCAGCTGATCCCAGCAAGGATAGACCACAGCACGTTACGTCAGAACATGTACTTCTCACCCAGTGCCGAAACCATCTTGCCGGATACTGATTTGCCTCTGTAGACCTCTGGTAATCCCATTTCATGAACATCCGAAATAGACACCGGTGGTATAAACAGTTAATCATGGACCGGTTGCACCCTACACAATGTCCGTTCCTATCGTTCATAAAAAAATGCACAAGTCCTTTGTAGTGTGTACACAGATTAATGTTAATTTTTAATGTACTTGATCCTCACTCGTGTCTATCCAGCCTCAAGTATCATGTCTTGTGTTCTATTACACGAGATTATATCACATTAGGTAACTATTCTCATTAATGTTCTCGGTTAGTTACTACTATCTGATGCTGTGTGGTGCATCAACAATCATCACCCTCTTTGGTGAATCATCTTCCTTCTAGCTTTAGTTACGTTCTGTATGAAACTTTATTGACTGTTCCACTGGTGTTCTTCCGACTTGGATTTGAACCTTTCCCAAAAACTTGTTGAGTTTTCTTGGATCTGGTAGGGAACCTAGGATAGAAACAACACATCTGGTGATAGTACTAGTCACTGATCCTTTCGGCTGAGTGTAAGCCTATCGCCTTGCTTAATGATCTTTAGCTAACTAAACTATGTCCTAGAGCAGATTAGCTACCCACCTAGGGCCGAATCAGGCTATGACAAAGAAAAGACCAATAAACAGAGTGCAACCTCAGTATTCTATTCTTAACTAGCAGAGCTAATATCACTATTCTACTCTAACTAGTTTCCACTAACAGTGCTAATCATCACACTATAGTTTAACAAGGCTACAGTCTATATTAATTAGAACTAATAGACTATATTGACTACCTTATGTAAAAACCGCCTCATTCCCGGGATGGCTACTACACTTTGCCATAACGGCACATGCTAGTTAATGTGAAATTATTCTAACACTGTAGAGCTCTCCCACAAACACGTCCATCCTAATCCACGGGTTTTGGTCAACTCCCCATCTCCAATCATGGTTTTCTGGCAAACCCCTAAAATTGGTCACGTGATATGGGTGACGTCCTGCAGGTGTCATTTGCGCATATCATCCATTGTCAGGAATCGATTTTTCCTGGCTTGAGTCATTGTCAAAGTTGTCATCAATTGTTTAGATTCCCAAAACAAGCCAGCGAGTTCCTGTATGATCCCAACAATAGTGGCAAATAACCAGCTGTCAATCTTCTCGATGTTCCAGAAACTACGAATTGACCTATGTACTGTTACTTCCGTGCTAAGTACTTCCGTTTTCCCTCTGATATGTTTTTGACTTGTCAACGAGATGTATGATTCAGCGCACTCACTTCCTCTATACATCTTCCACTTGTTAATTTTGTCCGACAGGTGACGGCCAACATCCGATTTCCACTATGACCCCACTGCTTCCATCTGTATTCAAATGTTGACAAACTTGTCAAGGCGATGTCGGGATTCGTTTCCCGCACTTCCGAGGGTGGCCAATCCGTCAACCATATGTACAAGTACAACTGTTATTTCTGCCCGACCTGTTTTTGGAAACACGTGCAGCCCCAACTATGAATGTTTTCTCTGTATTAGTTGAAACACTGGTTGCTTAGCAGATAGTCCGGTTAATCAAAAAATCCTCCCTAACAATCAGCTGGGTAAACGCACGGTTTCATTTTGTGACATAGGCCTCCTCTTAAGAGAGTAGTCCATCTCACTCTTCTCCTCCGTGAGTTTAATCCAGATGATTCATTCTTCTTCTTCAGGAGCTGGGTGTCTTGATAAGAAATCCGCTCCAACATTTTCCTTCCCAGGAATGTACTCCACTGTGAAGTTATAGGGTTGAAGTAACAACGACCACCGCATCAAACGGGCGTTGAGCTTCTGAGAAGTAGCCAAGAACATCAGGGGCTGATGATCCGACTGGACCCGAAACTTAACTCCATACAAATATGGCTGAAATTTTTGCACTGCCCATACGAGGGACAAGCACTCTCTCTCGACGGTTGAATAATTCCTCTCCGCCTGTAGAAGTTTCTTACTTGCGTATGCTACAGGTTTCAAAACCGAAGCATCGTCTTTTCCTTCCTGTAACAGAGCTGCCCCAATCCCAATCCCACTCGCATCTGTTCTCAACACAAATTGTTTGGAAAGGTCAGGGAGCTGTAATACAGGTTTGCTGACCAAGGCCTCCTTTAACTGACTATAGGCCTTCTCACATTCTGGTGTCCAAATGATTTGGTCCGGGAATCCCTTTTTCAAGGTTTCCGTCAACGGAGCTCCCAGTTCCGTGAAATGTGGGATAAATTTGTGGTAGAACCCACACAACGAGAGAAAAGATCGCACATCCTTCTTCGTTTTTGGCCGTGGTGCATTTCTGATTTTCTCCAGGTTCTTCTCTTCTGGGACAATGTGTCCTGGAGTGATGGTGTGACCTAGAAATTCCAGAGTCTGGTAACCAATCATGCACTTGGTTGGACGAGCAGTAAGCCCTGCTTCCTTGAGCCTATTAAACACTCTCTCCAAGGATTGTAAGTGGTCATCCAGGCTGTCACTGGAAATCAGAATATCATCCATGAATGAGATGATGGACGGATCCTGTAACGGATCTAGTAAAGTCCTCATCATGCGTGTAAACACACTAGGTGCATTGCTGAGTCCAAAGGGCATGACCTTGAATTCGTAGTGTCCACTGGGTGTACTGAAAGCTAACAGTGGTCTAATCTCCGGTTTGACTGGTATCTGATAGTACCCCCGACTCAGATCCACCTTTGAAAAGTACCGAGCCTTATGGAGCCTAGCGAATAACTGAGTTGGATTCGGCAAAGGTTCCACCTGAAATTGTGTGTGACTGTTCAGAAGTCGGTAGTCTATACACAACCGGTGTTCTCCACTTGGTTTGCGTAACAAAACTACCCCCGCATTGTATGGGGATGTGGATGGTGCAATCACGTCATCCTCCAGCAGTTTTTGTATTTCCTCCTCCAGGGCCTTTTCTTTCGAGAATGGCACTGGGTAAACCTTTTGGCGAATAGGCTCCTGTGTGGTCAAAGTCATCTCGAACTCAACCAACCTCGTTCGTCCTGGTTTATCAGTAAGTATCTCCTTATGAGACTTGAAAACCTGGGTTATCCTTTCCCTCTCCTGGGAGGTCAGATCAGGGTTCACTTGCACATCCCTATAGGTTTCCTGGTGTTCCAAGGGATATTCCCTGCCCTCGCTGGTTCCCACTTCCGTCTCCACTGCAACTGCCATTGCCATGAGGTGAGCTGCCTTGTCTCCGGGTCTCTCTTCGTATTTCCGCAAGAGATTGATATGGAAAATCTTCGACTTTCCCCGGATCCGGATCTGATAGTTGGTTCTGGATATCACCCTTTCCACGGGAAATGGTCCTTGCCAACCTATCTCCAGTTTGTTGTTTCCCGTTGGGAGTAGCAACAAGACTTTGTCTCCCACCTCTAGAGATCTTTCTTTAGACTTACGGTTGTAGTAAGCCGCATGTCTTTTCCTGGCCTTTTTCAAGTTTTGATTTGCCAGAGTCCATCCCTTGTGGAGTTTTTCTTTCAGTTCCTCCACGTATTTATAGGATGAGATCACTTCTTCTGACGTCCCCTCTTCAGTCCAACTCCTCAACATGGCTTCCAACGGTCCTTTGATTGGACGACCAAACAGCAACGTAGCGGGTGGTAGTCCTGTTGAGCCATGAGGAACTTCCCGATAGGCAAAGAGTGCTGCTGGGATATATTCATCCCACCTATCAGGTTTTTCCTGCGCTAATTTCCTGAGCATTGTCATCAACGTGCCGTTGAAACGCTCTACTTGTCCATTGGCTTGAGGGTGGTAAGGGCTGGTATGTATGTGGTTAGAGTGAAACACCCTAAATACCTCCTCCATGAGTTTTCCACAAAACTGAGATCCATTGTCCGTCAGAATTTGATCCGGAAAGCCTAATCTGGTAAAGGCCTCCATCAGTGCGTCCGCCACTCTTTTCGAGTCAATCGTGGTCAACGGTATAGCCTCACCCCACATTGTACAGCAATCCACCATTGTGAGTATATACATGTTCCTCTTCCTAGTCCTGGGAAGTGGACCCACGATATCGATAGCTACCCTCTCGAAAGGAGAGTTCATGATGGGCATCTCACCCAACACCACCGGTGCTGTCCAGTGTTTCGGTGCCACCCTCTGGCACTCAGGGCATGACTTCACATACCGACGCACATCATCTGTCATTCCCGGCCAATAGTAGTGGCAGGAAATCCGCTGCATGGTGGCGGCAATACCCATGTGTCCACTAAAGGAGATGGTATGCCCCATATGAAGAATCTGGGACCGGTGAGCTTTCGGGACGACCAACTGACCGTATAGGTTGTCTCCCCTTCCTGCTCTCCTGTAGAGTATCCTATTCTTCATGTAGTACTGCCCCCGTCCTGGTGGATCAGCACTTTTCTGCAGCTTTTTGTAGCAAGGACGTAAAGTATCATCCTCACTCTGGGCAGTTCGTAGCTCCCCCGGCATTGGGTTAGTCACAATTGCGTCTGCCTCTTCCGTTTTCGTCTGAGAGCGAGTCTGCATTGCTCCCATATGGATTGGCTCCCTGGGCATTCCCAGAAAGACATACCGGCAACCTAGGATGACTGGAAAAATGGGATCGGTCAATACAGCGGCCTTGATGGTGCCGGTGACGTACCTTGACCGAATCTCCACATTAGCAATGGGCAACTTCATGGTTACAGCACTCTTCTGTGCAGGCTGTATATCCAAGGTCTCACCTGTGAATTGTTCTGGATGTACCAGATCCGCAGAAATCACGGCCTCCCCGTCCAGTCCTGTGTCGTATAAACACTCCACTTGACGACCGTTAACCTCTACCAATTCCACTACAGGTGGTTTTTCCTGGTCTGGAGTCTCTTCCTCGGCCTCGACCTGTTCGGTGGGCTCCACCTTAGGTTTTCCTGAGCACACGACCAATTGAGTGTCTCCTGACTTTCCCTTGCAGTCAATAGCATTGTGCGTATTCGACTGGCATTGGTTGCACCATTTCCCTGTCCTAGATTTTCTATTGCCAGACTTGAGTGAGCTCTCCTGGTGGCGAGCTTCCTTGTTGACCTTGGCATTTTCTGTGACAACCTCCTTGGAAGTCACTTGACATGCTGCGAAGTGAGGGTTCTTAGCCTTCGATTTGCAGTCCCTCGTATTGTGAGAGGGTGACTTACAAATTGAACACCACTTCTCCGACCACGGTCGTTTAGGTGTAGAGCTTGAAGTGCTCTTGCTTCCCTCCTTCTTCTTCTCTGAACTATCCTCTGATTTTTGCACATAAGGTTCCCACTTTTTTGTTCCTGAGTTTTTGGTTTTCTTCTTGTCATGTTTCTCTTGACTTTTGGAGTTGGTGGAAAGGTTCTCCCCTGCCTCCCCATGTACCTCGACGAACCGTTCTGCTAATTTAGTCACGAGGTCAATACGTTCCGCTCCTTGTTCTCCCAGGAACGTCCTGAGAGGTTTAGACATTTGCTTCTTCAGCTGGTCGACCACCATGAGCTCTTCCAGACTCTCATAGTCATGTGCGAACCCAGCCAAATCCATCCACTTGTGGAGATAAGATTTTAGACGCAAACTGTAGGCGGCAAACAACTCTCCCGGTTCTCGTTTCGCTGCTCGAAATTTTTTCCGGTAGGTATGTGACGTAACCTCGAATCGTTTCAGCAGAGCCGTCTTTAACTCGTCATAATTGTTCTCATGTCCTGGTGGCAGGCGAGAATAAACCTCGTAACCGGTCCCGCGTAAACCCTGGGATAGCTTGAGATTCCATTTGTTACGCTCCAGACCCATAGCAACCGACATAGCCTCGAAGCGTTGAAGGTACTGGTCAATCTTCTCTTTGTCCTCCTCGTAGACCGCTAAAGGAAACTTCATAGCCTGGTACCCATATCCACCTACTGGGGTTGATCCTGGGATGGAGGAACCTCCAACTGCTCCCTCAGTTTCTCCATTAGATTGACTCTACAACTCGAGTTCCCTCATCCGGTACTCGTGCTCCCTTTTCTGTGCTTCCTGTTCAGCTTCTAATTTCCTAGCTGCTTGCTCAGCTTCAAATTTCCTAGCTGCCTGCTCAACTTCCAATTTCTTAGCTGATTGCTCAGCTTCCAATTCCATCCTTCTCAATTCCAACTCGGCCTTTCGATCTTCCCTTTCTGCTTGACGATACTCTCTCTCCACTTCCTGTATGTAATCCGTTAGAGCAGACCCCGACAGTCCCATGTCTTCCCCCTTTGCCCTTAATTCTAACGTGGTAAGTTTAGGGGTGGCCATTATACAGAGAGGTAAGCTAGCAGGTCGAGTACAATATAACTGCAAATTACTATATGAACAAGTACTATAAATCTAGATATTACCACGCACAGCACATTCACTCAGTGACAAGAGTAGAATCAGGACCACAGACCTATGCAGACGTGTGAAGTGTGAACAGGTAAGATATTAGTCCTAACCCCTACCCACATTCACTCTAGCTGGATTCTCCAAAATGATATCTCCCTCTTATAACTAAGGATCCCGTGTCCAAAGACCCCGTTGTCAGAAGATCCCACTGTCAAAGGTTCCTGCTTGCAGGAGATCTCGCTGTCCAAGGATTCCGTTTATTAGAGATCCCGCTGTCCAAAGATCCCATTTACGAGAGATCCCGCTGTCCTAAGATCCCGTTATCGAGCCCCCAATAATGTCGTGTCCTCCTTTACAGTGTCGTCCCTGGAGTGAAGAGAGTCGACACCCACATTATATTTTTCTTCCTCTCAATATTCTGGAGAATCCACCAGCTTCCGTCCAACACACTCCATCAGCCTATGGACACCTTTTCCTATCACTCTCTCACTGTCGTACTATGCCCCCTTCTCATACTTCCCCAACGCAACATACTCAACAACTCTTGCTTCTAAAAATTAATAAAGATTAATTTATTAAAAGAAAAGTGTAACGTATATGAGACGTGTATGTGAAGAAAATGTGTGACGTGTTCTATAAAGTGTGTAGAATCGGACTCTCAGACAACAACCCAGTCAGCTGATCCCAGCAAGGATAGACCACAGCACGTTACGTCAGAACATGTACTTCTCACCCAGTGCCGAAACCATCTTGCCGGATACTGATTTGCCTCTGTAGACCTCTGGTAATCCCATTTCATGAACATCCGAAATAGACACCGGTGGTATAAACAGTTAATCATGGACCGGTTGCACCCTACACAATGTCCGTTCCTATCGTTCATAAAAAAATGCACAAGTCCTTTGTAGTGTGTACACAGATTAATGTTAATTTTTAATGTACTTGATCCTCACTCGTGTCTATCTAGCCTCAAGTATCATGTCTTGTGTTCTATTACACGAGATTATATCACATTAGGTAACTATTCTCATTAATGTTCTCGGTTAGTTACTACTATCTGATGCTGTGTGGTGCATCAACAATCATCACCCTCTTTGGTGAATCATCTTCCTTCTAGCTTTAGTTACGTTCTGTATGAAACTTTATTGACTGTTCCACTGGTGTTCTTCCGACTTGGATTTGAACCTTTCCCAAAAACTTGTTGAGTTTTCTTGGATCTGGTAGGGAACCTAGGATAGAAACAACACATCTGGTGATAGTACTAGTCACTGATCCTTTCGGCTGAGTGTAAGCCTATCGCCTTGCTTAATGATCTTTAGCTAACTAAACTATGTCCTAGAGCAGATTAGCTACCCACCTAGGGCCGAATCAGGCTATGACAAAGAAAAGACCAATAAACAGAGTGCAACCTCAGTATTCTATTCTTAACTAGCAGAGCTAATATCACTATTCTACTCTAACTAGTTTCCACTAACAGTGCTAATCATCACACTATAATTTAACAAGGCTACAGTCTATATTAATTTGAACTAATAGACTATATTGACTACCTTATGTAAAAACCGCCTCATTCCCGGGATGGCTACTACACTTTGCCATAACGGCACATGCTAGTTAATGTGAAATTATTCTAACACTGTAGAGCTCTCCCACAAACACGTCCATCCTAATCCACGGGTTTTGGTCAACTCCCCATCTCCAATCATGGTTTTCTGGCAAACCCCTAAAATTGGTCACGTGATATGGGTGACGTCCTGCAGGTGTCATTTGCGCATATCATCCATTGTCAGGAATCGATTTTTCCTGGCTTGAGTCATTGTCAAAGTTGTCATCAATTGTTTAGATTCCCAAAACAAGCCAGAGAGTTCCTGTATGATCCCAACAATAGTGGCAAATAACCAGCTGTCAATCTTCTCGATGTTCCGGAAACTACGAATTGACCTATGTACTGTTACTTCCGTGCTAAGTACTTCCGTTTTCCCTCTGATATGTTTTTGACTTGTCAACGAGATGTATGATTCAGCGCACTCACTTCCTCTATACATCTTCCACTTGTTAATTTTGTCCGACAGGTGACGGCCAACATCCGATTGCCACTATGACCCCACTGCTTCCATCTGTATTCAAATGTTGACAAACTTGTCAAGGCGATGTCGGGATTCGTTTCCCGCACTTCCGAGGGTGGCCAATCCGTCAACCATATGTACAAGTACAACTGTTATTTCTGCCCGACCTGTTTTTGGAAACACGTGCAGCCCCAACTATGAATGTTTTCTCTGTATTAGTTGAAACACTGGTTGCTTAGCAGATAGTCCGGTTAATCAAAAAATCCTCCCTAACAATCAGCTGGGTAAACGCACGGTTTCATTTTGTGACAGGACGTTGCAATCAACCCAAGCATTTATTGGCTGTTTTGTATTTAGTAGGCAATGCTAGTTCAGTAGTTTGCCATTGCATTCTCAACGACCGACGCCTCATACCATCAAAATTAACGCAAAGCGGTCTGTTTGCCATTCATTAGCAGCCGATTTCGAATTCAACCTCGGGGTGTCAGAGAATCATGGAACTGCGCGTCTCACTATCTCCTCCACCACAGTGCCAATGTCACACACACGCACACACTCACACACACACACACACGAGCGTGCGCGCGCGTGCGCGCGCGTGCGCAAAGAGCTTCGGGCAGAGTTGCAGGCTTCAATTCAACAATCAAAAATAGAGAACATATGTTGCATTTTCTCCGCAGGACATGCTGGTGAGGTGGGAAACGAGCAGGCGGACAGATTGGCTGGGTCTGTACAGCTGGCTGGAATATTGGTGTATGATAAGATTGGCTGGGTCTGTACAGCTGGCTGGAATATTGGTGTGTGATAAGATTGGCTGGGTCTGTACAGCTGGCTGGAATATTGGTGTATGATAAGATTGGCTGGGTCTGTACAGCTGGCTGGAATATTGGTGTATGATAAGATTGGCTGGGTCTGTACAGCTGGCTAGAATATTGGTGTATGATAAGATTGGCTGGGTCTGTACAGCTGGCTGGAATATTGGTGTATGATAAGATTGGCTGGGTCTGTACAGCTGGCTGGAATATTGGTGTATGATAAGATTGGCTGTGTCTGTACAGCTGGCTGGAATACTGGTGTATGATAAGATTGGCTGGGTCTGTACAGCTGGCTGGAATACTGGTGTATGATAAGATTGGCTGGGTCTGTACAGCTGGCTGGAATATTGGTGTATGATAAGATTGGCTGGGTCTGTACAGCTGGCTGGAATATTGGTGCATGATAAGATTGGCTGGGTCTGTACAGCTGGCTGGAATATTGGTGTATGATAAGATTGGCTGGGTCTGTACAGCTGGCTGGAATATTGGTGTATGATAAGATTGGCTGGGTCTGTACAGCTGGCTGGAATACTGGTGTATGATAAGATTGGTTGGGTCTGTACAGCTGGCTGGAATACTGGTGTATGATAAGATTGGCTGGGTCTGTACAGCTGGCTGGAATATTGGTGCATGATAAGATTGGCTGGGTCTGTACAGCTGGCTGGAATACTGGTGTATGATAAGATTGGCTGGGTCTGTACAGCTGGCTGGATTATTGGTGTATGATAAGATTGGCTGGGTCTGCACAGTTGGCTGGAATATTGGTGTATGATAAGATTGGCAGGGTCTCCACAGTTGGCTGGAATATTGGTGTATGATAAGATTGGCAGGGTCTGCACAGTTGGCTGGAATATTGGTGTATGATAAGATTGGCAGGGTCTGCACAGTTGGCTGGAATATTGGTGTATGATAAGGTTCTTTGGGATCATGCGTATAGAATGGAAGATAGATTGATCATCATTGCCTGGAAAGAGTGGTGTGGTAGAGAGTAACCAAAGCATCTGACTGGCGCTTAGTACTCCGAGGAAAGTCTTGAAGGACACATAATCTGGTATCATTAGTGTTAGGACTCTTCGCTGGCTGTTGAATATGAGGACGGAGCGCATATGGAAATGTCTCGAATGATGTAATGTCGGTTCTTGACTCAACCCTTCTATAAAATCACAATCATATAATGCCCATGGATTTCTTTGCTGGTAAAATAATTGCCCATGATTCATAATTGCCCTGAGGTGACTAATTAACGGTCCTGTAAAATGTTCCAAGTGGTATACTTCCACAATTAATTATCCCTATAGCACAATTTCAGTTTATACTGTACCAGAATTTAGTTCATCATCAGCATGTGCCCTGCCAACTGGCGTAGGCTTTCTTGTCTCTTCACAGATCATGGCCCTTGATGTTCTGGTTCAACTCTACTGATTCCTTCATACACCTGTCTCAGTTCACCCAGCTTGATTTCTCTCGGTCTGCCTCCGCCTTTACTCCAGTTACAAATATAAACTTTGAGCGTGGCATTCGCCCAAATGATCACAGAAGGGTGATGTGATTTATTCGTTAACATCATGTGGCATACAACACAACTGATACAATGTATAACTATTCTAGCTTCTATTTCTTCTCGAATCTACATATAAGATGTTGAAGCAAGAAATCCACACTCATGGGGTCGCTATACGTCTGCAGACAGGACCCTCCATTGCGAGGTGTCTGACTCGACGTCTGGTCAAAGAATGCTCCTCAGTCCAATACTTGATTCGGCTTATCATATTAACGTTCCGCGGTTAACTTTTTTTTTTATTTGACCCATGTCTGTGCGCTTTGTCAATGAAAATACTACTACCCCGTCAGTCACTTAGGTAAAGAATCTGCTCATGACTCTCACCCCCTTAAAAATGGGTACAATGTGAATAAATGTCACCGTCTATCAAATAACATACACGTGACTGATACTCTATTGTGGCCAATAAATAACTGTTAGGTATGTATTATTCTCTGTTATTAAACTTCATACTTTAATAACAACTTTCGTGCATTTATTTGTACTTTCATACGGGCAATACCATATAAAATTTGCAACTTTTGTTTAAAATGAAAAAAATGTGAACAAACGTATTTCATTATGCATGCCGAATTTGTTCTCCCGCCAAATCACATGACCTTGCAGTCCAATTCCTTAACCCTCTACCTGATTGATTGATTGATTGATTGATTGATCGGTCTAGGAACCGACATCACAGCATTCAGGGCATTCCTGTAGGCGCTCCGTCCCCATCCTCAGCAGCAAGCGAAGAGTTCCAACACCAATAGTACCAGTAGCAATCTGATTATATGTCCGTCTCGCCTTTCCTCTGAGCGTCGAGCGTCGGCCAGATCCCCTCGTCACTCCTTGCTGCCTCATTCTTGCCAGACTATGATGATCCATTTGATCCTCCGAGGTGTACACGTGCTCCCACAAGGCGGCAACCACGTCTGCCTTGTCATGCATCAATACTCCACCAAGTTTTGCCGAGCCAGCCAATCTGTCCGCCTGTTCATTCCCTAGCACACCAGCATGCCCCGCTCCCACACGGCGGCAACCACGTCTGCCTTGTCATGCATCAATACTCCACAAAGTTTTGCAGAGCCAGCCAATCTGTCCGCCTGTTCATTCCCCAGCCCACCGGCATGCCCCTGAGAAAAGATCCAGGCGATGCTTGCCACCCGTGACCTCCGAAGCGAAGCAAGCCACTCTGCACGAAGCATATCTGTCCTCACCTTCCTCGGCATGCTTTCTGAGTCAGTTACAATCACGATTCTGGATTCTACCTGGAATTCAGTATTGTATTATAGGGACACCATGTGTATAGAGCGTTCAACCATTCCCCATAAACTAGTTAACGCCCATTCTACGTCTCTTCCATCAGACAGTCAGGGCCATGGGGATGAAATCCTGCCCTCTGAGATGTCACTGAATGAATCCACGGTGTACAATCACAGTGATGCCATAAATAAGTCTAAACGAAACATATTTACATACTTATAATAATAATAATAGTACTATGTTAATGATATAAGAGTTTACCAACTAATTATTCACTCGATTAATTATTTATGCATTATAATATCAAAGAACCAGTTCCCTCTGCATATGAGACCAACTAGCATTTGCTAGTTGACAGTATATCTTCTCATGTGATCACTCAGTGGTATATCACTCCGCTTCCGTCAGGATTCAAGGCACAAAATTTAATCTGCTGATCCACGACTCTGGTGATCGAGTGAAATGGCGAGTCATGACCGCCCACGCTTTCCGGCACGGCACATGATTGATTGATTGATTGAATAATATGAAGACATCGAATGCAACATTTTATATTAAATACCTCAGTAATGGTTTATAAAGTAACACAACACAGTTTAGTTGTCCTTGCCAGCTTGGCGATTCCTTTGATTTGCTAAACTATTTCTAGATTCAACTTGGTAAACTGACGCGAGATCCTTGATTTCTTTCAGGTACATTTGAAGCAACAACGAAATCCTGAAAGAGTCTATTGAAACTAGAACACTATATACAACAATAAGAAAAAGACAAGCAGCTTTCTTTGGTCGTGTGATGAGAAGAGAGACATTGGAGAACATCGTGACAACTGGAAAGATCGAGGGGAAGAGAGGCAGAGGCAGACCAAGAGAAATGATGCTGGATGGATTGAAACGGTGGCATGGAGGAATATTATCAGCAGAGTTGATCCTAAACACCAAAGAAAGAGAGATATGTGGAGAGACACGAACGCATACGCCTGCTGACAGGGCACTTGATGATGATGATGATGATGATGATGATATTTGAGGCGATTTACCTGAAAAGTTAATCGTGTTCTTTACGGAGTACACGCGAAAGCAAACACTGATGATAATTATTTATTTTAAAAGTATGTCCACTTATGAGGTGGTCCAGTAACTCTAACCGGACATAAATATGAAGAACCCGAAAACAATGTAGCAGGGATGAGACCAAAATGTATTCAATTAGTTTAATGTAAAACAATCCTGGGTTATTAGATGGTCACAGACACCCCCCACCCCCGTTCCCAAGGAAGGGACCTGGTATTATGGCCGCCATAAATTCTTACGAGTTTTGAGTTGACAGTTACAGGGTAGATAAGTGGGTCCTGGGCACATAGTCATTGCGAGCACCTGTGCCCTGGGTGGTGACAGGCCTATAGGGCCTAACAGGTACTGTGTGATATGGTTTTAATTAGTTATCTCCATAACTCATTTGCAATTCATATTACATTAGATGTGTAATGGGGAAAATTTTGAGGTGGTGGACAATTTCGAATATTGGGTCATTGATTACCAACAATGGTGATACGATGAAAAGAATTAAAAGACGAATATCTATTGCTCTTCAAATACTAAAGCAAATGAATAAACTATGGCATGGGACAGGTAGAACTACACAAATCAGATTTTAAAGAGCATGCATCTTTCCCATTGCAACATACGCCTGTGAGTCCTGGACACTTACTAAACAAGCTGAGCAGCGCATAAATGCCTTTGAATATATATGTTATAGACGAGTTATAAGAATATCTTGGATAAAGAAAAGAATAAATGCATCCATACTTCACGAGCTGAATATTGAAGAAGGTTGGTTTGTCATATGCCATATGACAGACAGGTAGAGAGAAACTGATGAGCAAGCGCATCAGCATATATAAATAGAATAGTAATAGAAGTAAGCACAATGTGGCACTGGTAATAAACAAGTGTCACGTCACAGACTTGCGTTGGATAACAAAGCAACGGGTTTTGTAGTGCTTTACTACGCCAGCGCTCATCTAGGTTAGACGTCCAGATCATCGCTCTACACTTGCAACACTCAACCGTCACTACTTCATGCATGGACTTAGGCCACAGTTACACTTTCACTTCACGTTCAGGCATGGCCAGCTGCTGCAAGTGCTGACTGCCGCACTCTTGGTACGGCTGTTCGATCGTTGTTATTGTGGCCACTACTCTGCGCTGATGTCGGGTCGTCCTACAGCTACATCGATCTGAATTGGCTCTGACACAACTCTCGCAGGCGATAGGGACACCCTCATACAACACTACTGTCAGATACGAGTTATCTATGAGCGCGGTACGGGAGCATGAGACAGCTTTGAGAGTCTGAAGACTGGAAAGGCGTGAATGCTCATTACTGTCACCTGACGTCTCACCAGCGGCCATTACACGTCACTGTTCATCTCGCCTCAGGGTGTTGTCGTTTGATGTTTGCATGTCTTGCCTTCCTAATTTTGAGTTGATAATGTGTCATTATAATGTTGTAGAAACCGAATGGTCGGTCTTACTGCATAGACATTTAAGTGGAGAGCCTTTGCAGGTTGTGAAATTGATTCCAAATGAATTACGTAGTAATTATTCGTACATCCGGAACAGGGTACTTTCTCATTTTTCTTTGGATGAATTTGGTTTACGGTCATCTTTCAAGAATCTTGCTCCTAAATCAGGACAGACGTTTCTTGACTTCTCTTCTTTAACGCAGATGACCTATGACAAGTGGGTACGTTCTGCGAATGTTAATAATGATTACAATAAACTACGTGACCTGATGATTAGGGATAAACTGATCTCTGCTGTTCCCTCTTCTATGGCCACATTTTTGGTTGAGCACAAATGTGTAAATATTCAGCAGCTTGGGGAGAAAGGTGAGTCATTTTTAATGCTCATAGGACATATTTAACCATGGTTCGTCCCCGTTGGTGGAGACGAATGCGTGCGAGAAGTTCCCTAACAAATCCAGGATGCATGGATACAAAGCACAACAACATTCTGGCGGTCTATTATCATATCAAAGACGAGAGAAACAACAGCAGAAGTATCAACCGTAATCCCGACAGGAGAAAAAGGGCGTTTGGACAATATGTAAATTTTGCAAATCCGTCCACGGTAGCTTGCAAATGTGTGATAAACATCCGGAATTTGAAAATTATATAAAACAATTAGCTGTTAAAGACAGAGACAGATTTAACACCTATCAAAAGCAGATGTAATGTTTTAAATGCAAAGTGTATGGACACGTTTTTAACTTTTGTCCATTAAGACGGTTGTATAAAGAAGCAAACATGGGTATATTAACATAGCAGTGACAGTGACTCAGATGACATTACTCAGGCAAATACAGCTGAAGTAGAGTATTTTCCCGTAGACCCAGCCTGTAATACATGTCAAGTCTTCCATAGAGACGGTAGTTTGAAATGTTGTCACCAAGTTCCGGTACAGGAGACAAATGCAGTTCAAATTAGCAATGGAACATTGGTTTTACATCAGGCCATTGTGAATGGAAAAAAACTGTAGTTTGGTGCGTGATTCCGGTGCGAATATAGTCGGTATACATAAAATATTGATTAAAGAGTCCAACTACACTGGGGAACATGTGATTTGTAGGACTTTTGGGGGAAGAAGGGAAAAATTTCGAATTGCGTGGGCTGAAATCAAGTGCCCATACTTTTCCGGAAAGATAAAAGTGGCTGTGATTCCTGACCCATGTGCAGATGTTCTATTGGGAAATATCCCAGATATACACTATGTGTCACCCACTCTACATTACACTATGGGAATCAGCACATATAGTAGCAAATGCTGTAACTCGGTTACAAACTCATAGAGAAAAGCAGGTAAATCAAGACGACAGATTGTCCGAGTTACAAAGAATACAGCAACTAGTCGGGAAACCAGAAGATTTTGGTACTTTCAAGCAGGTGATGCATCGTTACAAAAATGTTATTCTCAAATAGATAACCCACCAAAAATTTCAAAAGCGGGTAAATGGGTTTTTACAAAACGGAACAACATTCTAAAACGGATATATGAAAGAAATGGTGCCCAGATAGAACAAACTGTTGTACCTGTGCAATTCCGACAAAAACTACTGCAGACGGCTCACGACATTCCGTTCGCAGGACATATGGGCGTGGCATGAACATTTGCCAGAACTTTGTCGAAGTTTTACTGGCCAGGTTTTGCAAAAGACATACGCAGGTATGTTCAGACATGTGAGGTGTGTCAAAGCATGGCACAAAAAGGTTGGCATCCCAAGGCACTCGTGCAATCGACTGATTTAGCATCCCGCCATTGTCGGACCATTAAATACGGTAACAGACAGGGGTAATAGATACATGTTGACAGCGGTAGACATGTGCACTCGTTGGCCGAAAGCTGTTGCCCTGAAGACAATCACAGCATCAGTTATTAATATTATAGATGCTTTTCTGTTGCTCTTTTCTAGGATAGGTTTTCCTTTGTATATATTATCGGATAAAGGAGCGCAATTCATTTCTGGAGCTACGAAAGCTATAAGTAAGATGTTATGAATCAAACAGATGTTTTCTTCTAGCTTCCATCTCATGTCGAATGGGATTATAGAAAATTTAAATGGGACGCTAAAATCTGCATTAGCTAAAGCTACAGCTCAATGTCCATAGGATTGGGATATCCTGTTGCCAGCGGTGTTATTTGCATACCGAGAGGTACCGCACGCCAGTACTGGGTTTTCGCCATTCAAATTGGTATATGGTGCTAATCCACGTGGACCAATGCAGATTCTTGACGAATTGTTAACAGGTGAAGTCAAAGATCAACCTACAAGAGAGACATATGAACAGGTGACCAGCCTCCGCGATAAGATAATGACTTCATGCACAATCGCTAAACAAGCATTACATAATGCGGGAACGAAATATCGCCAGTATGCAAATCGGTCTGCTAAAACAATTGTGTTACAAGAGGGTGATGAGGTATTATTACTACTTCCTAATCCTGTTGAGGTTCTGTCAACATCATGGCAAGGGCCATTTAAAATTACAAAGAAAATATCTGACGCATATTATCACATCTTAATTTGGGATAAACCTAGGATTTATCACATTCATATGTTAAAACCTTATCACTCGAGACAGCATGACACGTCGGCTGATTTAGTTGATTAAGACATACACAATGCTGCAATCAGCAAGTTGAAGATGCTATTCCACAAACAATCCCTACACCTATTGTAGAAAACAAAAGTAGTTAGAAATCAGTTATCATAAATAAACATTTATCGCAGACGGATTACGAAATGTTTAGGAAACTGTTAGAAGAGTTTAGTAACATTTTCTCAGATTCACCAGGTAAAACTTCTTTCATTAAACATCACATACATTTAAACTCTCAAATACCAGTAAGAACTAAACCATATCCTATCCCATTGCATTACCAGGAGAGGTTGATTAAAGAAATAAAAGCGTTAGAACAAGCAGGCATTATTCGTAAATCTTCTTCGCATTACTGCTCGCCTCTTGTGATTATAAAAAAGAAAGATGGGAATCTTTGCATATGTGTTGACTATCGGAAGGTAAATACATTGACGTACCTTGATGCTGAACCAATGTCCCAGATAGATGAACTGATAGCGGGTATGGCAAAGTCAACATGGTTTTCTAAATTAGATCTTACGAAAGGGTATTGGCAGATACCGATGGCGGAAGATTCGATTCATATTACTGCATTCGCAACACCATTAGGCTTGTACGAATTTCTGTATCTTCCTTTTGGTCTCCAGAACTCTCCTGCCTCCTTTACGCGTATGATGAGGATGCCATTTAGAGACATCACAGATATTGCTACATACATGGATGATATATGCATCCATACTATTGAGACAGTAGATCATGCGTACATTCTTAGACAAATCTTTTGTCGCATTCGTATGTTTGGTCTGACTGTGAAACCTAGCAAAACTGAAATTACATTTCAGGAAATTCAATTCTTAGGGCATAGAATTTCAAAAGGTTTTCTATACACTGATCCAAATATCGTGACTAAAATTCTTAACATTAGTTCACCTAACACCAAGAAAGAAGTTAGAACAGTTCTGGGTCTTATTAATTATTACCAGAAGTTTATAAGAAATTTTGCTGAAATGACTTCTAAGTTATCAGAGTTACTTAAGAATGAGCAACCAAACAAAATTAAATGGTCGGAGGAACATGAAAAACTTTTTCAGAAAATAAAATCTTTGTTTAGTTCTCCGCCAATTCTCAGAATTCCTGATATGTCAAAAGACTTTGTCGTCCAGACGGATGCCAGTTCCCATGCTATATCTTGCATTTTACTACAGGAATATAATGGATTACTACATCCAGTTTTATATACGAGTAGGAAGCTGAATGAAACTCAAAAATGTTATGCAATTACAGAACTTGAAGAACTGTCTTTGTTGGAAGCTGTTCAAAAGTTGGCTAAATATCTTTTGGGAAGAAAATTCTTGGTCATCTCAGATAATATGCCATTAAAAATCTTTAAAGATTGTTCACCAAAGAACGCTCGTATCCATAGAAGGGCTTTACTTCTCCAAGATTATGATTTCACTGTTGCTCATATTTCTGGCAGTGAGAATAATTTGGCTGATTTACTCAGTAGATTGTAAAGTATGGAAATGTTGTACATAAATTTTGTTAGGGTAGATTGGGTGAGAATATTATATTGTGTAATTGTGTTGTTGCATTATGATGACTGTGGCTAATTTCTGAAATGCCACATAGTTTATAAAAGCTTATTTAGGTAAGATTAGTCACCTGTTGTTACTAATGTTTCAGATTAAGAAGAACCGTCCAACAAATGGATATTTTGACAGAATGGACCGCATAAACATATTCTTATGTCATGTGGACAGTCGCTTGTGTGGTATACATATTCTATGGGTGCAGCATGAACACTTTATGATACTATATCGGCAGTCACGTTTGGTGGTGCGAACATGGGTAGTTTGCCACATGAATATTCATTTTATGAACATATTTTGTGTGTGCTACAGAAACAATCAACATAATAATATTACAGAAACTGTTGAAGATAGCTACTTAAGTTATTGTATTACTTTCTAGATGATATGTATCGGCAGCTCAAGTGATTGAGGATATTTTGAGTTATAATAGACTTTCTGTAGTAGGATGTTATGAACATTGGTTTACTTAATTAGTTAATGATAATTAAGTCATATATAGTATTGGTTCGTTAATAGAATAATTAGTGTTTGAATTTCATGCATATATATTTATATGAATTGTTAATATTCTCTATTTATCGTGATATTGTGTTAACTTGTTCATATTATGAGTAGTATAGAGAGTAGTATCTAATGCATATGGTATGTCTAATAAGGAATCATGTGTTTTGTTTCACCATGGAAGAATGAAGAGAGATGAATGAATGGAAACTATAACACACAAATACACAAAATAATATACTCATACAGAAACAAAATAAGACATATTATAATAGAGTTAGTTTATAGTCATATAATAAATGGATAACATGTTACATATATATTACACAGATATATACATTAGTTTGCCACCATCGACATGTTAGCTAAATATGGCAAATGATGGAAAGATATGTTGACTTAGTTTAAAGTCGACATAATACGTTTCTTGCGTCGATGGAAATCAGTTGCTTAGAGTAGCTCGTAAGGTCATCGGTTATACAACACAGGATTGTATTTTTAGTTTAACTGTGGGTACTCAGGATTACAGAGGCCTGTAGTTATTTTTACAAGGGGTAGCATGTTAACGCGAGAAAGTCTCAAATATAATTTATGAGCTGGCGGTGTTTGAACCTTGCCTTTTTTACAAGTGGTCGGTCATGTTAACGCGAGAACAGTCTCAAATAAATTTAGGAGCTGGTGGTGATCGGAACTTGAGTTTTAATCCTGTGTTTGATATCCCCACGTTCTATGTTGCCTCAAGGTAGCAGTTTGTATTCCAATTTACGTCTCCTCCATCATTCGCGTACATGTCGTAGGATAATCAGAGTGGGAAAATGTTTTACAAATATTTTCATTTGTGATGGGGGAAAGCTGTCATATGCCATATGACAGACAGGTAGAGAGAAACTGATGAGCAAGTGCATCAACATATATAAATAGAATAGTAATAGAAGTAAGCACAATGTGGCACTGGTAATAAACAAGTGTCACGTCACAGACTTGCGTTGGATAACAAAGCAACGGGTTTTGTAGTGCTTTACTACGCCAGCGCTCATCTAGGTTAGACGTCCAGTACATCGCTCTACACTTGCAACACTCAACCGTCACTACTTCATGCATGGACTTAGGCCACAGTTACACTTTCACTTCACGTTCAGGCATGGCCAGCTGCTGCAAGTGCTGACTGCCGCACTCTTGGTACGGCTGTTCGATCGTTGTTATTGTGGCCACTACTCTACGCTGATGTCGGGTCGTCCTACCGCTACATCGATCTGAATTGGCTCTGACACCACTCTCGCAGGCGATAGGGACACCCTCATACAACACTACTGTCAGGTACGAGTTATCTATGAGCGCGGTACAGGAGCATGAGACAGCTCTGAGAGTCTGAAGACTGGAAAGGCGTGAATGCTCATTACTGTCACCTGACGTCTCACCAGCGGCCATTACACGTCACTGTTCATCTCGCCTCAGGGTGTTGTCGTTTGATGTTTGCATGTCTTGCCTTCCTGTGATGTGTTGGGAGTGAGAAGCAGACCTGCCGGGCTTGCCGAGTCTCCTGGATCACACCCGCGAGCCGTTGCCCAGAGCGCCAGTTGATCGGGGATGTTACAGTGCCAATCACGCTTGTGACATATATGTCGCCCTGGTATCATCAGATGTAACCACCATCGAACTCGCCTCGTGACAGGTTATTAAAGACGATAAAACAAAGACAAATTGAATATGTTGGTCACTTGAAACGTTACGAAAGTTTGGAGAAAATAATAATGGAGGGGTTTACGTCTGGGAAGAGAGGAAGATTAAGGCCAAAGAGAAGATGTGTGCAGGATGCGGCGGATGATCTCCAGATGGGTGTATCGGACACAGGACATCTTGCTTATGATCGAGAGGTTTTTCGTAAGGTTGTTATGGGAGCGAGGTTCTGCAAAGGACATGGTGCTGAATGAATGAATGAATGAATGAATGAAGTATATTAGACTCCAATTATGAAAACAGCTTGTGGACACATCATTCTCCCAAATGATCACAGGTCGATGATACAAATTTAGTGACCTATTTTCATCAACATCATGTTGCATACAACACAACTGATACAATACATCTTTATCCTAGTTACTATTTCTACACGAATCTACTGACAAGACTTTGAAGCAAGACCTCCACACTCGTAGTGTCGCTGCATGTCTGCAGACAGGACCCTGGCCTTACGAGGTGTGTGTCTCGAAGTCTGGCCAACGAATGCTCCCATGTCCCTTACTTGATACGTCTCATCGCACATACATCCCATAGTTCATGCGTTTTGCGTGACCAATACCATTAGTGCTTAGTCAAGTATCATACTCCTACCCTCAATGGCGTACATAAGAACCCTATTCCTAACTGAGCCATGACAACAACCATGTGTTAAAATTGGTTCCATACATTTATTTTTCACACCCACCCCCCACCCCCACCCCCACAAAAGAAACCCATCATTAATATTATGGACGTAATTGCGTTGTATCTGTTAACAGCAGCGCAGCAATATTTGCTACGCCTTTCTGCCGACACGTCCGATTTCTTCGGACATTTATTTACCTGGTTATCTTTCTCGGGTGTCTAGCAAAAGAAAATGATATCTATCTGATACCACAAGGGCCCTTGATAAATTGATTCATCAGATTCTTGGTCTTCAACTCTACAGTCGGAGCTTCTTTGGCTGTTAGCACAATGCAGTGGCTGATTGCACTTCTCACAAGATCTCCACACTATTTATTTTATTTGTAACTAGCTGACCCGGCCTGGCTTCGCCCAGCCCCTGGCGGGGATCTATCTTTCTGTCTGCCTGCCTGCCTGACAGCCTGCCTACCCGTCCGTCCGTCTCTCCCTCCCTCCCTGTCTGTCTAATAATTTATTGGTTGCAGTTAAAAGATTTCGCTTAATGCTAGGATTATTTTTTTTTTTTGTTGTATAATTTTCATGTAAAAAATAATGTTGTATAATTTTCATATAAAAACTGATGTGGTGGTATCGGGAACAACCTTATATAAACGAAGACCAACTTACAAAAAGCATTATAAACTGCAACCTGGGCCCTCACAGCTAATTTATTGGTTGCAGTTAGAAAATTTCGCTTAATGCTAGGATTATTCTTTTTTTTATGTTTTCGTATAATTTGCATGTAACAAATGATGTGGTGGTATCGAGAACAACCTTAGATAAACGAAGACCAACTTACAAAAAGCATTAGAAAGAGCACTTGAAAGATCTTTACATCTTCCCCCAACAATTCAATTGGGTAAATGGAGCGGCGGCAGCAGCAGCAGCAGAAGAAAAGGGAGGAGGAGGGGGGAGGAGGCGGAGGCGGAGAGGAGGGAGGAGGAGGAAGATGAGAAGAGGGAGGAGGAGTGGAGGAGGGGAGGAGGAGGGGGAGGAGGAGGAGGATTATAACACATATGCCTATAGATAACTGTAGCGAAAAGGTCCACCTATTTGAGAAATATGCAACAATTTTACATATATAAGCAATGCTATTAAAAGTTATGTCCCCTCGCTATATATACATTATAATGTAAATTAAAATATTAATATTAAGTAAATAACTGTTTGTACACTAACAAACTATGACAGTTGGCAGCACCGGAATGAGAAGAAGACGTGTAGAAAATTTCATCTCAATCGGATGAACCGTTCGCGAACGCATAAATAACATACATACATACTTACAGACATACATTCATTGGTACCTTGCCGTCTTGACAGACAATAGTTTGTGCTTTAAAAAGGCATAATAACTTTTACCTATGGCGGTAGCGAATGTGACTGATGAGGCCAATTTGCCCTGTAAATGTCCGTTCACAGTGGGTGCATGTGAACACGTGGTCATTTCCACCATCATGCACCATCTTACGTCTCAAACGCTCGGTGTGTGACTTATCTGCAATAATTTTCTCCTTTGTCTTTATTCTATTTCTGATGTTTGCCCTCCATGCAAGACGTTCAGCGGCGACTTGCTCCCAATGTGCATTATCAATGCTTAAAATTTGGCAGTAAGCTTCCTGTTCTCCCAGACTCTTTTTCTTAACCTGTTCATTGTTGTTGCTGCCTTACCAATCCGGATGTTGATTTCCTGATCTAGGGATAATTTGCTATTTACCACTGATCCTAGATATGTAAAATGGTCTACCATCTCTAGTTCGGCGTCGTCAATAAAGATTGATGGCACCCCATGTGCACCTTGTGACATAATCTGTGTCTTCTTTTTGCTAATTGTTAAACCAAATTCAGAACAAGCATTGGAGAATGCAGATAGTAGATATTGCAATTCTCCCTCAGAGTGGGTCGTAACTGCAGCTTCATCTGCAAAAAGCAACTCTCTAATCAGTACCCTCCTAATTTTGGTCTTGGCCTTCAATCTCTGAGCATTGTAAATGCAGCCATCTGAGCGTGAGTGAATGTATATACCACCATCCTGATCACGAAAGGCATATTACAGCAGAAGTGTAAAGTATATTCCAAAGAGGGTGGGAGCTAGTACACAACCTTGCTTAACTCCACTCTTGATTTCAAATTCTTCAGAAGTTGCACCATCAAACTTGATTATACCCTTCATGCCTGCGTGGAACGATTCCACAATGGACAGAAGAGTTGGTGGGCAGCCAATCTTCTTTAGTGCCTTGAACAGACCCTCACGACTGACCAAATCAAATGCCTTTGTGAGGTCGATGAAGGCAATAAAAAGTGGTTGATTCTGTTCACGGCATTTTTCTTGCATTTGTCGCAATGAGAATACCATATCAATGGTAGACCGGTTCTGTCAAAAGCCACACTGTGATTCGGGGTAGACTTGATCTCCTAGGACTTGAAGTCTGCGCAGAACAATTCTGGGAAATACTTTTCCAACAATACACAGAAGTGAGATACCCCTATAGTTGTTGCAGTCGCTCCGATCGCCCTTGTTCTTGTACAGTGTTATGATGCTTGAATCTTTGAAATCCTGTGGGACTTGTCCTTCTCGCCAGCATAGCTCTATTAGCTGGTGGATCTGTAGAGTGAGTGTGTCTTGCCCACTCCTGATAACCTCTATTGGAATCCCATCCTTACCTGGAGCTTTGCCAGATGCAAGTTCATTTATAGCACACTTAACTTCTGTTATGGTGGGAAGTGTGTCCAGGTGGTCAAGAGTTGGTACAGCCTCTATACCGTGGAGGGCATCATCCGCTAGTTTGGTCTCTCTTGAGTAAAGCTCCAAATAGTGCTCTACCCATCTATCCATCTGCTGTTTCTTATCAGTGATGATTTCTCCAGTCAAGGTTTTCAATGGTGCACTTCTTTTGATCACTGGACCACAGGCTTTCTTTATTCCTTCATACATGCTTCTTATGTTTCCTTTATCACTTGCGATTTGAATGGACTCACATAACTTGATCCAATAATCATTTGCACACTGCCTGATAGCCTTTTGCACATCCTTCCTAGCTTGCCTTAGCTCACTCAGAGTGTTACGCGTTGGTCTGTCCTTGTTTCTTAAGAGAGCTTTCTTCTTCTTATCAATCAAGGGCTGCAGAGTCTCGCTGTTTGCCGCAAACCAGTCCTGCCTCTTATGATCCACAGTGCCGTAAACCCCTACGGCAGTTTTATAAAGAGTTTCCTTAATTTGACCCCACTTTTCATTTACTGTACAATTTTCTGATGTATCAGTGAAAGCGTCTTCAAGTTGCTGTTGAAACTGAAAGCACTTTTCAGGATCGTGAGTGTTAATATTAATCCTGGGGCTAGATTTGTGTTTAGCTGTGTAGATTCTCTTTGGTCTCAGTCTAACCCTTGCAACAACGAAAGAATGATCCATATCACAGTCAGCACTGTGGTAACTTCGAGTCAGTGATATATGATTCAGATGTTGTCTCCGTGTGATGATGAAGTCCAGCTGGTGCCAATCGCCGGATCTTGGATGTTTCCATGTGACCTTATGCATCTCTTTTGTTTTAAAAAAGGAGTTTGTAATACATAGGTCATTACTGGTGCCATGTTCCAGCAGCCTTTGCCCATTTTCATTCATGCGACCGATGTTGTATTTTCCAAGGCACACTGGCCATGAACTCGAGTCCTTGCCAACACGAGCGTTGAAATCACCAAGCATATAAATGTAGTCAGATTTTGGAACTGCCTTGATCACGGAGTCTAACTCCTCATAGAACGAATCCTTCACATCATCAGAGGAATCGATTGTCGGTGCATATGCAGTAATAATGGTGGCAAACCCACAAGAGGTTGCCAAGCGCAGGGATAATAGTCTTTCATTTCCTTCTGTTAGAATTTCAATCATTCCCAGTAGCGAATTCTTCATTGCAAAGCCCACACCGTGTTGCCTTTTTTCTGCCTGCCCTCTACCCTTCCAAAAAAGGTGTAATTGTTTTCCCTGAGTGACCCTTCCTCAGCGAGGCGAGTCTCCTGCAGGCCAGCAATATCAATGTTAAGACGATTGAGTTCGGCATCAATCACAGCCATTTTTCTCACATCATCAATATTGGTCAAGCCAGTGGAAAATCCTGGACACATGGTTCTCATGTTCCAGGTTGCAAGCCGTAGCCTGAGGTTTCTATTTTTATTTTTGTTTGTACCTGGTGCATTGGTTTTACAGCCTGCAATTCAGATTTTGTCCTAGCCCCAAGCACCCATTGAAGCAGGCAGGCTGTGGCGGATCAGCACCCAATTGGCAGGGGGCTGCCCAGCTTGAGGCGGGCGGTAGCTGATCAGTGACACCTGTAGGTGTCTCCCACCGTCAGAGGCAATGCATGGCTTCCCATACTTACAGACATACATTGCATTTTATATATATAGATATCTCAATTAATCCGTTGCATGGCGTGGTACCTAGTGTTACATTTCTAGTGTTATTTCAAATCCTGCCTCTTCTAGTGTAGCCAGAAGCATGTCAGTAATGAATTTCCATTTTTATAATATAGACAGCAACCACATTTGACACTACTAGTAGAATATTGGTAGAAGTATGCTAGGATCACTTATTGCTTGACTTCTGTACTGATGGGAGATACATGTTTGATTAACGATGGCAGCTGGTGATTCATTGAATGTGCTTTATGATATTCTGTTTGTGTCTCTGTGAAGTCTTCCATCTTCAGAGAATATCCTACTTTGAGACATGAACTCTACATCCGTTTGAATTTCATGTTACGTATACAATGATAAGGGTGCTTGATGATCTACATATCTTCATGGTTTCGGTCTTGGATGTTTAGTTTAGTCGACGCATCAACATCACGGCACATGGGTGCAACCCATAAGTGCTCCGTTCTACTCCTAACTCAAGTCTGAGTCCGGAGATCTCAGCTAAGTGCACGAACTCTGTAGCACCGGCGAGGATCCTGAAATACTTTGGGTAGCTTTTTAACTCAAAATTTTGCCCGGCAGCACCATTAGGCTACTCTTTTTCGATTTCCAAAGGGATTTTTTTACGTGTATAACAATACACACGGGTGTCCGATCTCACTACCCAGAGACCAGGGGATATTTTGTTACTAGAAGTCCACGTGAAAGAATCCCCGTCCTCACCGGGGCGTGAACCCGGGACCTCCAGCACTCGAGGCGGACACCATACCTCAAGACCACTCATCCCCCGGTCTAGGATGTATTGATCTTTACGTATTTTCCCCACATTTTAAATAGTGCCTTGAAATGTTTTCTTTTCAGTTACTCTTCATCATGGTACATACACAAATGTATGACAAAACAACAGCTATTAAATAGATAACAATCCAAAATCAGCCCAAAGAAACAACAATTACTACAGTAAATAACAATGTAAAACCATCCAACATGATTTGGTCCCACCAGCTGCAAATAAAAGCTTTATTACAGATGTCATTTCAAACAACATACAGAAATATACATATTTCAAACAATAGTTTATATTACACAGCATGACGTAAGCGTAAGAAGGACAACAAGGTCAGATACAATTAAAGCCATGTATATGTTTCTCACAGTGACATTAACTCAAAGCCATAGAAAATTAAAGCCATGTATATATTTCTCAAAGTGACAATAACCACCATAGAAGTAAAATGTATATATTTGTTTAAAATACAGATCATAAACAAATTCACACTGCTCAACAGATTTCACTAACTGGTCTTCATTGACACCTTCACAGTGAAACACCACTGGGTTGTGAGTGCAGAGAATGGGCAGCGGGCCGTACCGAGTTTGAAGTGCAACAGCTGATCCAGAGCAACACACATCAAGGTGACATAGTCATCTACACCGATGGGTCAATGGTGAGAAACATACGCAGTGGCTGGGGCTTTTTTGCAAAGGCTAATGGACGAGTCTTGAAAAAGGACTCTGTCATATGAGACTACGACTTCCAGCATTAGAATGGAGGTGGAGGCAGTAACAGCGGCGTTCCGGTGGCTAGAGGAGACCACTGTAGCACACGTTGTATTCATTACAGATTCAAAGAGTATGCTTAGTAAGGTAGAGAAAGGAATGTTTTGTGTGGAATGGCTCTTGTCGCTTCAGAGTTCACAGATTGTGAGAATTGTATGGATATTTTGCCCTGGCCGTGTGGGGATACGGGGGAATGAACAGGCTGATAGGCTAGCAGGGAATGCACCTCTTGGTGGCAGTTTGCCTATGGACAAGGGGGAGGTGGTCGTGCGCTATGGAGAAGGCGGAGGAACAGATTGAGAACCCATACGTGGAAAGAATGAGATTGCGGGGGATCGGCAGGGGTTCTGGAAGAATCTCAAAACTGAGAGGGAAGACCAGGAGAACTTTTAATCAGATAGCGGTGGGAATGATTAGAAGTAGGACTCTTCGCTGGCTGTTGAACGAGATGACGGAGCACGTATGGGAATGTCCTGAGTGCAGTGATGTCGGTTCTTAACTCAACTCAACACCACTTTCACAATATGAACTAAAGCCATGTGAACCAAGGTATCAGAGACTCCAGCTAGGACCACAAGTGTACTGCATAAACAAACATCATGCCATAAACAAACATCATGCCATAAACAAACATCATGCCATAAACAAACATCATGCCATAAACAAACATCATGCCATAAACAAACATCATGCCATAAACAAACATCATGCCATAAACAAACATCATGCCATAAACAAACATCATGCCATAAACAAACATCATGCCATAAACAAACATCATGCCATAAACAAACATCATGCCATAAACAAACATCATGCCTTAGAGACCCTTGTCCATGCTGAGGAGTGTGAGTACTCTGTTGAGATCATCCTTGTACAATTTATGGGAAGAGACTGGAACACTTATGGGGGATATGCATGTACAATGAAGATACCCTATACCAGTGGTTCTTAACAGGTGGGGAATTCCCTCCCCCCCCCCCCCCCAGGGGGGAATTTTAGGGTTTCCAGGGGCGGGGGGGGGAGGATTAAGATTATTTCAAGATCGCGTTAATACAAGAACCGATTACTTGATATTGTTTTTCCCTTCATACTTTACGGTTCTGTAGGTCTCACCCTTCTAAAATTCATTTTATAACATAAGCAGACCCACAAATCACGTTTTATGTGGACTTCTAGACTTGTTTTAGTATGTGCTATTAAATTTAGCTTTCATTATTATGTATACTGTGTGCGTAGGGGTGGGGGGTATTTTGGTAGGAAATATGAAAGGGGGGGAATGACGTTCTGAAAATATCGTGAAAGGGGGAGGGGGGGGGGGGGCACGGGCCAAATTTTTAGGTAGGAAATACGAAAGGGGGGGGGGGAGAATGACATTCTAAAAAATATGGTGAAGGGGGGGAAGGAGCCAAAAAAGGTTGAGAACCACTGCCCTATACAAACCTAAATCTCTATGCATGTATATACTGTGATAGCGCCAGACCAACGAATTTTGGTTTGGTCTATCTCGAGTTAAAAATCTGGACAACGCCAAAAACTCCACTCTGAAACAAAGAAGACCTGAGGCCATTTTCCTTGTAGCAGCCAGCTAGACCATGTGAAGGAAGGCGCTTGGGCTCTGTGTTAATAGTTTTGTGGCCAGCCCGCCTTGAGACGAGATATGTGGGGTTTCCCATCTGTTCATCAGTGAACAACATATGTCAGAGGAGAAAGCCGAGCGGCTAGTTAGTGTCAGCAAGCCTGGGTTCTTGGTGGGATAGTAAATTGTGTCACAACTCTTTGTTTATGTCATGTCTTGGGGTTTATGTTGTGTAACCTATGTTTTTGTACTGCCTTATTGTCTGTGCAGTGTTGCTTGTGTCAAGGTTCTTTATTGTGTCAGTCTAACCAGCTATTGCTTGGAGCACCTGTGTTGTGGTACTTGGTGTACCCTGTTGTCTTAAGTGATGTTGATTGGTTGGGTGTTACCCACTGTTGTTGTTTGATATATACAGTTGTCTGTTGTATCTGTAATTGAACATCCCTTATTGAATGCTTTATTCAATGTGTTTGAACACAAATTGTCACCAAAATTTGTAGTTGATAAATAAAGAGCTATTTTTGTACTGTTTTTGATTTCTTTTTTAGTCTCTTTTAGTTTTTACAACCACTATTTCTACCACAATCTAACACCTTAATTCATTGTCTGGGCTCTAACATGGTGTTTCCTGTGTGAACATCTATAAAATAGTTTCTGCCTCTGCCCGAGATCTCGTACATCTTCTTATCTAATTACTATCATCTTTTTTTGTCGGTTGAGGCGGTGTGAGGTTCTATCTCTTTTCACTATTTTTCTTCTTTGGCCGTAACGAAGTCAGAACTACTCTCTACCTCTTAGCACCGTAGTGAAGGAAGCATCAGTCTTTATGATTGTCTCCCTTTGTCTTTTCCCTCGACTACAATACAAATCACACTTGTCAACATGTGTAGAAATTATGTTAATCGTTACATTTCATTCAGTGCACACAGGTGTTCAAGCATACACACAAACGTTTATAAAGACTTTTTATTCACAAAATTACATTTTCAAAGTTTCTGACTGATTTAAGCATTTCCTGAAGAAAACAGACAATAAAATCCCATATGTGAATGTACAAATGTGTGTGTAAAGATACTTATAATTTTAAAACGGCAACTGCACAATCACGAGTCTCTCTAACTTTTAACTATGCTTGGGTGATTACTGATTGTGATCAAAGCCGTTTCCTCATTGGCAGGCCAGATAAACGTGTTTGCATTCCAAACTCAATAAACATAATCGTTTAGCTGTCGTTTGTATATATTTACTTCTCCAGGAGATAGGGATAACACAATGACCCTCAGGTAAGAAGCTACATTTCTGCAGTTATCAGATTCGATTAGATTTCATCATTACTCCTACGCTGTTCCACCTCAAGGAGAAGTTATAATAGGATATATCCGCCGGTCTCTCTGGTCTAGAGGTTGGCGACTTTCTCCATAATCCCGTATATTCTCGTGAGTGACGTAACTTGCGCGAGAATCGGTAGCGGTTCTCGCCGCGTTGGTAACTTAGGGGGTATGTGAGCCGGCCGCTCAGAAGCAATGGCAAACTACTGAGCGTAATCTTGTCTAGTACATCAATAGCAGCTGAAAAATGCTGGTGTTGACTGCAACGTCCTGTAAGGGATATGCAACATTTAATTTTTAAAAATCCCTGGCTCAGATTAAAAGTCATGTGACTGAGTCAGCCGCTAATAGCAGCTACCCATGGTTTTACCCTCACATGATTATTAATCCAAAGGTGATTGTTGTCCATATGGGGTAATGAACTAACTCTAAACACGGTTTTGCCCTCACAAGCTTATTAATTTGACGGTTATCATTGTCCATATGGGGTAATGGAATGGCCTTAATGTTGCAGCTACCCATGGTTTTACCCTCACATGATTATTAATCCAAAGGTGATTGTTGTCCATATGGGGTAATGAACTAACTCTAAACACGGTTTTGCCCTCACAAGCTTATTAATTTGACGGTTATCATTGTCCATATGGGGTAATGGAATGGCCTTAATGTTGCAGCTACCCATGGTTTTACCCTCACATGATTATTAATCCAAAGGTGATTGTTGTCCATATGGGGTAATGAACTAACTCTAAACACGGTTTTGCCCTCACAAGCTTATTAATTTGACGGTTATCATTGTCCATATGGGGTAATGAAATGGCCTTAATGTTGCATCATCAGATGTTAAACTTATTGTGCACAAACTTGTCAGCTTACTGTGAACAAACTGACGATGAGAAGGAATAGGAAAAGAGAACAAGGAAATTGAACATAAAATTAATTATCACCACAATTGCAAACCTGTCCACGCGATACGCAAGAAATTGTCTCCATTTTTAGACAAATTATCTTTAAACTAAAAATTGTCTCCTTTCTTAGACAAATGATCTTTAAACAAGAAATTGTCTCCCTTATTAGACAAAAGATTGTTTTTAAACAAGTAATTGTCTCCTTTCTTAGGCAAAAGATTTTTTAACACAAAATTATCTCCTTTCTTAGACAAAATATTTTTTTCAGTGGACCATATAACTCAAAAAATAATATGATGAAAGACCCCCTTCCGATGTGTCTCCACCTTGTTGCGTGTGTGTGTGTGTGTGTGTGGGGGGGGGGGGGGGGTTGCGTGTCCCAAAGACCCCCAAGAGCTGATCTAAGGGAAGCACAACTATGTGTCGGACAGGTCTTGGGTTAAGGGCCAGACCAAGAGAGACACAACCTCCTGCTCTGCAGGTAGACTGAGGATAGCAGTCAAAAGTTCAAATCAGGCGCACGAAGGCAGAAATTCTTGGTCCGGACACATACGCTAAGGCTCTCCACTGAGGGATATGGCTGAACGCCTCTAAGCTATAAGCTCTCGGAAGTGAGAGCTGGGCCGATACCCAAAATGGAGGTGAGATGCTAAGAACGCTACATGCTTAGTCCAGATACTGTTAGTAGGCTCTCAGCTGGGGGATATGAGGGATCCCCAGATGAGAGAGCCTGACCTCAGTCACATGTTCCGATGAAAGTCTGTAACTATACTTATGGAGTGAGCATAGTAAACGGTGGAAGATTGTCTTGCCGACACGAAATGGAACGTTTGACTAGCGAATCTATTACGTGGCAGCCCAAAGCAAAAGCTTGCTGAATGAAGTCGCAATAAGAGCCTAACTTGCCTCGAAACCCGAGGAAGGCTAACCTCATTAAAAAATGCCTGCCAAAGACAGAAGTGCCGGCCTACAGGTGGCAAAATAAAAACTGGCACTACGCAATTATGTCCGAGTGAAATGTCTTTCAAGGCCGAAAAAGCTCTAACTAATCTTCCGAATGTCCCACGTGCTAGGAACAGCTCTAACTAGATAGTTTCCGAATGTCCGCCGTGCTCGGAACAGTTCTGACTATATTGTCCCGGGCACAATGGCAGGCACATGTCCAAATTGAAAACTCGCTGAGTGGATAACGACTGCAGACCGGTCTGGTTTGTGCGGGAACAGCCCGGGGTGAACGAAATGCCCAATATATTGAAGTGAGGAATTAAAGCAGCCATGAGCAGGACATGACGATTCCCTCGGTGAGCCCAGCACCAGGGCATCTGTCACGGAAAATACTGCAGTTTAATGATTCCTTGATAACTTACATATTAAAATACAAGGAAGGGGAAGGGTTAACAATCGTGTACTTCATTCTGAGAGGAGGACGAATAAAAGATCATTGACCGACACAGATATGAAAATAGGATACAGGTGTGCGTAAAGTTCATTGCTTGACGATCTGACGGACACGGAGAAACGGGACGATCGCGCTGGGGACACACGACCGGAGAAAACGATCAGCGAGTGAAGTTGCTTTGAAGTATTCGCATACGGGGAAACTCAGGGAGCAACGTAACAACGGAGGACACGAACAACTAACCACTATGGGATTTCTCCGCTGTTTGACGGGCAGGATACGGAAAAATTGATTGTAGATCAAACAATCAGCGTAGGATTGGACACTCGTTATAATAAGCCGAACAGGGGATTTCTGGTTAGTGTGTGTTCCAAACTGGGCTGAATGAGATATGCTCCTGAGGGGGAAAAGAAAGACACGTCCCTAATGGTTTAAAGAAGAGGGGATATTAGTGTGTTATTCGCTAGTGTATTTCGATTCCAGGAACATAAGTGCATATATATATATATAAGGTAACACTAATATTAGAGTAATATTAGCATAGGGAAATATGTGGTTGTGCGTAGGGTTTACTATTGCTTTCTATTTAGTGAATAGTTTCTACTTTAGTGAATTCTGCTGTTTATGTCAGAGTATTCTTTCGGAGGCTGTTTCATTACGGCTGGAGAAAGATAATCACATAGACAGGGATATGAGGCAGACTTAAATCACCTGATTTAATGTTTATTACCCAGGTTCTACTACACAGCCTGACCTATCAAAGAAGATCAACCAGTACATCTCTTGTACAGAGAAAACAGTGTTGATAATACAGGAAAGACCTTTTAATTTAATCAGGCACTTCACAGGTGCAGTGAAAGTATGTCACTATAGCAACTGCAAAGTGGGTGACTTAACGAATGTCAAAAAACAGGTTTTGGTGAACCTTAGAGAAGGAACTTTATTCAAGCATAGAAAATATGATAAAACATTGTCATTGAGTACTCACCTAAACGAAACAGGGAAGAACCCTAGACCAGTGTACCTATATTCAGAGAACGGTTAAATAACTGTGGACAGGTGTGAGGTGTTTTCACTGATGGATTATAACAACATAAAACGGAAAACTCTGTCTACGGAAAGAACTTACCGTTTTCACATTACTGTACGGTGTTACTGTGGTGAACAATTGTTTGTTTTTTCAAGAATTGGATTAAGTCAAGACTCAAGCTGAACGGATCATACCGGGTGAGAACGTTCTAATTCTGTGTTTGATATCTGATGTTTTGGCCTGTTGAATATGCCGGAGAAGATTACGAAGACTAACATCTAAATGTCCTATCTTGCAGTCACCTTAGCAGACACTACCAACTACAGATACACCTTCAATACATACCCCAGACATAGTTTTTATTAATAAATCTTTTATTTATCGTTGAAAGGAACTGTTGTCAGGGTATGTTATGAAAGAGAGAGAGAGAGTGAAAGAAATAGATATATGGAAGGGAAGACAGAAGGGAGGAGTGTAGACAGAAGTCAGTCAATAATCCCAACAGAGAATAAAGTTGAAGATGTGCTTGTTGATTCCACATCCCTCCCGGGTAAACAAGTGACACATGAGCAGGACATGACGATTACCTCGGTGAGCCCAGCACCAGGGCATCATGTGTCGGCCCTGCAGCTATGGAAGCAACCCTGGATGGCGGTAAATGCCATGGACTGTCCCTGCCTTCCCTTGAGGGATGATCGTGAAGTCTTTGACTGTTCCAACTTGACCATCTGGGATGTAGACGGTACCACAAAAGTGAGAGTCTCCCAGGAATGCTAACCTGGTCAAAAACGTACGTGAAAGTCGATGAGTTGGCCCAAGGGAGCATAACAACACACCGCAATCACATCTGAAAAAACACTCCGGATGAACGTAAAGAAGAAGATATGCTGAAAGAAAAGAGCTAGTGACTGCATCAGGCTCCAAAGTTATATGGTTCACTCCAAGCACAGTATTTATTTTTTTTTTTTTAAGACATTGGTGTTTAATTATATCACATGTGACCAGGATCTCTTGAATAGTGAGATTGTATAACTAGTCTTCTCAGATAAGGGTGAACAATGGATGGTTTTATAAGCAAGCTGTGCCTGTTGAACATCCTACAGCAGTTTGACAATTTCAAAGTGTAAGCCGTAGGGAGGACTTCAAGCGTAGGGAGGAGTTCAAGTGTAGGGAGGACTTCAAGCGTAGGGAGGACTTCAAGCAAAGTGAGGCTTTGGAAAACATCTTGACAACTGGAAAGATCAGCTGTAGAAAAAACAGAGGAAGACAACACAATTGATCCAGAACACCAAGGACATAAATCTGTGGAGATGCATGTGCTGTATTATCTGGCAGGCCTCATGAGAGGCCATAGGGCAATGTTCTAGCCAAGTTGTTAAAGGACAAACTTACCTACCGGTGGATAGAACCTTGGGTTAAATCTATCCAATGTAAGTTAACCTTACAAAAATACTTACGCCTGCGAGACTTGGACACTTACTAAACAAGCTGAACAGCGCATATATGCCTTTTAATATAAATGTTATAGACGAGTTCTACGAATATCTTGGATACAGAAAAGAACAAATGCATCCATACTTCAAGAGCTGAATATTGAAGATGGTTGGCTATTAAAGACAATAAAACAAAGGAGAGTCCTCTTGGTCCTATTCTAGCGGACATCTTCATGGCACATTTAGAAGAAAAGAGATCCTCAGACATCAACAACTTGGCCTTTTACCGTCGTTATGTGGACGATATACTAATTATCACCACAGACGAGCTACAAGCAACATCGTTTCAGGCCACAATGAACACGACGCATAAAAACATCTCTCTATCTATGGAAAACGAACACAACGAAGCGTTGCCGTTCCTAGATATTCTAATGAGACGTAGAGCAGACGGCACAATTCAAAGATCGGTGTATAGCAAAGGAACATGGACTGGCCAATACCTAAATTTTCAGAGCTTCACACCTGTCCAGTACAAACGGGGCTTAGTACCGACCTTGTTTGACCGTGCTAGAAAGATATGCACCCAGGACACACTGACAGAGGAATTTGAAACTCTGAAGAATGTCTTAAACCTGAATGGGTACTCCACAGGATTTATAAAGCGCCACTGTCAACAGCCCAAACCCCAAGCAGACGTAACTACAGTCCCTAAACTCAAGGTATTCATCCAGCTAACCTTTCGAGGGGATGACGTAATGCAACGTCTACAAGACCGGCTTACTACAGCTGTAGGCCGAACATTCTGTGCGGCAACTCCAGTCATTAGATTTAAAACCGTACCGATTCCTACACCAGCAGTCAAAGAGCCTGTTCCTCTGTACGCCACAAACAATTGTATTTACCAATTCACATGTAGATGCCAGGACGTTTACATTGGTAGAACAGAGAGACAGCTTAACAAACGGGTGTTAGAACACATACCTCAATGGGTCAACAAGATACAACACACAGGAGATGCTAGCCTCGTGGGGCCGACACACCGGAAGCTCCCGGCGTCTTCAATTGGTAGGCACATCGTCGACAGTGGCCATGTGGTGGACAGAAACACTGCCTTTCGCGTGTTGTTTAACACACAAAATACTCGCTTGTTAAAATTTGCAGAAGCAATTATGATCTATCAACGCAAGCCAGAATTGTGCAAACAGAAAGACATGCTAGTCAGCTTAAAATTACCGTGGTAGATAATTGACATTACTGTGCGAACATGTGCATATTTCAGTTTGAAGGATTTATCTAGTTAATTCACGTAAGTTGTGTGATTTCTGCAGTATGTACCTGACGAGATGCAGCGAAATATGCCAGGCAATAAATCGTGCAATCTATTGTTTGTGTCTTCGTTATTCAAAATAAAACAAAGGAAATAGAAATACTTTTTGGTCACTTGAAATGTCATGAAAGTTTGGAGAGAACAATAATGGAAAGGTATATGCCTGGGAAGAGAGGAAGAGGAAGGCCAAAGAGAAGATGGGTGCAGGATGTGGTGGATGACCTCCAGATGGTTGTACCGGATGCGGGACATCTTGCTTATGATCGAGAGGTTTTCCGGAAGGTTGTTATGGGAGCGAGGTTCTGCAAAGGGCATGCTACTGAATGAATGAATGAATGAATGAATGAATGAATGAATGAATGAATGAATGAATGAATGAATGAATGAATGAATGAATTAAGTCGGACACACAGGCAAGTTTGTACTCCCAGAGAGAGAGGGACAAAGAACAAGATCTGTTATATAAATGCATGTGCGTGATCAAGGCTCGTCATCTCATATGTTCACCAGTTTCAAAGCAATTTAGAGTATGTTTTGCTTTTGTTCAAGTCATACAGGTATTATGCTGGTATTTTGGCTGAGATGTTTACACAGTACAACAGTGCCAATCATCTATACATTTCTTGTATCTCTGATTCACCTGTTCTTGCCTGTCTCATCTACTTTACCACCCTTATGGTATATGCTTTGCTTCCTTTTGGTTTTGCTTGTAAATGGTTACTTTCATTATACATATATATTTCCATAAGTACTCGTCTCCTCCCACTGATCACACAAGGATATTCTCAGCATGGTGCATAAACTCATGAGCATTGTGTATTAACTCCTCAACATTGCGCATTAACCCCTTGGCTACAGTCTAGGCAAGAAAGAGTTAATTCCATCTTCGAATTCTTATTCATAGCATCATATAACAATGAAGAAGGTGGATAGCACCATACAATAATGTAAGTGATATATAGCACCATGCAACAATGTGATGTATTGCACCATAAAGCAATGTAAGGATCTTTAGCATCATACAACAATTTAGACTTAAAGTTTTATTAGTTGAGAGAATAGTTAGTTAGTTAGTTAGTCGACAGATCATCCTCATTGCACATCGAACCATTCAGTCCATAAGTGCTCGGATCCCCTCCTCAGCAAATCCCGTAACGTGTAGCGGCTAACGACGCCAGTTCTGTGTTGGTTTATAAATCTTCTTTGGCTTCCTGCGTAGTGTTCTTGTTTGGCCACCCCTCTTTTAATTTGCTGCTCTCGCAGTCTGGCCATTGTTGTAGATTCACAGTCATCACTTGGTTCTCGCAAAAGTCTTACTTCTCGTAGAGCATTCAGAATGTCGGCCTGGTCCATGGCGCGTCCGCCCTCCACAGTAGCCTCACCTGCGAGCTTGTCAGCCCGCTCATTTCCTTGTACTCCCGCATGCCCTGGCACGAAGATGAAACTAATCTTTGCCAGTCGAGACCGCTCCAAAGGCAGCAACCATTCTCTTCGGGTCGACCCCTCCTCTATCCTCTTGATCATGTTCATTGAGTCGCTAAGGAAACAAGCCCTAGTGAATGTCTGTGTCTCGAGCCATGTTATTGCTTTACTTACTGCCATGACTTCCATGGTCAGGCTACTTGTGGTTTCAGTGAAAGCACCAGAGTCCTCCTTCACAATTCTCCCTCCGGCCCGAGCTGTAAAGGCCCATGAGCTTCTCACATGTCGGACGACCGACCCATCTGTGTAGATGACCGCGTCACCGTCTAGCGAATTCTCGAAAATCAACTCTTGTACTTCAGCCTCAACAGCAGCCGGATTTTCATGTCTGCATTTTCTATCTAGTTGGATGCAAACTGAAAAGGATGTGCAGAAGTCTGTTGGCACTTGCACCCACTCCTCGCCAGGTTCTAAGTCCTCAAGTGAACACACATGTTGAAGAATGTCTTCGGCTTGACCCATCCACGACCGTCCTCTTTTTAACCTGCTGCCCTTCACCTTCCTAATTTCACTATGCAGTGGATGTTGTGTGTTTGCGTTAATTCTGAGGTAGGCGCGTGCCCTGCAACCTTGTATTCTCTCTTCAATGGTTGGAAAACCAAGAAGGTAGCGCATCGCCCTGCATGCTGTATCTCTTGTACATCCAAGAATAATGCGCATAGCTTCATTCTGTATCCTTTCCATCCTTTCTATCTGCTTATGGCTGAGAGTCAGGATAATGAGAGAATAGACTTTATTGCACCGGGTTTTATCCCATATGGCTCTGTCTCTTTCAGCATGGCAACCTGCTGAAAGCGTCACACAAAGCAAAAACTCCGTAGCTCCAGCGATGATCCCCCAGGAGTCTCCTAGAAAACTCTCATGAACCGAAAGAGGTAGGCCGGAATTGAACCCACAACCTTCGGAGCACGAGGCAGGTGGCTTGAACAATGTAGGAGATATGTAACACAATACAACAATGTAGGAGATATGTAACACAATACAACAATGTAGGAGATATGTAACACAATACAACAATGTAGGAGATACATACCACTTGAAGACTTTCATTTTTAACTGATAAATGATGTTAGCATGGCCGAATGGATAAGAATGCTTGTCCTTAAACATCTGGTGTTCTGTGTTGAAGTAGGAGGGTTCAACCCCTACACCAGTCAGTTTGACTAAAATGTTGACCTATCGCCCTTGACTTGAGGATGTAAATTACAAGTAACTCTGAAGTCAGAGTGGATTCGCCTGACCGTGAGAGACACTGGTAATAGGAAAAGTTAATTCATACGCAACATTCAGTTTATTGCTACTAGACGTCGCATGTATGGACTACACTTGAGTTCAAGACTAGCGAGCACTCAAAATAAACTTGTAAGCTAGCTATTTGTTTCTTGGAATATGTTGCATGTCTTTGAAAACAACACTGATCAATTTCATACTCATCTTCACTTCTATAACCTTCTGAAAACGGATGTAGAAAGACAACAAACAGCTCATGAATATGATTCATAATTTTTTTAAAACAACAAACAACATTACTTCACAACATTTGTTTTTGATTATATATAATTTTAATAAAATAAATACTAAACAGGTAATATATGAAACAAACAAAACAGTGACTGTATTTGTCTCACTGTTCATCCCACATTAATATTGCGATGATTGTATATAACTTTGTTGTAAATTATAAATTTAAAGGTTTTATCACATATCAATTTTTTAATTTCTTGACTGTACAATAAAAATACTGTTACATGGCACATCACAAGCTCATCGATGTACACAAATGTAAATAAAGTCTCATCTAAAACATTTATGCGACCACTTAAAATAAAACAGATAAAGTTGGTACTGCTACTTTTGAATGCCATTTCAGCCTATGAGAACTGATTGATGCTGCTACGTTTGAATGCCATTTCAGCCTATGAGAACTCAAAGTGGCATAATCCACAGAAATAAGACATTGGGAACAAAGCCAAATAAAATTAAAGGAACTAGGACCAAAGATAAAAGAAAGTACACATTTCCTAGACAACAATCAGACAGGCTTTAAATACAAGTTTTATACATATTGCTCCCTATTCCGGTTAACAAAGACTATGGTAGATGGATTCCATGAACAGAAGCCTCTATTGACCTCATTGTGAGAATAATACAAACGATTCTCAGAACAAAACAGTATAATACTGACTGAACAAATGAGCAATGGCAACAACAGTATATGGTGTATTTTTAATGACTGTGCAGTGTTTGAAAATATTGCTGGTCCAAGTTTTGTATTTACCTACATTATCTTGCATGAACTTTACACAGGGTGAATACAAAACTTGGTCCGGCAATGTTTTCAAACACTGCACAGTCATTAAAAATACACCCTGTATAATAGTGACTGAACAGATGAGCAATGGGAACAATAGGTGAAATATTTGTACTGAAATACTCCAACCACAGGCCACTGACATCAATGATATTGGCACGCACACCCACACACATCTGTGTCCCAAAGCAAATTCCTGTTATGGGTATGTGATACTAATTACTATAGGGCCATCACATTGTGTAGGTCTGTGATACTATAGGGCCATCACATTTTTAGGTTTGAATGCATGCAGGAACAGGTCGCCAGTATTTCGTACACTTAGCGGGACAATGAGCGCCAGAGTTGAAATTGGCACACAAATAACCATAGTATATTTGTCCAGTTTTCAATTGGGGGGGGGGGGGGCATGCTAGAGTTAAGAGTCATCTAAACAATTTCAATCCTAGTTAGGTGTCTAGGTGGAGACATTGCTGTCACCCTTATGAAACAATCAACCACCTTCCTTTCACCCTGTATTTTATACCTACTTAAAGCTTCTACAGCCATCTCCACTAGTTACTACCTTTACTAACTCATGTGTATTGTGAAGAACAGATAGATCATCACGGCCTGGAGAGAATGGTGCTGCAGGGAGTGACCAGAGGAGAGGATCTGATTGACACTCAGGAATCTGATAAAGGCCAGACGGATACATAATCAGACTGCTACTGGTACCAATAGTATTGGGACATTTTGCTGGCTGTTGAAGATCTGGGCAGAGCACGTATGGGCGTTGAGTTGTTGAGTTGAGGTCATCACCGACATCACTGCACTCAGGATATTTCCATATGCGCTGTCCCCTCATTCAACAGCCAGCGAAGAGTCACAGAACTATTCGTTCCCACCGCTATCTGATTGAAAGTTTTCCTGGTCTTGCCTCTGTTTTTAGATTCTTCCAGAACGCCTGCCAATCCCTCGCAATCTCATTCTATCCACATACAGGTTCTCAACCTGTTCCCCCACCTTCTCCACCTGGTCCCACAGATGCACGACCACCTCCTCCTTGTCCATAGATAAAATATGGGAAAGTGCTGGGATGTCAGTTCTTGACTCAACTCAACTAACTCACTCAATGAGTTCAAGGGTCAGCAGGGAGGACCTGCACCTTTAAACAAATGGTGTCAGACTGCCAAGAGTTGGCAGAACAACAGCAGTAGGAACAACAACAATGAGACAACTTCACAAATATCAGTAATGTTATCAGTAACAATCAGATAATAATCATGATAAGAAATGCACACAACAAATATGCATTCTTTCTTTGGTCACAGCTATATTAACAATTAACTTAGAAAAAAGAAATACTTGTATGTGTGTGTGTGTGCACGTTCACAGACGAGGTATTAAGAATCAAGAGAGCTACATAGATATCAATCAATCAATCAATCATGTGCCATGCCTGAAAGCGTGGGCGGTCACGACTCGCTATTTCACTCGATCACCAGTGTCGTGGATCAGCTCAGTGTTCATGTCTCGTCCATGCCATGTGGCCAAGCCATCCAGGTATTTTCCTCTCGGTCTTCCTCTTGGTCTGTTCCCCTCGATCTTGCCAGTTGTCACTAAGTTCTCCAATCCATTTCTTCTCATAACATGTCCAAAAAATTTTGACTGTCTACGTCTAATTTCTCTAATCAGTTTACGATGTTCATAGATATTTAAATATTGAGCACAACCCACTACTGGCAACGCCGATCGCATTCTGATATGAACCTAAGGCCTATCCACGTCAATATGGAAGCACTATACTCGAGTTTCGCCCTCATTTGAGCTCGTCAGTAGTGCATATCCCTGACCGGATCCGGAAACAGTCCCGGATCACGCGTGTGAAGCGGGCGTGTAACCACGCGGCACACACTGGACACACCAAATTATCACAACAGAATATCACAACGCTACCCATCGTAGGCTATGCTCAAGATTGCCCAATCGCCGCGACCGACGTCCGTCAATCGATGGGACCCGAACGATCAGGACTTCTCACTGGCAAGGAACACCAGGCCTCCTAAATCCAGTGAGCAATAATCAATTGATTATGTGGTTGTTTCAGGATTTGAAATTTAAATATTGAGCACAACCCACTACTGGCAACGCCGATCGCATTCTGATATGAACCTAAGGCCTATCCACGTCAATATGGAAGCACTATACTCGAGTTTCGCCCTCATTTGAGCTCGTCAGTAGTGCATATCCCTGACCGGATCCGGAAACAGTCCCGGATCACGCGTGTGAAGCGGGCGTGTAACCACGCGGCACACACTGGACACACCAAATTATCACAACAGAATATCACAACGCTACCCATCGTAGGCTATGCTCAAGATTGCCCAATCGCCGCGACCGACGTCCGTCAATCGATGGGACCCGAACGATCAGGACTTCTCACTGGCAAGGAACACCAGGCCTCCTAAATCCAGTGAGCAATAATCAATTGATTATGTGGTTGTTTCAGGATTTGAAATTTAAATATTGAGCACAACCCACTACTGGCAACGCCGATCGCATTCTGATATGAACCTAAGGCCTATCCACGTCAATATGGAAGCACTATACTCGAGTTTCGCCCTCATTTGAGCTCGTCAGTAGTGCATATCCCTGACCGGATCCGGAAACAGTCCCGGATCACGCGTGTGAAGCGGGCGTGTAACCACGCGGCACACACTGGACACACCAAATTATCACAACAGAATATCACAAAGCTACCCATCGTAGGCTATGCTCAAGGAGGCCTGGTGTTCCTTGCCAGTGAGAAGTCCTGATCGTTCGGGTCCCATCGATTGACGGACGTCGGTCGCGGCGATTGGGCAATCTTGAGCATAGCCTACGAAGGACAGGGTAGAACACACAACGACTCCTAAAGTACTTGCAAATATTAGGATGGGACAGGAAAAGAAGTCGACGGTATTAGTAAAGAAAATAAACCGAGAGACACAAACGCAGACATCTAGCACGATAGAGAATGCCACCCAGACACAGGTACAAGCGGCTAGCAAGATAGCAAGGGGAACACAAACTATTAGGACGGTAGAAGTTACAGAACCACCTCAGTTGAAATCAGAAAAGAGAGACACAGTTACAATTAAGGAAGATAGACAGATAAAGACTAAAGATACCAGAAGGCAGGTTAGAAAAAGTGCTGGGACTAGGACTGCGACCAGTCTGTTAGTAAATGTAGGAGATGACACGACAGAGGTATCAGACTTGTCAGAGTGGGACGTTAAATGTATTCCCGACCGGAGGAGTGGTCCTAGAAGTAAGCAAATTGGCAGGGGTGATAGTTCCAACTATAAGGATGTCGCTTCCTCCTCTACAGCATATAGTAAACAAGCTGGGAGAACAACTATAGTTAGTGAATCTTCAGAGGACGAGATAGGAAGATATAAGACATATAAGACGTGTACTGAAAATAGCGAGCAGACTGATGAAGTAAAGACACGAACAGCAAATAGAGGTAACAGAAAGAAAGCAATTAAGGAGAAAAGGCAGGTAGCGGGAATTTCTATTAACCCGACTTATACAGAGGATGATGCACGGAAAATCAAAGAATATATGATGCTGCGACAACAATTTTTTACAGGAAGCTCTAAGTATTAAGAGGAAGAAGCAGATCATTATTATAGGAGAAACTCTAAGTTTGATGCTCATTTGGGTCCCGGGATATTATATTTTAGATAAAAAGGGTCCAGTATCATATACTATAAAAAATCAAATTACAGGGCATGTTGCACGTTCACATGTAGAGCACTTAAGACGGGATAATAAGGAAAAAGATGCAGAGGATAATAATAATTATTATTATTCAGAAGAATTATTTTCAGATGGACAGATTATCAGACAAACGGAATATCCAATACCTATAGATAATGGGAGAGAATTGGTACAAAAACAAATAATAACAGCATCTACTACTGGTGAACAAGAAGAAACAATACCAAAAACAATCGTGACAGAGGAAAACAACACGTATGACGGTTATAATAGTGAAGAATCGATCAAAGAAAAAACAGACGCTCCATTTATGAATACTAGACAGGCAGTAAAAAGAAAGTTAGATAGACAGAAAGAAAGAGAAATTAAGAGGCAAAGAAAATTTAGAGAAAATTCCTCAAGTGATGAAGATATGCCACTATTTGAAAAATCATTAAGACATCAAGGTAGAAAGATTAGATTGGATTTAGAAAGGAAAAGATTGGCGGTTGCTAGTAATGGGTATACAGATGCGGAACAAGAGATGGATGAAGAGTCAGAAACTGATGAGGATGGTGATATGAAAGAAGATATTTCTCCTCGGGAAGATGACGACATTGATGTAGAGATTGCACTTATAGAAAAAAATTTGAAGTTATTAAGAAAATGGAGAAGTGATGAATAGCTTGGTAGAATATTCTGCAGATTGCAGATAGAAGAAGAACTTGGACACGGTAATTGTGAATTTCAAATGAAGAAGGTTAGCAAATAACTTAATCAAGAGTTGTTGAGAGTTGTCGTGATGAGTAGACATAATATTGTATTAAGTTAGGAGTGATTGATATATGCTTTATTATCATTTTGATTTTTAAGTTTGAAGTGTTGAGTTTTTCTTAGACGGAAAATGATTGATTAGTAGTCATAATATATTATGGTGTATGTATATATATATGATTTTTCATTTCATCACATATGTTTATTTTGAATAATGTGTGGGGATAAAAATGATGTCAAAGAATGAGGGGGTTGATATTGTTTGCTCTATTGTTTTGACTTCAGTTGTTCTTTATAAAATGTGATGATATGTTACCTTAGCTGTTTATTTTTACAAAACTTTGGTTTTATTTTTTTGAGTTACCCTGGGTGTGTTTAAAATAATTTTTAGGTTGACGTTCAGTTATGGGGAAAAATGAATAGTTGTTTTTGGGAGCTTGCAGAAAATATGAAACATAGAGTAAGGACCATGCTTCGTTTTACGAATTTTGTGACTTGAAGTTGAGTTGCTTAACGTGTATAACGTTTATAAATAGAAATTGAGGGTGAAACATGATTGAGTTAAGGGGGAAGTTGTGGTGATTAGCGAAGTAACTCAGTATATAGTAGAGAAAGTAATGGAGGAGTATATTTAAAAGTGGCTGGGGTTGTCAGCAACAATTGATAATTACATGGGGGTTGGAAAGAGTTAAACCGTTAAAAATGGTTTGGGGGATTGAATTAGGGACTACATTAGACGGTTCGTAATGTAAATACATGGATTGAAAGCCATGGATGAGGGGAATGACGGGCGATACTGGGTAAATGGGGGTTGAAATAGGAGCTGGGTTGAACAGCGTTTAATGGGAGAATATGGGGGGAATGCCAGGTTGAATTTTGGCATTGAAATAAGTGGACTCTGGAGGTTTTGAAGGAATGATTGAACTTGACGAGGTGAATAATACAAAAGGTTGTAGTTTTGGATTAACATAACTTTTTGATAACAAAAATTATTATTGACGGCAATGAAGATAAATTTTGAAAACTTTATAAAGTTTTGAGAATGCATGGGAAGAGAAATGTGATTACTTCTTACTATTTTTCTTACTTTCTAACTTTCTTCGGTGCGCACCAACCCAATCTAAACTAAACTTTTTTCTGTCTATCCTGGAATAGTGAGAATGTGATTAAGTGAGAAAAAGATAAGGAAAATATCTTCATTTAGATGGACACTTTAAAAGCGGTTCGCTTGTAGAGAGTTTTGTAGAGAGTTTATAGTAGGGTTTTGTATTACTGACATTGTATAAAGTATGCCTCTGGTTAGCGTTTGGCTATGATGAGATAGGAGGATGAGATTTGAATTATGAAATATATGTTGAGGGATTGTTGGGCAGATGTGGTATAGAAGAAGAAATATTAACTAATGGGGAAATAAAGTTAGTGAACGTGTGAGCACGAATGGGTTTAGGTATCCAGGGGTTGCACACACGTCACTGGGGATTCGGCCATGAGAAGAACAACAAAGATGTCTGTATTTACATCGGCAGCATGAAAATGTAATTGATGACTCAAATAAACCTTATATATACTACAACGCGGAGTTTGTCATCTATATTGATGTCAGCCACTAACGATTCACAGCCAGGCCATGTTCACACTGTGATAATAGGCCTTAGGTTCATATCAGAATGCGATCGGCGTTGCCAGTAGTGGGTTGTGCTCAATATTTAAATTTCAAATCCCGAAACAACCACATAATCAATTGATTATTGCTCACTGGATTTAGGAGGCCTGGTGTTCCTTGCCAGTGAGAAGTCCTGATCGTTCGGGTCCTATCGATTGACGGACGTCGGTCGCGGCGATTGGGCAATCTTGAGCATAGACTACGATGGGTAGCGTTGTGATATTCTGTTGTGATAATTTGGTGTGTCCAGTGTGTGCCGCGTGGTTACACGCCCGCTTCACACGCGTGATCCGGGACTGTTTCCGGATCCGGTCAGGGATATGCACTACTGACGAGCTCAAATGAGGGCGAAACTCGAGTATAGTGCTTCCATATTGACGTGGATAGGCCTTAGGTTCATATCAGAATGCGATCGGCGTTGCCAGTAGTGGGTTGTGCTCAATATTTAAATTTCGAATCCCGAAACAACCACATAATCAGTTCATAGATATGCTCTTCTGAAAAGAAAAAAAAAACATTTGACATATCTCCATTTGACTGATATTTGGTACTCTGCCCTCATTGCAATAATGTATCCAAGCTCAGATCTCTCTAATTACTCATCTTTGAGCACAATTGACAGATACCAAACTGGTCCAACTTTTGCAACAATAAACAAACAACAACAATTTTTAAAATTATAAATATCTAAGCATAACAAAAGCTTGAATATAAATTTCAATTCTGATTAAAAGGTAGAATTCCAGTTTCACTGTAAAATACACAACATTAAAATAATTTTCTGTTTATGCATGCATATCACAATAAACTAATGTGACAGTATAGTTAAGTTCACAGCAACATTAGACTCGGAGAAAATGTGAACAGGCAACATAAAGAATGTTTTTTTGTTCACAGTTTACGCACACGTCACATTTATTTCCACTGAATACTTGGTCTTGTGAAATGTGATTTTACATACTACTTCCTCCATCAATGATGAACTCTTGCCCGGTCACAAAATTTGACTGCGAGAAAAACAAGGTATATAAAATTATGGTATGATGAGATGGACTGGTTGGTTGGTTATTTCTTAATCTTCTGGAAGAATGAATTTTAACTCTTAAGTCTGAAAGACTGTTTTTACTCTTAGGTATGGCAGACTGAGTTTTAACTCTTAAGTCCGGGAAACTATTTTAACAGCCTGCAAGACTGAGTTTTAACTGTTAAGTCTGGGAGACGGAGATTTAACTGTTAAGTCTGGGAGACTTCATTTTAACAGCCTAGAAGACTGAGTTTTAAGTCTGGGAGACTGAGTTTTATCTCTTAAGTCTGGGAGACTATTTTAACAGCCTGGAAGACTGAATTTTAACTCTTAAGTCTGGAAGACTGAGTTTTAATTCTTAAGCCTGGTGCACTGATGTTCAGTTTACGTGAGCCCCAAAACGGGGTTGCACCTGTTTGCATGAGGTAAGTGCTCGGACTGTTCTCTCAACCTTGGAATCATCTCCGCTGGGACAGAGTTGCAGAGCTCTCATTCCCCTCTTCCAACCTAGTATTCAGCGGGACAGGCAAGACCAATACTTCCAACCCAGCATTCAGCGGGACAGACAAGACCAATACTTCCAACCCAACATTCAGTGGGACAGACAAGACCAATACTTCCAACCCAACATTCAGCATTCAGCAGGACAGACAAGACCAATACTTCCAACCCAGCATTCAGTGGGACAGACAAAACCAATACTTCCAACCCAGCATTCAGTGGGACAGACAAGACCAATACTTCCAACCCAGCATTCAGCATTCAACAGGACAGACAAGACCAATACTTCCAACCCAGCATTCAGAATTCAGTGAGACACGCAAGACCAATACTTCCAACCCAGCATTCAGAATTCAGTGGGACAGACATGACCACTACTGGAAGTTGACTTCTGCTTAGAGACATGTTAGTGTTTATCCAGGTCACGATTCAGCACAGCACATACAGACTGGCTGGGATAAAGCCGAGGTTGGGCATGTTTCCTCCATGTGCTACTAATTCTTGTGCACTTATCAACTGGCTGGCCTCTGTTTAGTGTAGGATTTTCTGACAATAGGACCAAGAAAAAGCTGGGAAAAATTACTTTAAAATTGTGAAGAAAGAAGCTGTGTTAAGGGAAAATTTGTTTTTTGTTGGGTATTCACTCACTTTTAACTCAAACGCAGTGTTATATGTGATACTACTTCTAATGCACTGGACTGATTTTTTCCTGTGGATTAGCTTTCCTTATTACCAGTGTTCCTCGCCATTAGGCAAACCCACTCCAACTTCAGAGGTACTTGTAATTTACTTCTCCAAGTCAAAGACGAGAAGCCAAGATTTTAGTCCAACTGACCGCTGTAGGGGTCGAACCTACTACTTCAGTATCAGCACACCGGGTGTTTAGGAAACAAAGTTCTTATTCATTCAGCCATGCTGACCTCCTCTCTGTTTAATGTATGATTCATTGAGAAATGAGGACTGAGAAAATTCTAGAAGAGAATACCTTTAAAATAATTTAGAAAGATGTTGTGTTCAAGGAAATGATTACAAAATAAAAGCCGATTTATATGAGCTGATGAACATGAGTATAGCGGCAGACAGAAATAGTTTTCGATGTCAAACAAATTTTGTTTTCACACAGTAATCTACCTCATCAGATGCCAGATAAATTACAAGATAGGCAATTTCATCTGCAGTTCCTAAGCGACCTAGTCTTTGGCGTGATATGAACTCTTGAAGGGCCTAAAAACAAATATATGAACATCAATTTAGAATGATCTCTTGGATAGCACATTCATTTGAATATGGGAATGTTCCTCTTGAAAACTTTAAACGTAAATTTACTTTACTTTCTCTAATAATAATATCCATTTATTTTGTTTTCTTTATTATTCTTCCAGCTGCTGTGGCAAACAGGTGGTGAATGCGATTCACAATCCCGCATATCGCATTCAAAATCAGCTGCAGATGATTTGGAAGCAGACTGCCATGCGTTGATTTTTAACAACTGTATGTGCGTTGGTTCTTCAGAAAGCAATAGCAAACTACTCAGTGTAACCTTGCCTAGTAAATCACATACAGCCAAAACATGCTGGAGTTGACTGCAATGTCCTATAAAGGACATGCAACTAACTTATTTTCATTATTCTTGTTTTGTGTTTTTAGCATATATGATACAAAACATTTCATAGTTGTCTATTTATTTTGTCTGTTGAAAATTATTTTAGTTGAAATGTTGAGTTGTTTTGACCCAGTTGTTATGCAAATGAACTAACTATGATCCTACCATACCTCCTCGATATATATGCCACAGTAAATTATGGTGAAAAGGTTATTGTTTCCATCAGTACAGGACTACTTGCTGAGCTTGACTCTAGTCCGACTTTGTGAAGACACATGAAGGGTGTAGCATAGGTGGGAGCGCAAGCGCAATTGAAATACCACTACTTTTATTGTTTCTTTACTTATTCAGTGTGGAGATTTGCCCGAAGCAGACGAGCAATATCTCTGACGGGCCTTTTCTCGCTGGTCGTGAGATCCACACAGTGAAAGGATGGGAGATTTGCTCGCAACAGACGAGCAATATCTCCGGTGCTATCTCCATCGGGCCTATTCCCGGTGCTCGCGTGATCTGTACAAGTCAGGCGGGGAGTCTGACAGTAGTACACGCTTTAAACAGGTCCAGACACTTGTGTTTGACGCGTCCTATGATCCAGGCAAATACGAGGCCCTCACCTGTGGGACTTGGCTAAACGCCTCTAAGTCAGGTCCCTTGGGTTCCAGGGCCTGGCCACCACTCGCCACCTGCTCATGGAGGCAAGGTCTCGGAGATTTGATGCTGAGCCGCCAGTGTATGCAGCCTACCTTGTTCCAGACGTATTGGTTATCCATCCCTCTAGGTCAAACGAGGCAAGGCCGAGAGAGGGAACATGTTGTTTGGGCACCACATGTTCTCTGAAGCTCTGCCCAGGTATTGTGATGGAATTTTGGCCAAATTCCAACTCACATACTTTGGTCTGTCAAGACTGCAAGGTGCCACTCACTACACTTCTTAATGCAGAATAAGTAACTATCATACTTTGTTATTTTGTTCTTAAAGTGTTATTAATTTCATTCACAAAATATTATCATTTGAAAAAAAATATACTTTTTTTTTTCAGAACTAAATTTAAAAATGTGGGTTAGCATCCAGTTTATAAGTGAATAAAAGCAAGGAAAGAGATACCTTGTCTGGGTCGCCTTGTGCGGCTGCTCTGCCCCGCAGGGATGGTGTATCTACAGTGCCTTTATTGACAGAATATTTGAGACAAATCACGTGTCTGTAAGGATCATCATCTTCACAAATATACACAAACCTGCATGTTTCATTGTAACAATTATCAACATCTCAGAGATATTCAGACAAAAGGTATTAACATGGAATAGGAGTTTGGAATGTTGTGTTTTCACATAAGCTAGTTCATAGCATTATGTGATAATGTGACTAGCGCTCTTTATTCATGCAAACCGCATGCAAATTAACATTTCTAAAACAAAATCTATGTTAATAGGAACGAGGCAAAGACTTCACACTCTAAACTCGCAGGGAACTCTTCAGCTGCACATTGGTAGCACACCTACAGAAAGTGAAACCGAGCACAAGGCACTGGGCCTTATCATAGATCAAAATCTATCCTTTAATTCCCATGTTCATGCTCTAGTTAAACAAATAGCCAAAAAAGTATACCAACTTGCCAAAATTAAAAACTTCCTCGACGAAAACACAAGAAGGATATTCTATACTTCCCACATACAAACACATATTGATTATTGCTCCACAATCTGGGATGGATGCTCCAAATCAATAACAAAACGCCTTTATTCACTCCAGAAAAGAGCAGTGCGTCTAATCAATGGGGATAAGTTTATAGACAATGCTAACCTACATGAATGTCTTCACTTACTGCCACTCCACAAACGCCTACTTTTTAATAAGGCTAAACTAACTCACAAAATCCTATTTCAAAATGCCTCAAGCTACCTTTGGCCATTGTTTAAATATAACGAAAGACATCATCATTGGCACCTTGCCGTCTTGACAGACGATAGTTTGTGCTTTAAAAAGGCATAATAACTTTTAACTATGGCGGTAGCGAGTGTGACTGATAAGGCCAATTTGCGCTGTAAATGTCCGTTCACAGTGGGTGCATCTGAACACGTGGTCATTTCCACCATCATGCACCATCTTACGTCTCAAACGCTTGGTGTGTGACTTTTCTGCAATAATTTTCTCCTTTGACTTTATTCCATTTCTGATATTTGCCCTCCATGCAACACGTTCAGCGGCGACTTGCTCCCAATGTGCATTATCAATGCCTGTATCAATCATGTCCCGCTTACACACATCTTTGTATCGTAGTAGAGGCCGACCCTGGGATCTCTTACCCATCTGTAATTCACCAAAAAAGATATCCTTTGGTATTCTACCATCATCCATCCTCCTAAGATGTCCTATCCATCTAAGTCTACGAAGACTGAGCATGGAATAAACTGTCACACAACCTGATCTTTCCAATACTTCAGTATTTGTGATTTTGTCTTGCCACTTAATACCAAGCATTCTTCGCAGACATCGCATATGAAAGCTGTTTAAATTGTTCTCTTGGTGTGAGTAAGTTGTCCAGGTTTCACTGCCATAGAGAAGAATACTAAGGACACAGGCTTGATAGACAAGGACTTTTGTTTTGGCAGTAAGCTTCCTGTTCTCCTAGACTCTTTTTCTTAACCTGTTCATTGTTGTTGCTGCCTTACCAATCCGGATGTTGATTTCCTGATCTAGGGATAATTTGCTATTTACCACTGATCCTAGATATGTAAAATGGTCTACTATCTCTAGTTCGGCGTTGTCAATAAAGATTGATGGTACCCCATGTGCACCTTGTGACATAATCTGTGTCTTCTTTTTGCTAATTGTTAAACCAAATTCAGAACAAGCTTTGGAGAATGCAGATAGTAGACATTGCAATTCTTCCTCAGAGTGGGTCGTAACTGCAGCATCATCTGCAAAAAGCAACTCTCTGATCAGTACCCTCCTAATTTTGGTCTTAGCCTTCAATCTCTGAAACGAAAGACATAGTGAACGACTAAATATACTTCATGACCCTAAACCTAGGATAGACTTATATAAAACAAGCTTAGCATACTCTGCCACTAAGCTGTGGAATAATCTTCCACAAGAAATCAAAGACACCACCAATCATTATATATACAGTCGCAACCTGTTTGAACACTACCTCAAAACAGACTACATACCCCCTTTTAAAAAAAAAAACACCAACAAAGACAATAATAATGGTAAATTATCTCGAACGACAACTAGCAAAAAAAAAAAAAAATATTCCCATATGTGTGGCACATTACACCCGCCTTGGGTATTTATGATGCCCATGTTAAACATTGCCTCAACGAGTCATATATTATTGATTATTTGTCATGCGTTTTAATGCTTATTGTTCTTTTGTTGTCAAAGAATTGCTTCATAAGAGATGTTGAATGAAAGAATGTATAAAAGGAAATAGAGATGACGGGCAGAATGTCAGACGGGCCTGCGTGCCCAATTCTTAACCCTTTGAACATAAAGATTTTCGTTCGTTCGTTCGTTCGTTGCCTATCTTATAACATGGTAATATGCATTGTTTACGTTCACAACTTTCATTTGACAATGTTTTTTTCCTATGTGAATGTAACATGCAAAATAGTTAACTGATGTATGAAAGATGAGTGATGGGAAAAACCATATGAAAAATAGGCCTGCGTGTCAAATTTGTGACCCTCTGAAAACAAAGTTTGTTCATTCGTTCGTTCGCTGCTGGTGCTTCTTATTCCTCCTCCTCTCTTTCTACTCCTCCTGCAACTTACTCTTATGCTGCTGCCTTTCATCTCCCAGTGGATAACAAGCCCACATCTCAGGTCAAGCCCTATGTACACTTGTTCATGATTGGCTGGACTGTGCTGCTAAAATTGTCCATGCGATGAGTTAGGCAGCCTCATACCAACCCTCATTAGCTGCCTCCTATGATACGCATGGTATTACTATTCTTTGCTTCCTTTATCAGCCCCAGTAAAACACGCCCCTTCTTTAGGAGGCTGGGTCAATATCAGAGCCATCAACATCATTATCATCATCATGTGTCTTGCCAGCTGGCATAGGTGTTCATACATTTCCACAAATCTCAGTACCTACTGTTCTGGATCAATTTTACAGATGATATTCCTCTATGCCACCGTGCTGGTTCATCCAGAATAATTTCTCTTTGTCTGCTTCTGCCTCTTCTACCACTGATTTTTCCAGTTATCACTATGCTTTCCAATGCCTCTATTCTCCTTTATATGATCAAAGAACACTGTAGCCTTCTTATATTTGTAACTTTTGTTACGACAATCATTGTTATTTATTCTGGCAGTCCATGGTATTCATTGTAATATTTGGGAAAAAAATAATCCTGCTACTGCTTTGGCAGGCAAGTTCACTGACCACAAAATCACCACAGCTGCCATGTATCTGCTAGCCAACTAATAACAATCTTTGGTAATTATTTCTCCACTTGCTCCTTGGAAACTTTTGAAATCCTGTCCTCTTTTCTTAAAACAATCAACTTTACATTAAATTTACTGTACCCCCTATGCATTACCACCGCCTCTGTGGCGAAGGGGCTACGGGCACAGTTCGTAATCCCGCATATTGCATTTGAAACACAGCTGTGGGCGATTTGGCAGCAGACCACCTTGCACGGGTTTTCAAGAAATGGTATGACTGCCGGTCGTTCAGAAAGCCATGGCAAACTACTGAATGCAAGAAATCACAAACAGCCAAAGATGCTGGCATTGACTGTGACATCCTGTTAAGGATATGCAACTAACTATGCACTACCAGTGATATACACCTGCTCATTCATTCATTTAGTAGCAGTCCTTTGCAGAATCTCGCTCCCATAACAACCTTCCGGAAAACCTCTCGATCATAAGCAAGATTTCCCGCGTCTGATACACCCATCTGAAGATCATCCGCCACATCCTGCACCCATCTTCTCTTTGGCCTTCCTCTCCCTCTCTTCCCAGGCATATACCCCTTCATTGTTGTTCTCTCCAAACTTTCGTGACGTTTCAAGTGAACATAATATTTAAATTTTCTTTGTTTTATCATTTTTAATAGCCAACCTTCTTCAACATTCAGCCCTTGAAGTATTGATGTATTTGTTCTTTTCTTTACCCAAGATATTCTTAGAACTCGCCCATAACAATTATATTCAAAGGCATTTTACAGACATGATGCTTTGATTTATTCTCTTGAAGAACAGCCAATCAGACTTTGGTGCTTTGATTGATTCCGTTGAAGAAAAGCCAATCAGACTTGGTGCTTAGATTGATTTCCTTGAAGAAAAGCCTATTAGACTTGGTGATTTGATTGATTCCCTTCAAGAATGGCCAGTCAGACATGTCACTTTGATTGGTTCTCATATAGAGTAGCTATAATCACACATGTCACCTTCATTAGTTCCAATAAAGAATAGCTAATCAAATTTGGTGCATTGAAACAGACAGAATTAACTCATGGTAGACAAAATAAAAATCAAATATTTATTGGTTATGATACATATGATATGCCTTTACTTTCTCAGCATTTTTGTAGCACACATTGTAGCACAAATTGTAGCACACAGACTTGCTTGGGACTTGGAACAGCCCGGCTGCTTCCCGCCCACACTTGGAGGATACAGACGCAACAAAGAGTCATGGCTGAATGCGGCGGTCCTTGCTCAAGATGTTTACGAAGGATTTCAGGTCAGAGAAGAGACATGTGCGGCCGCCATAGACTTAGAGGACGCATATAACAGAGTATCTTTCGAGCACTTGATGCAAACCCTCCTCAGATTGAAGTGCACCCTCACCTTGTACGATGGATAGCTGCAGTTCTGCTCCAAAGGAAGGTGGTGCTAAGATGCGAGAGTTGGTCTTCTGAGCCGATAACGATATGTCCAGGATTGCCGCAGGGTTCACCACTGTCACCAGTACTATTCAACGTGTATACGGTGCCGATCACTGAACAACAGTTGGACGGGAGGGGTAGGATTCTGTCATTCGTTGACGACATCCTCGTGTATCGACAGGGTCGAGATAGACAGGCGGTTGCCAATGATATGCAGGGCGAGCTAGATCGAATTTTCTCATGGTGTGCTGATGCCGATGCCCTTGTCAACCCTGCAAAGGCAACGGTTACATGGTTCTCACTAAACAACCATATTGTGAAAACAGACCTGCCGGCAGTAAGAATGGATGGGAGCATTTTGAGTAGAACTCAGTCAATGACATATCTTGGCGTGAGGTTTGATCGTAGCCTGTCCTTCAGAGATCATGTCGATTATGTTATAACGAAGGCTCGAAAAGGTTTGTCAGCAATGAGAGTCATGGCGACTTCCAATATCGAGCAAAGACTGCTAATACTTCTGTTCCAAGGACTTGTGCTTTCACGCATCGAGTATGCCCTGACCATCCTCACTGTCAGCCCTACACAGATTGGAAGACTTGAAAAGGTACAAAACGAAGCCATGCGCATCATTTTGGGCTGCACGAGAGACACCAGCTGTGTAGCAATGAGATACCTCCTTGACTTCCCGACAATGGAACACAGGATCAAGATCTGGAGAGCTCGTGCATACTTAAAAATAAGTGCAGATGAGCAGCACCCTCTGCATGACGCTATATTCAGAGAAAAGGGTGACAGGCTAAATAGGGGCAAATCATGGATGGGTAGGGCGGAACATGCCGTCAGACAGGTCTGCAGTCTTACCAGTATCGACCCCGGCAAGGAATGGGTGCCGGTGCCTCCAGCTTTTAAGTGCACTTTCTCCTGCATTATCACACTCGACAGACGGTGCAGAGAGCAGAACCCTGCCGCTGTCAATGCAGAGGTTAACGCGCTCATCTATGAACACTCAGATAGCCCCGAAGTGCTCATCTATACAGATGGATCTGTTGTAAAGCAGCAGAGAAGTGCGTGGGCATTTACAGCCCGTTCAGCGGGCCGAACCGTTCAAGAATCCAGTGGTGCCCACTCTATGAGCATGACGATGGAGGTGATGGCAGTTACACAGGCCTTCATATGGCATTATACCAACGTGTGTGTACTAAGTGATTCAATGAGCATGATTCAGAAGGTCGAAGCTGGATCTGTACGTAGACAGTGGACTGAATCGCTGCGGAAGTCTGTTGTCCGTAAAGTCACCTTCATCTTCGTCCCGGGACATGCAGGAGTCGAGGGAAATGAACGAGCTGACAAACTGGCTGGCTCTGCACCCCCTGTAGATGGCCAGCCCATGGATCGTGCCGATGTTATTAACGTCCTTAAAGATATGGCGAGAACAGAGGACTTTGACGTCAGTGATTCCACATCGCTGTCCAGAATGAAAGACCTGGGAGTAAGAATCGGCACGGCCAGACGCGAGAGGTACATTAGGAAAACAAAGCGCCTCGTCAACCAACACAGAACTGTCACTATTAGCCACCGGACGCTGATGCATATGCTGGGGGGGAGGATCTGAACACCTATGGACATGTCCGGAGTGCAATGAAGATACCCCATCTGATAACTGATAACTGATTTCTCAGCATGTCCCATTCTATTATTGCATTAACTCCCTCTATCCCAGTTGTTACTTGAACTCCATTTGTCGTAACATGTTAGTATTTTAACTCCTTTAGATCTGAATGTATATTACTTTATAGTATAGTAACAATGGCCTGTTATAGAAAGTTGTAAAGTAACAACAGGCAGAGATAGAAAGCACTCAGTCAACACTATATGAGTGTACCAGCCAATGGTTGACAAGCATGTTGTTTATAATTCAGCAACTTGGTGCAACATACCTGGACACACACTGTTAAAACGAATCTTATGTCCTACAAAATCAATTGCCATTGCCTTGGTGAGGCCAATAACAGCTGCCTTGGTTGCACCATACACACATCGATTTGGTTTGGCTGTGAATTACAAGGAATAAAATAAGTTTTTAAACTTACCTCAAGCAGTTCTTGTAATCAACTTATATGCTGTCATTTTGATTTTCATTCCTATTAAAATTGAACATTTTACTTTCTTGTCTTTTTTACATTAATGCTTGACACTGTTATGTTATTTCATTACATATCAATATATATCACACTGCACACAACTTCTTACCTTACACCTTATTAAATTTTTGAAATCATCTTTCTTTATCCTACGAAGTTAAATATGAAATTCGTAGGATAAAGAAAGATCATTTCAAAAATTTAATTGTAGATAAATCAAATAACACAAATATATGGAAGGCTATTAACTCGCTAATCAACAAGAAACACTCTTCAGAGTCAGCAATACCGAGCACTATAACATGCGAGGATTTCAGTTGCTTCTTTCAATCAGAAATAGAGAATCTAAAGTCCTCAATACCAGACTCAGCTTGTAATTTAAGCTCACTGTCATCATTCTGTGAAGAGAAATGCTCTAGAAATATTCCCCCTGAGATTCCCTTGATGTCTGTTGCAGAAGTGTATAAATATCTCTCAAAGCTCAAAGCAACAAATTCAGAAGGCCTAGATGGTATCAGTAATAAAATTCTTCGCTGTGCTGCACCAATTATTAGTGATTCCATGACGTTCATATATAATCAGTGCCTGTCCAAAAACTACTTTCCATCTGCCTTTAAAATCGCTAAAGTTTATCCTCTACTTAAAAATGGCTCAACTGATAATAGCGTCTTGGGTAATTATAGACCTATTTCCTTACTATCGTCGCTATCAAAGCCATTGGAAAAACACATACATAAAATAACATTACACCATTTAATTAACAACGATCTAATAATTGACAGTCAATCTGGGTTTCGACCTAAATATTCTTGCTATAGTGCCCTAACAAAAATAACCGATAACTGGCATCTTTGTATCAACAATGGCAACATTTGTGGAGCAGTATTTGTTGACTTTAAAAAGGCCTTTGATATGGTAGATCATGATATTTTAATTAGAAAATTCAAACAAATTAAAACTAGCACAGGTATGGTGAGCCTAATTACGTCATTTTTATCCGACAGACAACAAGTAGTTTCCTTCAATAACTGTCTATCAAAGCCCACACAACTTAATATTGGTGTGCCTCAGGGCTCAATACTAGGACCGCTGCTTTTTGCAGTTTATATTAACGATCTTCCTTTATATCTCAATACTTCGTGTGACCTATTTGCAGACGACTGCACTATATACACTAGTCAAGAAAACCTTAGTGACTTAGAGAGCTCTTTGCAAAACGAACTTGATAACCTTAGTAGATGGAGCAATGAAAACCGCATGATTATTAACATCGACAAAACCAAATCCATGCTAATAACGACCAGACAAAAACTACAGACCCTAGGCATAACTGGGGCACCGCTCGATCTCTACGTGGACACGTTACCTATAGTTAATGTAAATGAACACAAAACATTAGGTCTTTTAATTGACAGACATCTAAACTGGAGCTCTCATGTTCACGCCCTCACCAAGAGAATAGCACAAAAAGTTTACCAACTTACTAAAATTCAGCACTTCTTGGATGAAAGCACACGAAAAATATTCTATGCATGCTATATCCAATCACCTCTCGACTATTGTTCCACAGTCTGGGATGGGTGCCCTAAATCTAATATGAAACGACAGTGTTCGCTTCAAAACCGCGCTATACGTCTAGTTTCCGGCATAACGCACGTTGAAAGTAATAACTTATATAGTCATCTAAGACTTCTACCACTTCGAAAGCGATTCCTTTTTAACAAAGCCAAATTAGTGAATAAAATTATATCTGAAAATACCCCAGATTATCTTCTACCGTTAATTCAATCTAATGCAATGAACAGCAAGCGCTTAAATTTATTACATGTTCCTATGCCTAGATTGGACTTATACAAAACATGCCTAGCGTATTCTGGTGCTCACTTGTGGAAAAGCCCTCCACCAGATCTGAGAACGCCAATGAGTCCCTACGCATTCAACCGAAAACTCTTTCAATACTTACTTCATACCGACTATATGCCTCCATAAGTCACCCACTGGTATCATTTTTTCATTATCATTTTACACTGTGTGAGTGAGAGAGTGGGTGAGAGAGTGAATGAGAAAGAATGTGAGTGAGAGAGTGAGTATGAGACAGAATAAGTGAGAGAGTGTGTATGCGCGTGTGCCTGCGAGGATGAAATAGTAAGTGAATGTCTGTGTACACGTATGTGTGAGAGATTGAGTGAGAGAATGAGTTAGTGTGAGAGAGAGGTTGTGTTGTGTGTATACCTGTCTGTGTGAGAGAGTGAGAAAGTTACTGAGTGAGCGAGTGTGAGTTAGAGAGTCGCCGGGTGAGTGAGTAAGTAAGGGAGAGTGAGTTAGTGAGTGAGGGGGGAGAATTTGTGAGTATGTGTGTATGTGCGTGTGAGAGCGAGTGAGTGTGCAAGAGAGAGACAGTGGGTGAGTGAGAGAGTGCATGAGAAGTTAATGAGTGTGAGAGAGAGAGTGTGGATGAGTGTGTGTGTCTGTGTACTTGTCTGTGCGAGTAAGAGAGTGTGTTAGTGTGGTTTAGAGAGTAAATGAGTGAGTGAGAGGGTGAGATTATGAGAGGCAGCGTGTATGTGTGAGTAAGTGTGTGGGAGGATGGGTTGGTGTGTATGTGTGTCCATACGTGTGATAGCGTGTGTTTGTGGGTGTATGTATGTGCACGTCTGAATGTGCGTGTGGGTGTGTATGTGTAAGAGTGTGTAAATGTGTGCTTGTGTGTGTATGTTTATATGTGTGTTTATGTGTGCGTACATTTGTGCGTGTGTTTATATGTATGTGCATATATATATATATATATATATATATATATATATATATATATATATATATATGTGTGTGTGTGTGTGTGTGTGTGTGTGTGTGTGTGTGTGCATGTTTGTGTGTGTGTGCATGCATGCAGTGTATGTAATGAAGTGTGTATTTGTGTGTGTGTAAGTATGTGTATATGGGTGTGTATGTGTGCGTGGGGATATGTGTGTATTTGCGTGTGTATATAGTGTGTATGCTCGTGTGTGTATGTGTATATGCTTTCGTGTGTATGCGAGGGAGTGTGTATTTGATAGCGAGAGTGTGTGTCTGCGTGTGAGTGAGAGTGAAAGAGAGTGTGATATTGAGTAAATGAAAGATGGAGAGAGTGACTTAATGGGTGAAATAGTGATTGCGAGTAAGAGAGAGAGAGGGGGGAGAGTGAGCGAACGAGAGATAGACAGTGGAAGAATGGATTTGTTAATGTGTGTATGTGTGCGCGCATTGTTTGTGAGTGTCTATGGGTGTGTGTTGGTGAGAAGAGACAGAGAAAGATAGAGAGAGAGATTTAAGCGCACGCATATCATGTAGCATGCTATTCCATATATGTTATGTATTCTCATGTTCATATTACCATTTTTAATTGCCAATTGATGTTATAATTTATAACATGAACACATGTACATCACTGTAGAGTGGGTGAGAGAATTAGGGAGTATGAGAGAGAGAGAGAGAGAGAGAGAGAGAGAGTTAATGAGTGTGTGTGTGTGTGTCTGTGTAATAGAGAGAGAGAGAGAGAGAGAGAGAGAGAGAGAGAGAGAGAGAGAGAGAGAGAGAGAGAGAGATTTGTGTGCACGCATGTCCTGTAACATGCCATTCCATATGTTTTGTGTATTTTCATCTTTCAAATTATCATTTTGTATGTATGACACTTGATTTTATCATGTATAGTATAACATTACTTTATACTTTAATGTGTGTGTGTGTGTGTGAGAGAGAGAGAGAGAGAGAGAGAGAGAGAGAGAGAGAGAGAGAGAGAGAGAGAGAGAGAGAGAGAGAGAGAGAGAGAGAGAGAGAGAGAGAGAATTGAACTGCATCACTAATTTTTAAGTTACAAGATGTATATGTACAATTTTTCTCCATTTTCTTTACAATTTTGCAACAATGCTCACGACAATCGTCACTGTATGTGTGTGTAAAGTGTGGGAGTTTGATCATAATAGTAGGTTGGGGGATGAGGGGATATGTGTGTGGGTGGATTATGTGGTGGGTGGGAGATGTGTGCAGGTGGGGGTGGTTGTGGGTTTGGGGATGTGTGTGTGAGTGAGGGATGTGTATGGGTGTGGGATGTTTGGGTGGATGGGTGGGGAGTGTGTGTGTGTGTGTGGGTGAATGTCTGTGGGGAATGTGTGTGGGTTGGGGGAGGAGTGCGTGATGGGTGTGGATTTGGGGATGTGTGTGTTGGTGGGAATATGTCTGGCTGGGTTGGGGTGTCTGTGGCTGGATGGAGGATGTATGTGTGAGTAGTGAGGGTGATTGTAGTTGGGGGATGCGTGGATGGGTAGGAGATGTGTGGGGTGATGTGTGTGTGCGTGAGGGATGTGTCTTTGGGATGTGTGTGGGTGTAGTATTGTGTGGGAGGGGAACTGGGTGTGGATAAAGGATGTGTATGTGAGTGGGTGGGGTGTGGTGGGGTGTGCGGGTGGGTGAAGGATGTGTGTGAGGGTGGAGGATGTGTGTTTAGATGGGTGGTTGGGGTGTGTGAGTGTCTGTGGGTAGATAGGAGATGTATGTTTCGATGAGTGGGTGAGGGATGTGTGGGTGTTAGTGGTTGAGGGATAAGTACGTGTGTCTAGGGATGTGTGAGGGGATGAGTGTATGGGTTGGGGATGTGTGTGTGGGTTGTGTGTGCGTGGATGGGAGGTGTGTGTTTGTGAATGGGGGATGTGTTGGTGGGTGGGGATGTGGTTGAGGGATGGGTGGAGAGATTGTGCGTGGGTGGGGATGTGTGTGTGTATGGTTAGGGGTGTGTGGGTGGAGGATGTGTGGGTGGGTGATTGTATGTGAGTAAGGGTGTGTGGTTAAGGGATGTTTGGTTGGGGGATGGGTGGGTAAAGGATGTGTTGGTGGGTAGAGGATGTGTGGGTGAGTGTGTGTAGGTTAGGAGATGGTGGGGGATGTTTGTAGGGGTGGGCTCGGGATCTGTGAGTGGGCTGAGGGAGATGGGAGATTATGTGGGTGGGTGCGGAATTTGTGTGTTCACCTATGTGCGGTATATGTGTGTCGACGGGGAGATGTGTGTGTGTGTGGGGGGGGGGATGTGTGGCCGAGGATTGTGTGTTTGGCTGGGTGGTTGGAGGTGTGTGGGTGGAGGAGGATATGTGTGTGGGTGATTGTTTTTGGGTAATGGGACGTGTAGAGGATATGTGAGTGGAGGGGGGATGTGTTTAGGTGGGTGGATGTGTGTGGGTGGGGGATGTGTGGGTTAGGGAATGTGTGTGTGCCTGGGATGTGGGTGAGAAGTGTGTGTGGGTGGGGAGATGTGTATGTGTAGGGATGTGGTGGATGGGTGGGGGCATGTATGTGTGTGTGGATCATGTGTGTGGTTGGGTGGGGGAGTTGGAGTGAATGGGGGATGTGTGGGTGGGTGGTGGATGTGTCTCATAACATAGTAATAAGCATTGTTTATGTTTACAAAACTCATGTGACAATGTTTTTTTCCTATGCACTGTTGATGAAAAAAAGATGAGTGATTGGAAGGGCCGAATGTAAGACGGGCCTGCGTGCCCAATTTGTTACCCTTTGAAAATAAAGTCTGTTCGTTCGTTCGTTACACCTCACACACCACATTTTACAAATCACACATCATCATATCTTATACCTCACACTTCATACCTCATACATCATCATACCTTATACCTCACATATAATTAAACCTTATACCTCGCACATTATCACACCTTATACCTCACATATCAGTATACCTTATAACTCACACATCATCACACCTTATACCTGACACATTATCACACCTTATACCTCACATATAAACATACCTTATGCCTCACACATCATCAAACCTTATACCTCACACATTATCTCAAATTATACCTCATACATAATCACAAATTATACCTCACACATTATCACAAATTATATCTCACACATAATAACTTATACCTCACACATCATATCTTATACCTCACACATCATCATACCTTATACCTCAAACATCATACCTTATACCTCAAACATCACACCTTATACCTCACACATCATCATCACACCTTATATCTCATACATATCCATACTTTTGATACTTGAGACAACGGATGCCATGTTGACAACACTGCCTCCTGTACCTTGATCAATGAACTGAAACAATACAAACAATATGTTTGGTTTGAAAGGATCATCTTCACTGCACAAGATAACTCTATAAGAGCTCAACCTGTTCCCATAATCACACAAGGATCTGAACTGGGTCACAAACTCCATAGCAATGTAGATCTGAAATCGTGTGCATATGACAGCAACAACTGTATGAATATTCTTTTGTATGGGTAGATTTTCTGGTATATGCAACTATAATTTATCATTTAATGTAAGGCATGTCATGATTAACAGAAAATAAACTATCTATAAATAATGACACATGCACTAAAATTGAATTTACCCATGCTATACCCATCAAGTGCCTACTGGTCTATAAAAATGTTAGTTAGTTAGTTAGTCGTGGTTCCAACTTCACGGCAACAGGTCGTCCCCATATTGCTCCAAGTCTATAAAAATATGGGGGTTGGGGGTGGGGAGAACAATAACACCAATACCCAATTTGTCTGAAGTCGTGGAAACGGGTCATTTATTTATATTTTTTAAAATTATATATATACTAGCTGACCCGGCCCGGCTTCGCCCAGTCCTTGGTGGGGAGCATCTCATTTAATTCATATAAGTAGTCATATAAGTTCCCGTTCCCGTTACCGACTATCTGTCTGTCTGTCTGTCTGTCTGTCTGTCTGTCTGTCTGTCTGTCTGTCTGACCCGGCCCGGCATCGCCCAGCTCCTGGTGTGGAGCATCTCATTTAATTCATATAAGTAGTCATATAAGCTCCCGTTCCCGTTCCCGACTATCTATCTGTCTGTCTGTCTGTCTGTCTATCTGTCTGTCTGTCTGTCTGATCCGGCCCGGCTTCGCCCAGCCCCTGATGGGGAGCATCTCATTTAATTCATATAAGTAGTCATATAAGTTCCCGTTCCCGACTGTCTGTCTGTCTGTCTGTCTGTCTGTCTAATCATTTATTGGTTGCAGTTAGAACAACCTTAGATAAACGAAGACCAACTTACCAAAAGCATTAGAAAGAGCACTTGAAAGATCTTTACATCTTCCCCAACAATTAACTTGGGTAAATGGAGCAGCGGCAGCAGCAGCAGAAGAAGAAGAAAAAGGAGGAGTAGGAGCTGGGAGGAGGAAGAGGGAGGTGGAGGAGGGAGGAGGAGGGAGGAGTAGGAGGGAGGAAGAGATAGGCGGAGAGAGGAGGAGGAGGGAGGAGGAGTAGTAGGGAGGAGGAGGGATTAGGAGCTGGAGAGAGGAGGAGGAGGAAGGAGGAGGATGAGGGAGGAGGAGGAGGATGGAGGAGGGGGAGGACGTAGGAGGGAGGAGTGGAGGAGGAGGGGGAGGAGGAAGAGGGAGGAGGAGGGAGGAGGGGGAGGAGGGAGGAGTGGGAGGAGGGAGGAGGAAGGAGGAGGAGAAGAACGCAGGAGGAGGAGAGGGAGGAGGAGGGAGATGGAGGAGGAGGAGGGAGGAGGAGGAGAGAGGAGGAGGAGGGAGGAGGCAGAGGGAGGAGGAGGAGGGAGGAGGAAGAGGGAGAAGGAGGAGGGAGGAGAAGGAGGGGAGGAGGGAGGATGAGGAGGGAGGAAGAGGGAGGAGGAGGAGGGATGTGGAGGGAGGAGGAGGAGGGAGGAGGAGGAAGGAGGTAGAAGGAGGAGGAGGAGAGAGGATGAGGAGGGAGGAGGATAAGGGGGAGGAGAAGGGAGGAGGAGGGGTGAGGAGGAGGAGAGGGAGGAAGAGGGAGGAGGAGGTGGAGGAAGGAAGAGGAGTGATTAGGAGGAGGGAAGAGGGCGAGGAGGCAGGAGGAGGAAGAGGGGGGGAAGAGGGAGGAGGAGGAAAGAGGAGGAGGAATGAGGAGGAAGAGAGAGGAGGAGGGAGGAGGAGGAGAAAGAGGGAAATGGAGGATGGAGGAGGGAGAGGGAGGAGGGGGAGGGGAAGAGGGTGGGAGGTGGAGGAGGGGAGAGGAGGAGGAGGAGGAATATAACGCATATGCCTGTAGATTTAATAATGGCTGAAGTTGTTCCATGTCTTCTTAGAGTTGGCGACAGTGTAAAGAAATATAAAATCTTCAAACTTGATAGAGATAAGGTAACTATTATTTATTTATTCTTTAAGCATAAAAAGATGAGTTACAATGTTATGCATTATGCATTATTTTTTATGAAAACTTTGAAAATACCTTAAAGATTGTATCATTATTTATTATAACTCATATGCCGGTACATAACTATGGACAAAGAGTTTATAAATCTTTGAAAACGATGCCACAATATGACTATAAGTTATACAGAAAAGTTATGCCCCTTGAAATAACTTTTACAGAGTTAAGTCCCCTGAGATATATGAAATTATAATGAAAAATGAAAAATGAAATAATATTGGGTAAGCAACCGATTTCACACTAAAAAAAATATGACAGTTGGCTGCGCTAGAATGAAAGGAAGACGTGTAGAAAATTTCATCTCAATCGGATGGGCTGTTCGCGAGCGCATAAAGGACATACGGACATACAGTCAGACGGAGATCGCCTTTTATATATAAGATATATATATATATATATATATATATATATATATATATATATATATATATATATATATATATATATATATATATATATAATAAAGTGTCTTTCCAACTGACATGGTTGATCACGCGGGCTTCCCTACATCTTTTATAAATTTGTGTGATCCTCAAAAGCATTAATCAATACATGTGGCGACACCTTTCCATGCCATGACAAAAGGCTGCCAAGAATCTTCTTTCAGTTTCTGTATCTATCTCTGTGTCTATAAATCTTTCCAAATGTCACATGTTCTAGTTTTTCTCTTCTCATAATGTGGCCAAAAATTACATCTTTCTGTTTGTGCTAAGATGTCTTGGTGTCTTAGCCTCTTTCAAAACATTTAAATTACTTGGCTGTCCAATGAACTTTCAACATTCTTTTATAAAACCACATCTCTGAGGCCTCAAGTGAATTTGTTGACATGTATATCAGCCAGTATTTTTCTATGTTCAGCTCTTGAGCACATGCCCAAAATCTGCCTTTTCTTTCACAAGCTCATTATTTTAGAGTAAATGTTGGGTTATGACTGTAGCAATAAACTGAAACTCACTGTTTCGGACTGACTTCAAAGTGAAAATTCCATCACGTGTCAACAAACAGATAACTAGTAGGGACTTGTAGATGTAATGGGAAGAAATACATGCTGTGTAGTTTACTTAACCTTACACCTTAACATGTGGAGCCACTTTTAGGTGAGTATCGTAAGCTTCGAGTGATTTTTAGCTACAAGTATTTCAAGTGCCATACAATATGTGTTAATTCTGTCTGGGGCTGAAAAAGTTAATAATGATGATAAAAAACAAAAAAGTAAATGTTAAAATACAAGACAGGGAGGATGGAAGCGAGGACAAAAACATGCAGAAAAGTAGTGTAAAAGGGGAAAAAAGACAAGAAACAAGAAAGTTATTGTTAAGGTTGGTAGCTGAGAAAAAGTTAATGAATTATTCAATTTGTGACAGCCAGATTTTATTGCCTTATAACTAATGGGTTTTGAAACAAAATGATATAATTGTAAACAAATAAGAATATGAATAATGAAGACACAAACAATAGACTGCACGATTTATTGCCTGGCATGTTTCACTGCATCTCATCAGGAACATACATCAGGTACAGGTACATCATCCTGTGTGTTGCCGGGGCCCATAAGGGAAGCAAAGCAACACTGTAGCCTACCACGCATGTCGTAAGAGGCGACTAAGGAGGCTTGATGATTCCGTCGCCCTGCTACTGAGTGAGTGTGTGGTGCGACACTGTGAGCTGTGAGTTTCATGTGAAATGCTTTTGAATCAGCCCGAGGTTTTTGGAACGTGACTGCATGTTCGGAGCGATTGCAGATGGCTATGTCCCAGAGTTGACCGGTTTTTGCCTTATTCAGAAATGCGTGGCTACTGGGCTTCTGGTTGACTGCCACTGCCATTGACGATGAACTGTATTTCGTGGACTGTGTGGGTGAACATCTAGGAAACATCCAGATGGGAAAATGACTGCCGATTCTATCAGAAATGAACTGGGTGTTTTGTGGGGGACTATTGTGTTGACATTCTGGCGGCGGCATTATGCACAGTGTATCTGTGCGGACTGTTGTTTGTCGAGACTCCTGTCTTTTCCACTTTTCACATTGGGCAGTGGGGTATTTTGTGTGATATTCACTGGCACAGGAATGGAGCATAATGGGGACGACCCGTTGCTGTGAAGTTGGAACTGCGACCAACTAACTAACTAAGGTACATACTGCAGAAATCACGCAACATAAACTAAACCAATAAGATAACTGAGAAGTACGAAACTTTCAGAATGAAGAGGCAAACAGGCAGGCATATTAGAAGACAGATATGAAAGTAAGAAAGAATAAAGAGAAGCAATTGTTCATAGTAATTATTTACCTTAGGAATAAAATGTGAACACATGGTATAGACACTTTTGACATTTAGATTGAAAGAGAAATCCCACGACTTCTCATCACATTCCAACAGAGTCCCATGATGAACATACCTTTGTGAGTATTGGAAGTAGAAATATTTCAAGTTATTACATTACCCAACAAACAACTGAGTTCATAACATGGTAACAAACAGTAAACTAATATCAGTAAAGTTCACAATATGATAAATAGTACACAAACATCAACAAAATGTATGGAGATCAGCTTGGCTGAATGCATAAGAATGAGTTCTTAAACATCAAGTATGCTGATGCTGAGGTAAGGGGTTCAACCCCTACACCAGACAGTTGGACTGAAATGTTGACCTCTCATCCTTGACTTGGGGACGTAAATTACAAGTACCTCTGAAGTCAGAGTGAGCTCGCCTGATGGTGAGGGACACTGGTAATGATGGACAATGCTTGAGTTCAAAGCAAATAAGCACAAAAAACACCCTCCCCAAAATATCCTACAAACAAACAAACTACAACTACAAACAAACAAACTACAAACAAACAAACTACAACTACAAACAAACAAACTACAACTACAAACAAACAAACAAACTACAACTACAAACAAACAAACTACAACTACAAGCAAACAAACTACAAATATAAACAAACTACAACAACAAACAAACAAACTACAACTATAAACTACAACCACAAACACACAAACTACAAACAAACAAACTACAAACAAACAAACTACAACTACAAACAAACAAACTACAACTACAAACAAACAAACTACAAACAAACAAACTACAACTACAAACAAACAAACTACAACTACAAACAAACAAACTACAAACAAACAAACTACAACTACAAACAAACAAACTACAACTACAAACAAACAAACTACAAACAAACAATCTTCAACTACAAACAAACAAACTACAACTACAAACAAACAAACTACAAACAAACAAACTACAACTACATACAAACAAACTACAACTACAACTACAAACAAACTACAACTACAAACAAACAAACTACAACTACAAACAAACAAACTACAAGCAAACAAACTACAACTAAAAAGAAACAAACTACAAACAAACAAACTACAACTACAAACAAACAAACTACAACTACAAACAAACAAACTACAACTACAAATAAACAAAATACAAACAAACAAACTACAAACAAACAAACACACAATATAGTAACAAATTATAAACTAAGAAAGCTTCCAACAAAATTAAAATAATGGAAACAATGCTCATATTTATAAACAAAAATAATTCACTTCAAAGAAATAGAAAAGATTACAATATTTGTGGTTACTTTTGGGTAATTCTGAGATAGGTTATAATAAGTTATAATGAAATAAACAACTTTGTAAAATCTGTAAAAACAAAGTTCAGGGTAGACACCATACTCAACATAAGAAAAGCCAAATCCATTAACAATGATACATTTCCTTAGCCTGAAGCCAACAGCACCTGCCGGAAACATAGGACATATTCCTGATATTAAGAAAAAGAACAATCATATAGTATTTGTGTTGGAGAGATTATATATATATATATATATATATATATATATATATATATATATATATATATATATATATATATATATATATATATATATATATATATATATATATATATATATAACGACTGACAAGAGAAGGTCAACCAGAGAATGGAGACGGATTGTATCTGCAGCTAAGAACCTCAATGGCTCTGAACGCTGAAGAAGAAGAAGAAGAAGAAGAAGAAGAAGAAGAAGAAGAAGAAGAAGAAGTTGATGCTATGTGTTGTTTGTGCATCAAGAATGATGATGACCATTCATTTCATCCAGTGGGGTTGAAAGTATGGAGCCGTGAGTTCTAAGATGACTGATAAGGCCTATTTTGGCTCGATATGTTCTTTGAGAATGTGGGCAGAGAATGCTGACGTTCCAGGGGGAGGATCTTCTGCAGTGGTTTGTCTTTCCAGCCTTTTCTTCACAGCTCTTGCGGTCCTGGTTGCTTCACAAGTGACTGCACTCCTGCGTAAAAATGTACGCCACGAATTTTGGTCTTTGGTAGAAGTTTCCCACGTGTCTTGATTCCAAAAGCTTTTAATGAGATTTTCAGAATGTCTTTAAAGCGTTTCCTCTGGTCGCCTTGAGAACATTTATATAATGCAGCTTGCCATAAAAAATTTGTTTAGGGAGTCTGTGATGTTGTGATGTAGCATGCAAATCAAGTGACCAGCACTTGAATCTGATTCTTCATTAGTAGAGTGTGGATACTGGGCATGAACGCTCTTTCAAGGACTTCAGTGTCTGGGATCTTGTCTTGCCATTTAATCTTCAATAGCTTCCTAAGGCAGACTGTGTGGAAGTGGCTTAATTTCCTAGTGTGTCGCTAATAAACAGTCCAGGTTTCACATGCATATAGCGGTGTGTATAACACAACTGCTTTGTAGACTTTCAGCTTTGTTTGTAGGCTTATTCCATTTCTGTCCCATACATTCTTGTACAGTCTGCCAGAGGCCGCGCTGGCGTGGAGATTCTTGCATTCACTTCATCATCAATTGTGGCAGTTTGTGACATGGTGCTGGCAATATAGGTGAATTAGTCCACAAATTTGTCCACTTAGTCTATGACCATTCACTTTGATATTCGGCACGGTGTGATTATTCCCTGGAGCTGACTGGTACATAACTACAGTCTTCTCGAAGTTGATATTGAGCCCAAAGTTGGTTGTCAAAGTCCTATAAAGGACATAAGAAAGCACAGATGTTAGAGAGAGGGACATGGGGTGAGTAAGGGAGAATGAGAAGAATCTAGATGCTGAAAGATCGGACTGTACCCGTGAAGGACAGGTCAGTATGAAATGAACGACGCAGTACGCCTGGTCTCAACCCGGCATATGCAAGACATCTGACTTCCCACGGATTGCACTAGGGGCAAGTACCTCGTGACCACTGGGCAGTCGAAGGGAAGCCAGATGGGCTTTGGGCTTGACTGAGAGAGGATGCGTGTCTGAGAGTGTGGCAGGATAGACTCTACTTAGTACTTCAGAGCTATTGAATAGCTGAGCCGTGTGATTTGTGTTTGTGTGTGGGGGGCTGTGATATGCGAGTGTAGTAATTGGTATCGTAATATTGCATTGCCACATTATTACTGTATATTGACTAGTGCGAGAATGAACACTGTTAGCGAGTGATGAGACAGTATTATGTAAATATATTTGAGATTAATAAATCATATGTTATTGACGCCTGAATTTATGTTTCATCTATGCTCGTACTATTTACCTGTCTTGAACCCTTTGTGACACAGTGTACCATTTTCCCCAGGTTGCAGACAAGTAGAACGTTTCTAAGAATTGAGAATTTCATATGTAAGGACTGTCCTTACCTAATAAGGTAAGGAATGCCGTAGTTCGAATCGAGGCAGAATTTAGGACTGGCTCTAAATAGACTGCCGTTAGAGGGCTATAGTCTGGCCAGGCTAGACAAGAGCACTTGAGTTTTGCCCAGCCAACTAGTAAGATGTAGTTCCAACAAAAGAGGGTGTTTGTTTCGCCAGCAATACCATTTTTTGGCTGAATGTGAGAAATATTGCTTTTTGAATGTTAATACCTGTATGATACGATAAATATAATACATGTAACTTATGTATTTTTGTTGAAGTTGGTAACTGCAACATTACTTCTGTAAGACGAAAGCCTGAGGTTCGAACTTTGCACCTCGAACGTCTATACCACTGTACCATATTCCTGGGTTTACAATCCTTATCCTGCTATTATTGCTAATTCATATTCTTGATATAATCTGCAAATTCTGTGCAGAGTCTATGCAGACAATCTGTAACTATATCTTCACATTCGGTTCAATACTCTCTAAATAAGAGACTTGTCTTTATTAGTCATCTAGTGAACTATTTATTTACTCAAGAGTGCATTTTTCAGATTCATAACATGTACGCATTCATATTGTGTCTTAATCTTTATGTCATCTGTTTAATGAATGCCGGGGAGGGAAGTAATTTTGTTTGTATAACCTCATGGGGGAACAGAGTTGGACACCCCATTTTTTCAGATGGTTTTACAAGGCCTACATGTCCGGTCAGCATAGTCAAATTCATGAGAACGGCCTACATACTCATTTATTCCTGCAGTAGATAGTGCAGTGTTGCTTACCATAATAACAAGACATTGGTGCAGATGTTTAACATCCCGACTTCTAGTAGGGGGAGTAGACAGTTTAGTCAGAGAGAATCCGCTGTAATATTCTAGAACAGATTGTGTCCTTTCATATGGTGGGTGGTTCCCCATGTCCCTGTGAGAGTGTATATTTTTGGGTGTCAAGGTTTTGTCTATTTTGTAGTACAAGGAAGGGTCAGTTTAGAAGACCGTCCCGACTCCCCAACTAGAAGACGAATCAGTTTTACGGGCAATACATAGATACTCCACTCGCCAGACGGGGGTTTCCCTCCTAATTTATATCCATTTGTTTGTCTCTGTGCGTCCATGAAAATGTATATTATGCCTAGATGTACAACGCTTGTTGTTTTGTTTTTTTCAATCGCACAGGCACTGGAGGCAAATGGCGAGGGACCTCGGCGATAATTTAGCTATAGTTCTTATAAAAGAGATGGCTGTCCAACCATCTGCATATGAAAACTGAGGCGAACCAGAATATGTATATGGGTTTGCAAATCGAAGTATGGTGACGGGGGAGACAACTCATTTTCTTTTAAGCAACTACGAGAAAGACATATCTCGGTTACCTCCCTTGGTCATCTGTGTTGACAACATATGGGCCAGTGGCAAAATAACTTGAAGGGTTGATCTGGAACTGGGTACCATCTGTTACCACCATCTACGTTTGAGAGACCATATAGATTTGCTGCCCGAACTACCAGAGGAAATTTAGAAATGGGTTATCAATTCCAGGTATAGTTAGAAGACATCAGACGTCGGTCTAGAACCAGTGATGGCCCACTTCAGTTTCAATGTCGCTCAAAGACATTGGGATGTATCTTGATCTACGATGTCAGAATACTACCCCCTTATCTTCTGAGGAGTCTCCTAGATGTCCTTCAACTAACAACACCCACAACCTTGTCAATAGTTCGGGTTTCAACAACTTATAGTATTATGGCTGATACTACCAATGGGTGAAATCACCATTTAATGGCAGACCCATTTTCCTCTCCAGACCCACGCCCGATCGAGTAGTCCAGACTTCAAGTCAACAACAACATTATCATTTTATATATCTAAATTCCTTCAGGAACAATCGCGGACAGTTATATTTGTCTGTCAATCATGCTCCACCATCAAAAGGGATTACATCAGAGTTAGTGATTCCATATCCACATCACTATGTTCTGCAGCCAGAGAACCTTTTTTTACAGTGACATAGAAACTTGCTTGGTCAATTCAAGAATTGGATGACCCATCTCTTTATCAACGGTAGACTACGTAGAGGAGTTAAGATAGAGACTGTAGAAGCATCTTCACAGGACTTTTTCCCTTGGAGAGTAGATACAGTGTGTGCGAGGCCCAGTGAGGGTTTCTCATTTTCCTTGACTTAAGGAGTTACATATTACACAATTTATGTAGGAGAAGTGACACAATCACCAGCCAGATCCAAGAGATGTGATCTGCCTTTTTTTTAAATTACAGTTAGAGATCATGTAGTAATGTATATGTAGGGTGTTTTATTAGACTGAACAAAGTTAACTGTAATCCCGATATGGTTATTCAGGAAGACAACAATCAAGGTTTGAGAGGTGTTTTGTTTCAGGGGATGGTTGAGACAGAGAAGGGGGTGAAGGTTTTTAGTTTAGAAGTTAATTCATTGCTTTGATAATGTATTTGTTTGGTTATTATGTTTTATAGATTGTAGCAGAGATAGAGTCTCGTAATTCAATGTTTGGGATTCTATTATTAAAGAAATAATGAGGAACAGGAGCGTTCTCAATTGCTTGTGACTAGTGTTACAACGTTTTGTTATTGTAGAGATGTGTCACTGTTATTCATGTGCAGAGAACTGAAGTGGGAGGTCAGACAACACATGGACTCATATGAAATACAGAAAGATGATAGCTTAACAAACAATGTTCCATGCCGACTTGGTCGGTTCTCTTCCTTGTTATCCAGGAGGGTAGTCTTATCAATGTAGGTTGGGTGGGTGTCTATTTCAGTCCACGTCCCATTCTTACATAAATAGAGCAAAAGCTACATCTATTCCTGGAGACTTCTAATAAAGAAACAGACTTGAACAAATGTCTTATATCGTGTATCCGGGCACTCTAACCCCTAGACCCTTATTCACAGATAATCTATATTTAATATCCCACACCCTTCACTTTCAAATACCGCTAGACGTTGACATTGGTACAGGCATATGAGAAAGCTGAAACATTGTGTTGCATGTCTGCCTCTGAGCTGGCATATAGAGCACAATCATCAGCAAACGGGAGCTCTCTGACGGTGTCATTGTTAATTTTGGTTTTAGCTTTCAGCCTTCTGAGATTGAACAACTTTCTATCCATGCGGTAGTTGATGTCTGTTCCAATGTCATTGTTCTCGAAGGTATTCGTCAGCATAGTTGAAAACATAAGGCTGAACAGTGTTGGTGCCAGGACACAGCTTTGCTTCACTCCATTGGTGACAGGAAAGGGCTCAGACAGCTCACCATTTTCCTGAGCTCTTGCCTGCATATCACCATGAAATAGCTGCACTATTTCGACAAACTTTTGTGGACAGCCATATTTCGCCATAAGCTTCTAGTCTTTCTCTGCTGACTGTGTCAAAAGCTTTGGTAAGATCAATGATGTTGATGCTATATTGTTAGGCAAATTATTGGACTCTTAGGGTTAAATCTGTATTGCTAGAGAACTATCATGGTATTAATGTTTATGCTATATTGTTAGGAGAACTATTGGACTATTAGGTTTGATGATGTATTCACAAGAGAACTATCAGACTATTAGTGGTGAGCCATGACAGAGATCACTGACTCTTAAGGTACAAGGCTCATGCCCAGAACAAGGTTAAAAGTTTTTAAAGTACCAATTGCATATCATGATACTACACGCCCTCCTTGGGTAGTGAGATCAGACATTTAGCTCACTCATATAAGGGTAAAACAAAGGAGGCTCTGTGTGCAAGTTGCGCACTTTAAAAATCCCATGGCAGATAGAAATCTCAAAGAGCAGGTCTTCAGGATTCTGCCCTGGCAAATTTGTTAGAAAAGAAAACCTACCCATGGATAAACATAGCCCACTACCTTGGATGGAATCTACCTAGAGGAAGCAAACCTCACACAGATGCACGCTGAAGTCCAACATAATGACCTTCGAAGTGCATCACTAGATGTAATGTACTTCCCTCTAAAGATCACTTTAGATGCGTAAATCTTAAACTTCTTGTGTCTTTGATCACTTTAGATGTCTAAATCTTACACTTCTTGTGAGTTTAATAGCTTTAGATGTGTAAATCTTACATGATGCTCATATAGTTCTTATATTATTTTAAACTTTGATAACTTTAGGGGTGTTAAAGTCACAGAGTCTAGCCTACGGGACACCCTTGGGCAAGGTGGAGTACCCGTTTAGCCCCCCCCCCCCCCCTCCGATCAGGGTTACGCTCCCGGGTAGGTGGAACCCGTTAGCTTTAGACAGCAATCCATCTAGGAGACGGAAAACTCCAAATATAAACCCCCAAGTTCAAGGTGGACCAGCGTGCTGAGGAACTGGATGGCCATGGGTTAACTGATCGTGAACGTTGGACGTCTGACAGGCGTGCGGGGCGGCATCAGGCGTATGCACTCCTGCGGGACATCCCCTGCCTCTTCCCTAGCAAGCAGGCAATGCTAGAGTGACCGTTTATTTCCTGCAATATCCAAACTTTGCCTATGGATATAATTAAACATGAGAATTGTCACCGGGGCTACGGAGCACGTGCTCTGCGCTTGACACATCCCTCAGAGGCTAGCGAAGAGAGAGTGAGGAGGAGAAGACAAGGAAATGGTGTGAGACGACGGCATAGAAATAGGAGGGCAGGCGCCAGGAGAACAAGACGAAAAGTGGAGAGACTTGGTTTCAACTATGTAAGAGTGGGATACTGGAATTGTCGCAGTGCCAGACAGAGAGGTCTTGTATTGGAGAGACTAATATATGATTTTGACGTCCTCATGCTCTAGGAGCTAAATACAGACAAATACCATTGCCCTGGGTACGCCAGTTATATAAACCCTACTGGGCAGAAGAGACATGGACAAGGTCTGCTGGTGAAGGAAGGAGTGAAGCATGTGGTATTCGACTTGAGCCAGTGGAATCATAGTGCAAGAGAGGTCCAGGGTATACAAATGGAGATTGGTGGCTTAAGTTGGAACATCATAAATGTGTATGCCACAGTGGACTGTTTTGTCAGAAAGGAACATTGGGACTGGCTTAAGGAACTGGAGGAATTACCAGGTGATAGGCTACTCATATGTGGAGACTTCAATGCAAGGAACAGAGATTGAGACAGTAGTGGAGAAACCCGACAGGTAATTGCCCTTGCAGATGCCATGGTGGACTCCGATGTGGTCTGCATAAATGATGGTAGGCCGACAAGAATGGCAATGAGGCCTGGCGATGCAGACACAGCTATTGACTTGGCACTTGTCTCCCAGTCATCAGTCCTTGATGTGAAGTGGAATGTTTTTAATGACCATGGGAGTGATCACATGCCATGCTCAGTCCTGATCTCTAAACCCAGGAAAGTTAAAGCTGGGAGAGCTCACAAGACCTTCCGGTATGAGAGGACCGATTGCCTTCTTGGACGCCTCAGAAAAGGGGCATGCAACAGGACTGTTAAAACTCCCTTTTTGCAGCCCCCATGGTGGACCCCAGAAGTAGACCGTGCTTGGAAAGCAAAGAGAGCTGCAGTGAAGCAGCTAAAGAAAGTGCGACAGATACTTCGAAGCTCACGAGAGGAAGTGGACACAGCGGAAAATGTCAAGAAAGACAAGGTGGAGGTTTTCAAGCGCTGTGCTGCAGAGGCCAAAAAGGCACAATGGGAATGTTTCATGAAGGAGATTGGAGGTGATAAAACACTGCAAAAATTATGTAAACTGCACAGACAAATGCAGAGAAAAGATCGGTCGATGACAGTGGGAACAATCTATAGAGATGATGGTGTGCGCGTGACAACAGACAAAGAGAAAGAGGAGGCATTTCTCCAGAGATTTTTAGAGAAGACCAATCATAATGATGCGGACATTAGGAATGCAGTTAGAGAGGAGCTATCTGGCACCACGAAGAATATGCAGTATGAAGACATCATACGGGTGGAAGATATTAAACACATTTTGAAAAAGGCAAAAGACACGGCACCAGGGCCCGATGGGGTCGGGTATGGCCACATGAAGGGTTTGAGCGAAGCAGACCTGGAGGAGATGACTGACTGCTTTAACCAGAGCATTAGGACAGCATCAGTACCGCAGGATTGGGTGCACAGATGATCTCATCCCTCTCCCAAAACCATTCAAGGATCAGTCAAAGCTTAGCGGCTGTAGGATCATCACCCTTCACTATACATTTGGAAAGGTTTTAGAGAAGATAGTCGCTGTTAAGCTGCAGGATTTTTTGGAAAGGGGGAAGCTTCTTCCAAGAGGCCTGGGGAGCTACAGGCCAGGAAAAGATATCTGGTCTAATGCAGCCACTTTTTCCTTTGATATTTATGAGGAGATCCAGAGTAGACAGGAAACGATGGCGGTAGCGCTTGATCTCGAGGATGCGTACAATAGAGTTCGATATGATATTTTGATGACCGCACTGATGGAGAAGGGGGTCAATCCCTGGTTGGTGAACTGGATAGCAGCCGTCCTGCACTCTCGTCGGGTTGCTCTCCGTCTGGGCGCATGGACCTCAGAGCCACATATGTTAACCTCGGGACTGCCACAGAGATCTGCAGTCTCACCGGTGCTCTTTAATGTGTATACGAGCAAGATTGCAAACCTAGAAGCACTAGGGGTTGGAAGAATACTAACATTTGCAGATGATATTCTTGCATATAGGCAGGGTAGAGATAGGGAGCAAACAGCCCAGGAGTTATAGGCGACAGTAGATGAAGTGATTGACTGGTGCACAGAATTGAGTGCTGTCATCCACCCGGAAAAGGCGGCTGTTTTGTGGTGCTCTCTGGACAACAGGATTGTAAGAGCTGATGTCCCAAGCCTCGCGATAGATGGTAGAAATGTCAGCAGAGAGAACAAATTGAAGTATCTGGGGATCACATTTGACAGGAGCCTATCCTTCAAGGACCATGTGGAGACGGTCGTGACAAGAACTTAAAAGGGACTCAATGCACTTAAAACTATGGCTGCAATGAACATAGAGCAGAGAATGCTTTTCACACTATACCAGCACTTGATCCTCTCAGTAATTGATTATGGATTAGGTCTGCTCACTGTCTCAGAGAGTCAGATGGTGAAGTTAGAGCGCATACAGAACGAAGCTATGCGGTTCATTCTGGGATGCACTAGAGACACCCCAGTAGTGTGTATGCGTTACATCCTTGGTCTGCCGACTGTTGCTGGTAGGCTCAAGGTGATGCAGACGAAGGCATACCTCAGAGTAGCTGCAGACACAGACTACCCACTGCATGAGGCGCTGGACGCAGTTAAGGGTCAGCGACTGATAAGAGGGAAATCATGGATGGCTCAGGCGGAGGATACGATCAGACAGGTGTGCCCCTTGGAGAACAATAGGCGTGGAGAGGAGTGGGTCAGAGTGCCAGCGGAGCAGTCAGACTTGTGCTGAGTTATAATCACATTAAGCCGGGAGTGCAGGGAGTGGCCAGCAGGGGCCACGGAAGTGGAAATCCAGCAACTAATTCAGGACAATGCTCACTCGAGTGGTGTGATTATCTACACAGATGGTTGGGTGTCAAGAGGTGAGAGAAGTGGCTGGGGTTTCATAGCCAAAGCAAATGGTCGATGTTTGGGGCAGGAGAGCCTGGCATATGATACCACAACATCCAACTTAAGAATGGAAGTGAAGAGCAGTCACTGCGGCTCTCCACTGGATGGAGAATACGACACACACACACACACACACACAAACACACACACACACACACACACACACACACATCGTGATTGCAACTGACTCAGAGAGCATGCTGACGAGGGTGAGGACGGGCAGACTTCGTGCGGAGGGGCTTGCTTCGCTTCGGAGGTCACGGGTGACAAGCATCGCTTGGACCTTTTCTCCGGGGCATGCCGGTGTGCTGGGAAATGAACAGGCGGACAGATTGGCTGGCTCTGCAGAACTTGGTGGAGTATTGATATGAAAACAAAGGTATAAACAGGAAGCAAGGACCACTTACTTCTGCTACGGTGATGTGAGGAGAAGAGCGCAAACCCTGACTGCGTAGGGCCAAAGAAGAAAATGAATAAAGAGAAAGAACCTCTCACCGTCCTCGGCAAGGACCACTTACTTCTGCTTTTAGCATTTCGTTCTGAGGGGCGTAGCGTGCGGCTAGCGTAAGCTAAGACTCTTTTCTTACCATCTTGAATTTGTGAGAGGACAGCACCTAAACCCTGTTATGAGGCATCTACCTCCAATATGAACTGTAATGAGAAGTCTGGAAAGCCTAAAAGGGGTGTTGATGTCAGAGCCTCTTTTAATCGATTAAACGCCTCGTCACACTCTGGAGTCCACAACCGCCCTATGGGTCCTTTCTTCTTCTTAGTATCACCGGTTTGCTGCTGGTTGAGTTGGCCCACCAGCTCATGTAGTGGTCTTGCAATATTAGCAAACTTTGAGACAAACCTTCTATAATAACTGGCTAACCCTAGAAATGACCTAAGTTCTGTCTGAGTTCTGGGCACAGGTGCTTCTTTTATCATCCATGGTACAAATGCCTTCATCTGAAATGGTGTGCCCTAAAAACTCAACCTTTTTCTGACAAAAGTTACACTTTTCAGGATTTAGTTTTAGCCCAATGGACTGCTGTCTCTCAAACACTTTCTCAAGCCTACTCAGATGCTCTGAAAAATCCCCAGAATACACCAAAATGTCATCAAGGTATACCAACAAAATCTGAAAAAAATAGTCATTCAGAGAGCATTGCATTAACCTCTGGAAGCTGCTCGCGGAGTTTGCAAGTCCCATTGGCATACGCGTATACTCATACAAACCAAACGGGGTGGTAAAAGCAGTCTTCTCTTGATCCTCTGGTATGCATCTTTCTTTGTCCTAACATTTACAGCCCGATAATCGACACATAGCCTAAGTCTACCATCCTTTTTTCTCACGAGGACCACCGGAGAAGCCCAAGGACTGGAACTTTCCTTAATTATCTGACTATCTAATAAACCTTGGAGATGATCTTGTACTTCTCTATAAAATGCTGGGGGAATTCTCCTATAAGGCTGCTTGATGGGGGTCTCATCTGTCAACTGGATGCTATGGGTTACTCTATCTGTATAGCCTTTGTCAGTATCGCCCTTGGCAAAAAGACTATCATACCTAACTAATAATTCCTCTAACTTCTTCCTATCTCTATCACTACCCTCAAAACTGCTCAAATCTACAGGGCACCTAACATCATCTTTCTCTCCGGCATACGGCCGTGTTGAAACCTCAACCTCCTGAGCACTTACCATTTTGAAATGGTTGGTCAAATCTACAGTAGCATCTGAAATATCCCCAACTTGAGTACCCTTCGACAAGGATATATCTTCATCCCCCAGATTGACCACTTGGACTTGGCATACGCCCCGTCTCAAGGTAGTCAAAGTGTGGGAGAAAAGCAAACCCTTGTGCTCCAAGTCTCGAGTTGGGCTGAAAATGACATGCATATTTTCACGCACAAATCTTACACATTTTACACTAACTGCAGTGATGGAGCGGGCAGGTACGCAAACTCTATTGTCAACAAACACTTTAACACCGTCCAGTCCGACTCCAGGAATCTCCTCCGCTGGGCTGCTCCAATTAAGAAACCTACACAGATTCGGTACTGACTGTAAAATGTTTGTGCCAATAATGCCAGGCACCCTTCTCTCCCCATTGTCCATGTCTTTGGTGACAAACACCGCACAGTCCTTCACTTGTGTCCCACCCAACACAATGTCACACATGAAGTACCCCACATATGGAATCATTACGCCATTTGCGGCCGTCAACCTAACGAATTGTCCTTCCTTTAGAACAAAGTCCTGGAACATGCCCTTGAAACAGGCCTCAGTAATGGTGGAAACCTGAGAACCTGTATCGATGACACACTGGACACTCTTGCCACCTATTAAAACAGTCTCTTCGGGCCTACCACCCACAATTTTAATGTCCGAGCCATGACGCTCCCCTTCTAATACCTGGCTCCCAGCCTTAGAGGGGTCCCGTTTAATGCTTGTCTGCACTCGCGTCTCAAGTGACCAACCCGATTGCATCGCCAGCAACGTGGCACTTGATGTTGTTGATCGCTGGTGGTGAGTCTGTTCAGCCTGGCACCAATCTCAGACATCTCCCTCTGAAGAAAGTCAATTTCACCCTGCCTGGAAGTAAACTCAGTTCTTGGTGGTACTCGAGCTGGCTCAGTATGTGCAGGCCTACATTTTACCGTTTGTGGGACTACCTCAGCCTGCACCGGCCCGTACCGCCCCTGCTGAAACTCAACTTTCACCGCTGAAGGTACGCTTGACTGAATTTCCCCAGTGTTCTCATTTCTGGCTCTCACCTCTACCTCTCTGATTTCAGCACCCGGTGGGGCCCGCACACCTTCCCATGTTTGTGCGCACTCCCTGACTTGAAGAAAAGTCACAGATGAATCTTGTGCGATCTTTTCTTTTAGGACAGTTTGGGTGAAACTGTCCCTTATGCCAGCCACAAACTGGTCTCGAAGGGCCTCCCCATCCAACACAGGGACACCTTGCGTTTCCTGGGCCTTCACTACCCTCTTGAACTCAGCATTGACCCTATGGGAGAAGTCATGGACTGTCTCCCCAGCTCGCTGGCGTATTGTGAATAACGTTGCCAGGAGCTCCCGTAGACTCTTCTTCTCACCATATATCTTCAGCAAGGCCTGTAGCATGGCCTCGGGATCTTCCTCAGAAGCATGGAGTTCCAACTCCCTCCTGACAGGACTGATTATGCTGTCGAAAATAACATCCACCTTATCGACAGTCTCTAACATGCCAGCCCTCCAAGCTGACCTCACCTCCCTGACGTACTCTTCTACTGATGGCCCACCTTTCTCCCCAAAACACCGAACAGGCTTTCTGGTTGGTACTACAACATACCTCAAAGCCTCAGTGAGCTCGCGTGGTGGAGCGTCCACTGGGCGGGGATCTTCGGTTCCCATCGTAGAAACTGGCGGAAACTCATCCTCTTCAACTCTCACTGCCGCACGAGTACTTCTGGTCTCCATCTTAAGGACAAGATACTATGCTACGGGTGGGTCTGCAATGGAGCCTAACTAGCTAACCTGGGTTTTGCTATCTCTAGAAGACTATTACCAACTATACCAAAAATGAACCGACAAAGAAACCAACTAAAGACCTCAACTAAAACACTCATTTGGTACCAAAACAATCCTACCAGAATAATTCTAAGGCTGTCACTATCCTGGTTCAGGCTCGCCACTTTAAAACAAAGGTATAAACAGGAAGCAAGGACCACTTACTTCTGCTACGGTGATGTGAGGAGAAGAGCGCAAACCCTGACTGCGTAGGGCCAAAGAAGAAAATGAATAAAGATAAAGAACCTCTCACCGTCCTCGGTTAACAAGAATAGAAAAGAATTAAGGTTTAAGAAGATCCCAGGGTGAGCCGACAGGGGATTAGAACAATATTCTCCAATCCCAGACAAAGAATTACTCCAAGGGCTGTTCTAACACCAATGACTATAACACTAGAGTCTATCAACTAAACAACAAAGTAAGAGTAACACAAGCATCATTTGTTTATTACACTTCTAAACTTCACAATAATATACAGACATGTAGCATCAACAAAGAAATTAGGATACAGCAAAAATCAAACAGCAAAGACACTAACCTAACAAACCAAATTCCTAAGTGTAGCAAAAACTTCTGATCCAGTAAAAGCTACAAATCTACCAAACACTAATCCACCAACAACTGATCCACTAAAACTAATTTAACAAAAACTTCTAGTCCACCAAAAAACCTCTAGTCTACTAAAAACCCAGGAAAATCTAAAATCTAAAGCTAGAATTCTGGCTTTTCCACTGCAAAACTTCAGGGTCTAACTACTAAACACACAATAGAAATAGGCATTGGCGCCTGGTCACTCAGTGCGGTGGACTACGGAAAAAAAAGGGCCAGTTCTACCTGTGCAGGGCCTTATATACTGGGGTCCCAGAGTTCCAGACCAATCAGACGCCCTCTTGCAGAATTCCACCATCATCGCGAGCCGAGTACAGATACATGACAAGGCAGACGTGGTTGCGGCCTTGTGGGAGCACGTGCACACCTCGAAGGAGCAAATGGATTACCATGGTCTTGCAAGAATGAGACAACGAGGAGTGACGAAGGGATCTGGCCGACGCTCAACGCTCAAAGGAAAGGCGAGACGGACTTATAATCAGGTTGCTACTGGTACTATTAGTTGAATCTCTATAATTTTCACCAATCACATTAATTCTTGCATCCATACTGCTTTCCACCATTTTAGATTCGCATATAAGAACTAACTTCCATCTACCCAATCCTATCTAGAGTCTTGAGATCATAATATTCAAATTAGAAGCTAGAAAAGCTCTTCTTTCCACCAATTCACAATTTACTCTAAGCAAGAAGGCTTTAGACAGGGATGGAAATTGTGAAAAAGAACAAACTTGGGGAAAACGTACCCTGCACAGTTGAATAAAGCATCTACGTGGCCAATTGATTTCACAAACTGTTCTACGGCTTCTTTATTTGTAACATCCAGTACTCTGGTCTCAATACCTTAAAAATGTCAAACATAAGTTGAATTCATCATCATTAAATTGAATTAAAGCGCTGAATAAGCATACTGAATTTAAAAGTAAAGATAATCTAAAAGTAAAAATAAACACAGCATACATTAGTTATTATATACAGCTTATATTAGTGTTATATGGGAGCGAGGTTCTGCAAAGGACATGCTACTGAATAAATTAATGAATGAATGAATATATTTGTCTACACATGCAAAATTCTGAAGATTTAGTACCAAATATATAAAGCATTATGAAGTGACGTGACCATTTGCCCTAGCTTACTATCTTCTACTGCCCCACATCAGATAAAACTCTGTACCCATATTAAGTAGAGGTCGAAAAATGTTGAACTTTAGCATGAAAGAGTCAAGATACTTTGAAATTGGTGTGATCTTGAGTCCTTCTCTACACATTGACCCCTCAGAGTGACGCACTTCTCCAATCTCTTATTTACCAATCTATGTCCTGATTGTAGGACTCCCTTATCTGGGCCCAGAACAACATCTCCAGTTCAGCTATCTAGTCCTGGTTATTAGAAGAACAGCAGCCACATAGCGGGTTTTAAATGTTTGAAAACAAGAAGAGGTCACTTAGTGCCAAGTATGGTGTGCATGTGGGGGTGGGGTGGGGGGGGAGAGACATGATGCCATACCCACACTGCAAGTGCAGGAATTTGATTAAGTAACAAGCTTCCATTTTGTCCGTGACACTGCTTCATGCACACCTGCATCAGTTTCCCCGCACATTTCTAGTGGACGCCAAATAGGGCGCAATGTTTACATGTGAACTTTTAACCGTCAGTTATCTTTACAAGGATACAGAGCACTCCTCTGTTAATGATTTCTTAGCAAAATGCAAAACTTTTCGACCACCCCTCATATATAAAGAAAGGACTCTCTTTGAATATTAAGAAAACAGTAACAATGGCGATATCAAAGAAATAGGTGACACCCTAATGTGAAATAGAGATAGAAGGGAAAATTCTTCACCAAGTGGATAGTTTTAAATACCTAGGGGCATTCATAACATCAGATGGAAGATGCACAACAGAGATTAAGAGCAGATTTGGGCAAGCAAACGCTGCATTTCAGAAAATGAAGAATATCTTATGCAATAAGTCAATATCATTGAATGTAAGAAAGAGAGTGCTGAAATACTATACAGAACCTGTTTTTCTATATGGCTGTGAATTTTGGAATGTAAATGAACAAATTAGGAAGAGATTGGAAGCAACAGAGATGTCATTCCTGAGAAGAATGTTGTGAATTCCTTGGACTGCCAAAGTAACTAACAACGATTGCCTGAAAGGCTTATTTTTTTTTATTTTTTTTTGCGCTCATTCGCTTTGAACTCAAGCAAAGTCAATACTCACTACTTCTAGTAGTGCTGGACTGAATTTTGCATGTGGCTTAGCTTTTCTATTAACAGTGTCCCTCTCCATCAGATTAACCCACTCCGACTTTAGAGGTACTTGTAATTATTGTCCCCAAGTCAAGGACGGTAGGTCAACATTTTAGTCAAACTGTCTGGTGTAGGGGTTGAACCCCTTACCTCGGCATCAGCACACCACATGTTTAAGAACATACTTTCTTATTCATTTGGCCATGCTGACCTACAAAAGAGGCCAATGAAATTAGAACATTATATGAGTGGCACCTTGCGTCTTGACAGATGAAAGTATGTGGATTGGAATTTGGCATGGATTCAGAAAACATGTGTTGCCCATGCAGCATGTTTCCTCTCTCGGCCTTGCCTTGTTTACTCCTGAGGAACTCTGGGACAAGGTAGACTGCAGATGTTGGTGGCTCAGCATCAATCCTCCAAGAGCAGGAGGTGAGTGGCGGCCAGACCCTCACATCTGTGGGATTTGACTTAGAGGCGTTCAGCCATATCCTGCAGCTGAGGGCCTCAGTTTTGTGTCTGGACTTGTATGAGCGTTTACACCTAACGTAAGTGTCTGGACCAATGTAAGCGTCTACTATGTGGACTCTCCACCTGACTATGTGCAGATCCCACAGCCAGCAAGAATAGGCTCACCGAAATAAGAAAGAGAAACAGCTTTTTTTTTTTGGGGGGGGGGGTCATGTGATGAGAAGAGAGGCATTGAAGAACATCGTGACAACTGGAAAGATCGAGGGGAAGGGAGGCAGAGGCAGACCAAGAGAAATTATGCTGAATTGATTGAGACAGTGACGTGGAGGAATATCAACAGCAGAACTGATCCAGAAAACTAAAGACCGAGATCTGTGGAGAGTCATGAACGACTACGCCAGCCGGCATGGTATTTGATGATGATGATGATTAATCTCTAGCACTAAATTCAAACGCAGAGACAAAAACCCATCACTAAATTCTCACATCATTTAAGAGTTAAGATCCATATATTTTTAATTTAAAAAAAAAAAGTTAATTGCCTATCCTTTACAGGACGTCGAAGTCAACACCAGCATGTTTTGCTGTTGGATATCTTGGCAAGTTTACGTTCGGTAATTTGCCATTGCTTTCTGAACGACCGGCTTCCATACCATTTCGTAAAAAACCAACGCAAGGCAGTCTGCTGTCAAATTGCCCACAGCTGTGTTTCGAACGTGGTAAGCAAGATTACAAACTGCGTCCGTAACCCCTTCACCATGGAGTAAGCATATTTTAAGTTAGAAGAAGAAAGACTAAGAATATATTAATTCTAGGTTAGAATAAGACAAACTTTGAAGGAACGAAATTTAGGTTAGAAGAAGAAAAAGTGTGAATAAATTAATGCTTGAAGCAGTCAGATTTAGAGAAATTACCTTTACCTTCAACACCATTTAACTCTTTCAAGGTTTCTCCATTAACGTCTGTTGCAATTACTTTTGCTCCTTCCTTAGCTGCCATCTGAAAAATCAGAGGAATTAAAACATACATTTCTAATGAACCAAAACAAACTCCACAATTAAAAATGCTAGCCATATCTAACTCAACCACATACAATTCCAGCTGGATGAAGAATGAAGAATGACTTGCACAATAAATTGCATTAAAGTGAAGAAGAGTTGCGCAATGTGTCGACCACACTCTCTCGCCTCAGTCCATCTGAGTCCAGTGGCAAGACAAGTCAAGATGACTGGAGACGAAATCGGGTGCAGTGGATGACCAGGGTGCTCTACGTGCCTTGCCATGCTCATCACGTTCCACACCGCTTTGCAGGTAAACGCCATCGTGCCAGTTGAATCATCAATGATTTCTTCCACGCAGTCTGCAGAATCCTGTCTTTACATGCTGTGTAGGTGTCAACAACTCAATTGCGACAGGCATACAAGGATTCCCTTCTTTTGCACCACACGAAAATGACAACTCGTACGTTGTGCAAAAGGATACATTTTATTTGGGGCTGATAGTACATGAGCTCCGCGAGCGGAATATCACATCGGTATTAAACATCATAGTATGTTATAAAGATGTAATGAGAAGATGATGTTGATGGTAATAACTAATGAAGCTAAGCTTAAGTCCTAACTATTGATACTGTCCTTCTTAGCAACAAAGTATTCACAGCGGATATACAGTCCGTCGCCTACGCCGTCGAGTCCGAGTCTGACGAATCTCTCTGTGGCGTGTTCAGCCACGAGTAATTGACGCTTCGTGTATTAGCTGCTTTGCGTGCTTGGAGTTCCAGCACGCTGGTCACCTGGTTAGAGTAACCAGTGTTGCATGGTCACTTCTCGTGATGCGGGTTTCTCAGTCTCTTGGGTAACCCCAGCTCACGTATACTCAATTACCTCCTTGTTGACACGAGTGTGTCCAGTTAGAGAACTATTTATAGTTCTCTCTCGTGCTTGTGTCCCTTCTGTCTGGTTTCCTAGATCGCTTGTTACTTTCCTCTTCTCTAGCTCTCTTTATATTGTTCTTAGCTCTTAGCTCTTACATAGCTCTTTGACAGGCTCTCCTTCCCTCCGTGTTGTGTTACAAACTTTTAAGTGGTGGGGGTAACACAAGTCGTAATCTCAACAAAAATTGGATGTCTAATTTTGTCAAAGACTGCGTAAGTTCTCTACTTCTCTTCTGGGGATAGGACAAGATCTCTCCTTTCCCTCGTCACACTGTTGTATTACTTCACTTGGCTAATTGAGTAGCCCACCACACTAGTACAGTTGGCTAAAGACTGTCATTATATTTCTGGGAATTGTGTGAACCGGAACCTATGTCTTAAGACCTGTCCTCCAATTGTCCAAAATTGACAATCCCATACAACTTGCCTCTATTACGAGTACAATACATGAATAATGAATGTTCATGCTCCCATATAATATTGCTCCGACTAGTATATATGCTTTATGTGCCACTCTCACCTTTTAGCTTCCGCTTGTGAAGAAATATTTCAGTGTTAAAGTAAGGTTTTCGAGATGTTACTGTGTCCCCTGTTAGAGTAGTTATCGTTCTTTGCAGGTAATGATGTATGCAAATTTATGTGTTAGTTTTTCTGGTTGGTTGCGTGTTTTCTAATAAACTAAAGTGTATTTAACTTACTAATATGTGTATGCGTTTATAATGTACGTGTATGTACTGTTTTGAGCGCCGTAAAGCGGTTTATTGTAGCCACAAACGAGTGTGTTAGGCTGATTTATGACTACCGTCCCGGTTTAAGATGCTCAAAATATATTTCCTATCTCTATCACTAAATTATAGCAACTACACAGATAAAAAAAAAATCTCAACAACACATTGTTTACACAGATTGACACAGACGAATTACAACAAGTCGTATTGTGCGGGGAAAAAACTACCGCAAAATGTCTCACTCTCCTTATTTAATTCATTCTCTCCCTCTCATTCATACATCTTTCATTCTCTTTCATTCGACAGTGGTTTTAAAATATTAATTCAGTCATTAAAATATGGTTCAAGAAACAATAAATGGATGAACATTAAATATGTACAATAAATAGTTGGCTGAATTTAAACAGGTTTTCAAGCCAAATGACTGTGCTGTATTTCTGCACTCGTCATATCTATACAAAAATATACATGGTTGCGCGGATTGTTTGCTACCAATCCTGTGGTAACGACTGACATATCTATCTATTGCAAGTTGGTGTACTGTTCTAAATTAATCTAAGGGAACTAATCTAACTAAATAATCAAATTTGGGAAAAGTGGGTTAGTTAACTTAAAGTGTTATTAGTACATGGAATTATATAAATTCCTAAATGATGGGGTTAATTTGTAAGTAATGTTTTAATTAACTAAATATATAAATAAATGTGTTTAAATGGTGATACACTAAAGTAATGTTTCATAATTGAAAGAATATGATGTAGGTGTTACACTAAATAAGTTCTTAACTAAATGTAGGTGAATTTTAACTCTGAAATGTCATAAATAAAGTTATATAGGTAATTATACATTCATAATTCTAATATCACTACAAAATTATGAAGTTATACGCAACTGTGATAAAAACATGTTATATACATATCACATATAATTTCTATTTAACTAAACTAATTAATTACATCCAGGTGTGATGTCGGGGCAGCGTCCTCTGTAGAATGTCCTCGAAAAATAGAATTCAGCTAGACAAAGTCTGATTTACGCTCTCATCCTGGGTAACGTTCATATTTCGATCCACTCACGGGTTGCATATTTGGTAGTGGTGTAGACAACTAATAATGTGTCTGTTCATTTCACTCATACTGACACAGTTAATATTACACACGTTTAAGCGACTGGCGATGGTAACGCACTACAGTGTTCATAATCACCACATAGGGCACTAGGTAATTACAGAGTCAATGTCTTTGGTGATATAAGGTCGCTCTCTTCTCGTATTTCAGGTATCTCAGTGTGAGAAGGTCGACTCAATGTGTCAGCCAGAGAGTTCATGCTTCCCTTCAAATGCTTAATAGTGAATGCATAATTTTGCAGGATCAAGAACCACCTGTAGATCCTGTTGTTGCGGTGGACCCCAGACTGCATTACAGTCAGCGGCGAATTATCGGTTTCAATGACAAACTCCGTACCCGCTAAGAATCTATTAAGCTTCCTGATACAATATATGACGCTTAAAGCTTCCAATTCAGAGGCTGAGTATCTTGATTCAGCAGGAGTGACTTTCCGGCTTACAAACATTATTGGGTGGAAAATTCCCTCATAGAACTGGCCTAAGACGCCAGAGATGGAAATAGCACTTGCGTCTGTACGAAGGAAATACGTAAGATTTTGGTTAGGCAGGCTCAAAATAGGTGGAACGCTAAACATGTGTTTCAATTTTGATAAGGCACCAATTAACTGTGCATCTTGTATGTTTAATTTTACAGATGCTTTTAAAATATCAGAAAAGACACTGGTGATTTCAGCCAAATTGGGTATAAATTTGCTGTAGTAATTAACTAGACCAAGCAAACTTCGGACCTGCTTCTTGGTCGTTGGCATAGTTAAATTGAGAATCTTGGTGACAATTCTATCATCTGTTCTAAGTTGGCCTCTGCTGATCGTATGGCCTAGGAAATCAATTTCTTCCATTCCCAACTCCACTTTGGTTGGTTTTACTGTAAGACCGAATAATCGCAATCTATCGAAGACATGTCGCAGTTTCTGTAAGTGTGATGTCCAGTCTGCGGTATGGATACAAATGTCATCAATATAAGTCGATGTATTCGTAACTCCGTGTAAAAGGTCCCTGGTGAGTCGGACAAAAGTGGCTGGAGCATTACGAAGGCCAAAAGGAAGGAATCGCCACTCATACAGACCTAGAGGTGTTGAGAATGCTGTTAAAGGGATAGACAATGAGTGCATCGGAACTTGCCAGTATTCCTTCGTAAGGTCAAGTTTAGAAAAGATACGTGATGTTGACACATCAAGGATAAGATCTTCACATGATGGGATAGGCTCTGCATCGACCTTGGTCACGTTATTTAACCGGCGATAATCGACACAGAGGCGGATAGTCGAGTCCTTCTTCTTCACAAGGACGATAGGAAAAGAGTATTCTGACTGTGATTTTTTGATTATACCACTCGACTCAAGATTTAGAAGTTCCTTGTTGAGACTTTCCCTGTAATTTAATGGGATGGAATAAGGTCGGCATTTGATAGGGGTGTTATCAGTCAGAATAATGGAGGGTTCTATCCTGTCCGTCCTACCTGGGATGTCGGAAAAAATGTCCTTGTACTCCGTTACTAGCTCTATGATTTGTCGTCGTTGCTCGTCTGTGAATTTCGGTTCTAACCGTATGCTATCAATTGTCCCAGTCGTGTCTACTGTCGGGACTGGTAATTCTATCTCATCATCATCTGTCTGATTGTCAAAATCCCAATAAGTGTTTAGAGAGTTAAGAATATAAGTAATAGAGCTAAGACAGAGTCTAGTAGAAGACACCAGACAGGAGAGACACCAGCGCTATAAATAGCTTCACAACGGGACACACTTGTGTCAACCAAGGGAGCATTGAGTACAGCTGAGCGAGGGTTTCCCCAAGACATTGGTAAACTCGCCTCAACGAGTAACCGTGGAGTACCCGGTTACTCAAGTTAACTGGCCAGCGTGCTGGGTCATTATGCACGCAAGACTCGCCAGCGCACGGAGAATCCAACGTCCGCGTTTGAACACGCTATGCGTAGCGTGAGGACAGACCAGGACTGAGACAGCTAGAGAATAGACGTGTTCCTTACGAATGCTATAAGTTTCTAGACAATAGTGATTGTTAGGATTTAGATTACATTCAGTGATTAATAGTATCATTATCACCTCTTCATTGCATCTATGTAACGTACCATGCTGTTTATTGTCAATGAAGTATTCCGCTCGCAGAGCTTGTTTATCGCCAGCTCTAAATAAATTGCATTCCTTTTTCAAATGACACGAGTTATTATTTCGTGTGGTGAAAAAGTAGGGGAGTCCTGAAAGACCTGTCGCAAGCAAATTGCTGACACTGATTAAGTACTGTCGTTGTACTAACTATGTGTTCTGTTTCCTGAGTAGATGTGTTTGCGACGTCGTCGTCATCTGTCGCCCTACCTAGTGTAGTTGTGTTATGTACGTCTGTCGTCCGGTTGCTTGGTGTAGATGCATTCTGTTCGTCTGTCATCAGTCCTTGTCGTGAGAAATAAGGCTTCAGCATGTTGATATGAAATATCTTTAATTTTTGGTTTATCGATATTTCATAATCGACATCTGATATCTTTCATACCACTTTGACTGGCCCTTGCCATGACGTTAATTACAAGTTACGTTTATCTGGTAGTAAAAGCAGCACCTCTTGATTGGGTTCAAGGTGTAGGGTTAGTACGAACCGGTTTCCTTTGTTCGACACCTGATTCAGGGGTCCAACAATATCCACCGCTACACTTTCGAATGGTCTAGAGGCCAATATTGAACGTTGGACCTCGGCTGTTACATGCTTTCCCTTTCTCACTAAATGTTGACAAATGGTACATGACCGACAAAAAGATTTAATATCATTACAAAACTTCGGCCAATAGAAATGTGACAAAATTCTGGCTCTCGTTTTGTCATAAGCCAAATGTTCAGCAAACGGTGAATCGTGCGCAATCTTTAGCACATTTTGTCGGTGTTTCAGAGGTAACACCGTTTGCTGAATTGCATGGTTATTGATGGTATGAGAATTCCATTATGCATTTTGAAATACCAAGATGCACTTTTAGTTACTTTCGCTCGCTCACCTAACAATTTAAAATAAGGTGCGATAGTTTGATCGGTGCGTTGTGCCTCGATAAACTCTTGTCGAGTGGTATTGTCACTAGCACCGCTGGGTGTTAACAACTGTAACATTTCATTTTGTAGGTCAGTATAATGTGTTTGGGTCTCTGACGTAGTTACAGCATTAGCCGTGTTTGTTTGTTTCCAGGCTAATATTTCGTCATCAGTACAGTGTTTTAATGATGGCAAGCAACACAAAATCAGGTCAGTACAGGGATTCTGCAAAATCGCGCACGTAAATGTGCCGGAAAGGAACGGGGTGTTTATCCGGACTTTTGCCAGCGGGTATTTCTCAATGTTACCAGAGAAAGTGCGGCATTTAACAAACTCTCCCGTATAATCCTCTGGGTTAACCAGTCTCTCCTTACCCCGAGTAGTGCTCCCGCTATCCAGTAAACATTGGCACGGTTGTTCGTTGACCAGTGCATCGTGGAACTTTAGATTACCTCTAGAGGCTAAAGCTGAATTAGCATCTTCGTTGGAACATGGTACAATATGACCACATTTGAGTTTCCCGTCCGCATGAAACTGGTGACAAATGTCACATTTATTAAAGTCTAACATATCAGTAACTACAGCCACACTCTCACACTCATTGAATGGTAAAACATTTTCGAGCTCAGAATCAACTACACTATCATCATCAGATGAGGTATCTATGAGCACAGCATTGCTAGCCTTCATTCTTTGCCTGCCCAAACATTTGGAAGAATAGTGGCCATAAGATGAACAAAAGAAGCATTTAACCGCCCGTTTGTATGAGTTTCGTTTGTTTTCCTGCTTTTTCATCATCATTTCAAGATGCGCAGGGTATGAGGGACTTTTATCACACATCGAGTACTGCGGATGGAATAACTTGCAGTATCCACACTGTGGTGGCTTTTGATAAGGTTTGTCTTTCTTCTGATACCCTTTTTGGTTGTAAGACCTGCTTGGTAAGTTCTTAGCAAAAGCAGCAATATCAGTATCATGTAATGATGTTTTAAATATATCGCGGTTTGAAGAAAAATAAGCTGAACCACGTTTTTCAAGTTTTTCAAGAGATTCAATGTCTGCTTGTTGAAGGCAATGAATGAATCACCCAAAATAAACGAGAAGTAGATTGTGAGCTTTACTACAACACGACTACAAGAGACAAATTGGACGTTGCGGCCAAAGCCTTCGTCAGCATAGGACAAACAAATACAAACAACACAAAACTACATGAAACACACTATGACAATATTAAACTATTAAACTAATTAAAATTAAATGTACTCATCTGAATTCTGTGTCCTGGCTTGGAAAGTCTGACACGCGTAGGGCGCCAGTGGATTAATAGACCGGATGTATGGTACACGGGTCAACGGTCATTCGGGAGGGGAGTGGGGTGGAGACGCGCCCATGTGTGCGGAAAAGTGAAATTTGAGACCGGCAAAGATGTTACGGACGCAGATGACAATTAGCAATTATCGTTAAGCGCTCGAAACACCGCTGCGGAAACCTATATAGTGTTAGTATACACAGAGGGGCATGAGTGGCGGTCGTTCAGAAAAGGATGGCAAACCACCGAACGTAAATCCGCCAAGAGAGTTGACTAGTGTCATACAAAGGATCTGCACGTACCCAGATGGTGGACTGTAAGCTAGGGGTGGGAGGGGTTGGGGTGGGGAGTTAAATGAAGCTGTGTTGGACATTAAGGCCGTGAGGGGAGAGTGTGCCCAACTGGAAGATGAGACGGTGTTCCAATGTCTTCCGATCCCGTTCGTGGGATGCGCATGATTTGATGGCCGTGACCTGTATGTTGGCTACGCCACGGTGGTCAGGACTGTTGAAATGCATGGATACTGGTTTCTGGGCGCCGCTGGTAATGTCAGAAAGGTGTTGTCGAAATCTGTCCCCAAGACGTAATCCTGTCTCACCGACATATCTCTGTCCCGGAAAAACTGCAGTTTAGTGATTCTTTGATAACTTACAGATCAAAATGAAGGAGGAGGGTTAACAATTGTGTACTTCATTCTGAGAGGGGGAATAAAGGAAAGAACATTGACCTCAGAATATAAAAATAGGATACAGGTACGTGCCGAGGTCAGTGGCTGCCGCTCGTATCGGCCGACGGGAAAACGAACGGACAGAAAAACTGGGAACAGAAAGACGGTGATCAAAGCATAGATTTCTTTGAAGTGCGACCAGCGATGAACGGAAGAACAGCGTAACAACGGAGAGAAACGAACAACTAACCACTACGTGATTTCACCGCTTTTTGAGGGGAAGGATACGGCAAATTTGATTGTAGATCAAGCAATCAGCGTAGGATTGGACACTGATTATAAATAGTAGCAACTGAGGTTTCTAGTTAGTGTGTGTTCCAAACTGGGCTGAATGAGATATGCTCCTGAGTGGGGAAAGAAATACACGTCCCTAATGGTTTAAAGAAGATGGGATATTAGTGTGTTATTCGCTAGTGTATTTCGATTCCAGGAGGATAAGTGCATATATAAGGTATTAATACTTTAGAGTAATAGTTTAGCATAGGACCATAGATGTGTAAGCATAGCGTTTATCATTGCTTTCTATTAGTGAATAAGTTAGACTTTGATGAATTCATATGTCTTATGTGGGTGTTTACTTCGGAAGCCTTGTCATTATGGCTGGAGAAGGACACTTGCATAAGTAGTATTAAGTGGCAGACACTTATCACTGGATCTGTTATACTTTTCACAGGTTCAACTCCTATCCGGATATAACGAGAAGATAGACACATACTTCGTGTGTGCTGGAAAAGCTTTGAAGATAAAACTAAAGGCATTTCATTTGTGGGGAGAGCAAATACCCCAATAAACCAAGTAATAAATTAGACAGGATCAAAGAAGAAATAAACTATACTTTTAAAGGAACTTTGAAAAAGAAGATCCAGATAACTAACGTAATAAGGAAAAAAAGGAATATAAGTTTGCAGAAAACAAAGCAGAATAAAAATACCTATGTCTTGTAGGCATAGACAATAGACAAGTAAAAACATTGCTACTCATAGAGACAATATGCTGAACTGTGGTGATGTGGTGTTTTTTCAATGTCGGATAAATACTTTCATGAAACAGACTCGGGCGAGGTCATAAACTGACCGGATTATTATTACTGTACAGTGATACGGCGGTGAACAGTTTTGTTTCATTCAATAACGGATTTACCGTCAGACTCAAGCATACGGATCATCCAGGGTGAGAGCTTTCCTGTTTGATGTGCTGTCCTGTGGTTTTGCATAATGAGTGGGCGAGATGTGACACCGCTGCTAGACATTCAGAGTTCATTCTGGCACCAACAATAGAATACACTATCAACTACGCTTACACAGTCCATACATACACCAGACATAGTTTTTATTAATAAATCTTTTATTTATCGTTGAAAGGAACTGTTGTCGGTGTATGTGTTGAGGGAATAACAGAGAGAGTGAAAGAAATAGATATATGGAAGGGAAGACAGAAGGGAGGAGTGTAGACAGAAGTCAGTCAATAATCCCAACATATAATAAGTTTGAAGATGTGCTTGTTGATTCCACATTCCTCCCGGGAAAACAAGTGACATAATTGGTGGAGCGAGCGGGGTACAACATAATACCCATATGACCTGGAGGCATAACAGGGCATATGCATAGAGGGGTACCTGCATATTGGCACAGGCATAGCGGAGTACCTGCATGTTGGGACATACTGATTGGAATAAATATAACTATAACATTGATGACTTTTAATGGAAGGACGTCCATTGGATATATGGTGCCATTACATTTATGGTGGAAACATTTCATTAACGCTGGTGACTTTACAGTGAGAAAGTTCTAGAAAGGGTGAATGTGGATAGGTGGTAAGACACATTACATACCTAGTCACACGGTCACACGTCTACATAAGTCTTTATCCTATATCTCCTCTTGTGGATGAGAGAGTGGTTGTGATGTACTGTGTGGTGTTGTAGATTAAAAATATTTAATAGACATAGATAATTGATATAGGTTATAATAGATTATCTGGTTATAGTGAGTACTTCTTTACTGCCTTGAGGTGTCTTTACTCAACTTGCTGACCTACCTGCTTTAACTATGGCCACTCCTAAAATAACTACCGCTGAACTGAGGGCAAAAGGAGAGGAAATTGGGTTATCTGGTTCGGAGCTAACTGATTACATACAGGAAAGGGAGCGAGAATTTCGCCAGGCGGAAAGGGAAGATCGTAAGGCCCAGTTGGAAGCAGAAAGGGAAGATCGAAAGGCCCAGTTGGATGCAGAAGAAGCCACAAAGATCAGAGAACATGAATACCGCATGAAAGAGTTAGAACTCAAGACACAAACTAAAGGAGAAATAGATGGAGTGGAAGGAAGTTCTTCTTCACCTGGTGCAACCCACATGATTGGACATGGGTACCAGGCCATGAAGTTTCCCTTAGCTGTCTATGATCAGTCTAAGGAACGCTTTGACCAGTACGCTTCTCGCTTTGAAGCAATGACAGTCGCTATGGGGCTGGATAGGAGCAGATGGGCGCTTAAATTATCCCAGGGCTTAATAGGTTCGGGATTCTAGGTGTACACACGCTTACCACCAGGACAGGAAAATAATTACGAGGAATTAAAAGCCGCTTTGATGAAGCATTTTGACATCACCGCACAAACGTATCGGAAATAGTTTAGATCGTCTAGACGAGTGCCGGGAGAGCTATTCGCAGCCTACAGTCTGAGGCTGAAATCCTATCTCCAGAAATGGATGGACTTGGCAGAAATCAAGAGGGATTATGAGAGTCTCGAAGAGATGATGGTGGTCGACCAGATGCGAAAGCAAATGTCGAAACCTCTCAGAACCTTCTTGGGAGAACAAGGGGCGGAACGGATTGATGTTGTGAATAAGCTGGCGGAACGATTCGTAGAGGTACATGGGGAGGCTGCGGAACTCAGTATTCAAACCAAAGGTCTGGAGAAACAGGACCAAAAGAAACCAAAAAACTGGGAAGGAGAAAAAGTGGAACCTTATATAAAGGCGTCAACGGAGAGTTCAGAGAAGGTGAAGGAAGGAAACCATAACACCTCGAATTCTTCAGCGAAACGACCGTGGTCCGAGAAGTGGTGTTCATTCTGCAAGGTGCCCTCTCATAACACGAAGGGCTGCAGATCGAAACCTAAAAGTTCTTACTTCGCAGCATGCAAAGTGATTCCTACGACGGTGATCACAGACAAGGATGAGGTCGGCGAAGGAGCTAGGAACAAAAAGGACACACGAAAACCTATGCAGGGAACATGGTGCACACACTGCCGGTCGAAAACACATAATACTGTGGACTGCAGATGCAAGGCAGAAGACGCCAATTGCATAACCAACCTCGAGGAATCAAAAGAGGAAGGCAAGGAAACGGTCAAGGAGATGAAAGACACTCAGGACCAAGAGAGACCACCTGTGGTTGAACTGATTGAAGTCAATGGCCAGCAGGTTGTTTGTCTCTACGATACCGGATTGGATGGGGAAGCGGTGGTGGACGCCAGCTTGGTAAGCCCAGACCAACTTACAGGGGAGACCATAGAAATACAGTCGGCAATGAGGAATGCTGTTACCATGACGCTGCCAATCGCCAAGGTGGAGATTAAATCCAGGTACGTCACGGGCATTATTCCAGCTGCTGTATTATCTGACTCCTTATTTCCCATGATCATTGGCACGAAATATGTCTTTTTGGGGATGCCCAAACAACCAGCCCACAAGGAAACAGTAGTCAGTGGATCTCAAGGGAAGGAAAAAGAGGCGGAGACACTATGCGACAACTCAGAGATAGGAGAATTGCATACTGCCCAGAGGAAGGATACTACGTTGCGTCCGTGCTACAGGAAGCTGCAAAGAAGTGCTGAGCCACCTGAACGGGGACAGTACTTTCTGAAGAATCGACTACTCTATCGGAGAGCTGGGAGGGGAGACAATCTGCACGAGCAGTGGGTGGTTCCAGAGACCCACCGTCCTCACATTCTTCAGAGTGGACACATCATAGGCGAGAATCGACATATGGGTGTCAGAGAGACCTTGCAGCAAATTTCCGGTCATTATTGCTGGCCAGGAATTACCGGAGATTACGCCGGTGGTTGAAGTCTTGTTCGGAGTGCCAGAACGCACCACCCAACAAGCGAACTAAGCGAACAAGCGAACTAAGAGTAAAATAGCTCTTAAAGTGGAAGACAAAGTGGAAGTGTGGGGTCCAGCAGAGACCAATAGACTCCAAGTAGGATGGAAAGGACCCTATCCTGTGGAAAAGGTTGTGTCCAAGAACATCTACAACATACGGATCGGGGAAGAGCAGAAAAATCTCCCTAGACATCTCATTAGGAAATATGAGGAGAGATCCGAGAGCAAAGCTTCGCACTTTATGGTGATGGCAGCCATTGGGACAAAGGTTACCAGTCCAGACGAAGACAGAGATCGCCAGTACAACATAGGAGGGCCTATGGGACAGTACGTGATAGGTCAGATTTACCCAACGAAAGGAGGAGGGAAATCACACGTCAGGGAAAGGACAAGAGGGAAACTTTTACGAGTAACCAAGTTCAGAAGGGGTGGGTAACGTCGGGAAAGGCGAGAAATACCCAGGACTCCAACTGAAGATTGGCTGACCAGATACAATATCGCCCAAGATGGTCCTGGAAGCAAATGTTCAGGAGGTTTGGGAAAGACGACTCCGTCCAACGCGGACGAGGCGGAACATCCCCAGAGGAAAAGCCAGGGGAAACCAAGAGAATATGGAAACAGGGTTACAGTAAGGATGGGACGATCCGTCTGTATTGTGAGCCATCGCTTACGCCAGTCGAAAGGAGGTCGACTGAACGTACAGGGGCGATGTGCCAGCATTAATGGTGATCATGAGTAGTAAGGTAGGGTGTCTATGAGGTCGCCTACTGGATGAGGTGTTGATCCATGTGAGGATCCAATCATATCATCAACACGTGATGTTCATAGCTACTTCAGAGAAGCTCAACGCACGGTGGATGTGATGGGCGTTGTTGCTGCAACAGGACTTCACAGTGGAATACATCTCTGGTAAGGAGAATGTAGGAGCGGATTTCTTATCTAGACATCCAACTCCAGAGGAAGAGGAATAAGTTGGAGGATCATAGGAATCAAAACTACAATGATAAAGAGTCGACGCGGTCAACTCTCTTAAGAGGGGGCCTATGTCACGGAAAAACTGCAGTTTAGTGATTCCTTGATAACTTACAGATCAAAATGAAGGAGGAGGGTTAACAATTGTGTACTTCATTCTGAGAGGAGGAATAAAGGAAAGAACATTGACCTCAGAATATAAAAATAGGATACAGGTACGTGCCGAGGTCAGTGGCTGCCGCTCGTATCGGCCGACGGGAAAACGAACGGACAGAAAAACTAGGAACAGAAAGACGGTGATCAAAGCATAGATTTCTTTGAAGTGCGACCAGCGATGAACGGAAGAACAGCGTAACAACGGAGAGAAACGAACAACTAACCACTACGTGATTTCACCGCTTTTTGAGGGGAAGGATACGGCAAATTTGATTGTAGATCAAACAATCAGCGTAGGATTGGACACTGGTTATAAATAGTAGCAACTGAGGTTTCTAGTTAGTGTGTGTTCCAAACTGGGCTGAATGAGATATGCTCCTGAGTGGGGAAAGAAATACACGTCCCTAATGGTTTAAAGAAGATGGGATATTAGTGTGTTATTCGCTAGTGTATTTCGATTCCAGGAGGATAAGTGCATATATAAGGTATTAATACTTTAGAGTAATAGTTTAGCATAGGACCATAGATGTGTAAGCATAGCGTTTATCATTGCTTTCTATTAGTGAATAAGTTAGACTTTGATGAATTCATATGTCTTATGTGGATGTTTACTTCGGAAGCCTTGTCATTATGGCTGGAGAAGGACACTTGCATAAGTAGTATTAAGTGGCAGACACTTATCACTGGATCTGTTATACTTTTCACAGGTTCAACTCCTATCCGGATATAACGAGAAGATAGACACATACTTCGTGTGTGCTGGAAAAGCTTTGAAGATAAAACTAAAGGCATTTCATTTGTGGGGAGAGCAAATACCCCAATAAACCAAGTAATAAATTAGACAGGATCAAAGAAGAAATAAACTATACTTTTAAAGGAACTTTGAAAAAGAAGATCCAGATAACTAACGTAATAAGGAAAAAAAGGAATATAAGTTTGCAGAAAACAAAGCAGAATAAAAATACCTATGTCTTGTAGGCATAGACAATAGACAAGTAAAAACATTGCTACTCATAGAGACAATATGCTGAACTGTGGTGATGTGGTGTTTTTTCAATGTCGGATAAATACTTTCATGAAACAGACTCGGGCGAAGTCATAAACTGACCGGATTATTATTACTGTACAGTGATACGGCGGTGAACAGTTTTGTTTCATTCAATAACGGATTTACCGTCAGACTCAAGCATACGGATCATCCAGGGTGAGAGCTTTCCTGTTTGATGTGCTGTCCTGTGGTTTTGCATAATGAGTGGGCGAGATGTGACACCGCTGCTAGACATTCAGAGTTCATTCTGGCACCAACAATAGAATACACTATCAACTACGCTTACACAGTCCATACATACACCAGACATAGTTTTTATTAATAAATCTTTTATTTATCGTTGAAAGGAACTGTTGTCGGTGTATGTGTTGAGGGAATAACAGAGAGAGTGAAAGAAATAGATATATGGAAGGGAAGACAGAAGGGAGGAGTGTAGACAGAAGTCAGTCAATAATCCCAACAGATAATAAGTTTGAAGATGTGCTTGTTGATTCCACATTCCTCCCGGGAAAACAAGTGACATAATTGGTGGAGCGAGCGGGGTACAACATAATACCCATATGACCTGGAGGCATAACAGGGCATATGCATAGAGGGGTACCTGCATATTGGCACAGGCATAGCGGAGTACCTGCATGTTGGGACATACTGATTGGAATAAATATAACTATAACATTGATGACTTTTAATGGAAGGACGTCCATTGGATATATGGTGCCATTACATTTATGGTGGAAACATTTCATTAACGCTGGTGACTTTACAGTGAGAAAGTTCTAGACAGGGTGAATGTGGATAGGTGGTAAGACACATTACATACCTAGTCACACGGTCACACGTCTACATAAGTCTTTATCCTATATCTCCTCTTGTGGATGAGAGAGTGGTTGTGATGTACTGTGTGGTGTTGTAGATTAAAAATATTTAATAGACATAGATAATTGATATAGGTTATTATAGATTATCTGGTTATAGTGAGTACTTCTTTACTGCCTTGAGGTGTCTTTACTCAACTTGCTGACCTACCTGCTTTAACTATGGCCACTCCTAAAATAACTACCGCTGAACTGAGGGCAAACGGAGAGGAAATTGGGTTATCTGGTTCGGAGCTAACTGATTACATACAGGAAAGGGAGCGAGAATTTCGCCAGGCGGAAAGGGAAGATCGTAAGGCCCAGTTGGAAGCAGAAAGGGAAGATCGAAAGGCCCAGTTGGATGCAGAAGAAGCCACAAAGATCAGAGAACATGAATACCGCATGAAAGAGTTAGAACTCAAGACACAAACTAAAGGAGAAATAGATGGAGTGGAAGGAAGTTCTTCTTCACCTGGTGCAACCCACATGATTGGACATGGGTACCAGGCCATGAAGTTTCCCTTAGCTGTCTATGATCAGTCTAAGGAACGCTTTGACCAGTACGCTTCTCGCTTTGAAGCAATGACAGTCGCTATGGGGCTGGATAGGAGCAGATGGGCGCTTAAATTATCCCAGGGCTTAATAGGTTCGGGATTCTAGGTGTACACACGCTTACCACCAGGACAGGAAAATAATTACGAGGAATTAAAAGCCGCTTTGATGAAGCATTTTGACATCACCGCACAAACGTATCGGAAATAGTTTAGATCGTCTAGACGAGTGCCGGGAGAGCTATTCGCAGCCTACAGTCTGAGGCTGAAATCCTATCTCCAGAAATGGATGGACTTGGCAGAATTCAAGAGGGATTATGAGAGTCTCGAAGAGATGATGGTGGTCGACCAGATGCGAAAGCAAATGTCGAAACCTCTCAGAACCTTCTTGGGAGAACAAGGGGCGGAACGGATTGATGTTGTGAATAAGCTGGCGGAACGATTCGTAGAGGTACATGGGGAGGCTGCGGAACTCAGTATTCAAACCAAAGGTCTGGAGAAACAAGACCAAAAGAAACCAAAAAACAGGGAAAGAGAAAAAGTGGAATCTTATATAAAGGCGTCAACGGAGAGTTCAGAGAAGGTGAAGGAAGGAAACCATAACACCTCGAATTCTTCAGCGAAACGACCGTGGTCCGAGAAGTGGTGTTCATTCTGCAAGGTGCCCTCTCATAACACGAAGGGCTGCAGATCGAAACCTAAAAGTTCTTACTTCGCAGCATGCAAAGTGATTCCTACGACGGTGATCACAGACAAGGATGAGGTCGGCGATGGAGCTAGGAACAAAAAGGACACACGAAAACTATGCATGGAACATGGTGCACACACTGCCGGTCGAAAACACATAATACTGTGGACTGCAGATGCAAGGCAGAAGACGCCAATTGCATAACCAACCTCGAGGAATCAAAAGAGGAAGGCAAGGAAACGGTCAAGGAGATGAAAGACACTCAGGACCAAGAGAGACCACCTGTGGTTGAACTGATTGAAGTCAATGGCCAGCAGGTTGTTTGTCTCTACGATACCGGATTGGATGGGGAAGCGGTGGTGGACACCAGCTTGGTAAGCCCAGACCAACTTACAGGGGAGACCATAGAAATACAGCCGGCAATGAGGAGTGCTGTTACCATGACGCTGCCAATCGCCAAGGTGGAGATTAAATCCAGGTACGTCACGGGCATTATTCCAGCTGCTGTATTATCTGACTCCTTATTTCCCATGATCATTGGCACGAAATATGTCTTTTTGGGGATGCCCAAACAACCAGCTCACAAGGAAACAGTAGTCAGTGGATCTCAAGGGAAGGAAAAAGAGGCGGAGACACTATGCGACAACTCAGAGATAGGAGAATTGCATACTGCCCAGAGGAAGGATACTACGTTGCGTCCGTGCTACAGGAAGCTGCAAAGAAGTGCTGAGCCACCTGAACGGGGACAGTACTTTCTGAAGAATCGACTACTCTATCGGAGAGCTGGGAGGGGAGACAATCTGCACGAGCAGTGGGTGGTTCCAGAGACCCACCGTCCTCACATTCTTCAGAGTGGACACATCATAGGCAAGAATCGACATATGGGTGTCAGAGAGACCTTGCAGCAAATTTCCGGCCATTATTGCTGGCCAGGAATTACCGGAGATTACGCCGGTGGTTGAAGTCTTGTTCGGAGTGCCAGAACGCACCACCCAACAAGCGAACTAAGAGTAAAATAGCTCTTAAAGTGGAAGACAAAGTGGAAGTGTGGGGTCCAGCAGAGACCAATATACTCCAAGTAGGATGGAAAGGACCCTATCCTGCGGAAAAGGTTGTGTCCAAGAACATCTACAACATACGGATCGGGGAAGAGCAGAAAAATCTCCCTAGACATCTCATTAGGAAATATGAGGAGAGATCCGAGAGCAAAGCTTCGCACTTTATGGTGATGGCAGCCATTGGGACAAAGGTTACCAGTCCAGACGAAGACCAGAGATCGCCAGTACAACATAGGAGGGCCTATGGGACAGTACGTGATAGGTCAGGTTTACCAAACGAAAGGAGGAGGGAAATCACACGTCAGGGAAAGGACAAGAGGGAAACTTTTACGAGTAACCAAGTTCAGAAGGGGTGGGTAACGTCGGGAAAGGCGAGAAATACCCAGGACTCCAACTGAAGATTGGCTGACCAGATACAATATCGCCCAAGATGGTCCTGGAAGCAAATGTTCAGGGGGTTTGGGAAAGACGACTCCGTCCAACGCGGACGAGGCGGAACATCCCCAGAGGAAAAGTCAGGGGAAACCAAGAGAATATGGAAACAGGGTTACAGTAAGGATGGGACGATCCGTCTGTATTGTGAGCCATCGCTTACGCCAGTCGAAAGGAGGTCGACTGAACGTACAGGGGCGATGTGCCAGCATTAATGGTGATCATGAGTAGTAAGGTAGGGTGTCTATGAGGTCGCCTACTGGATGAGGTGTTGATCCATGTGAGGATCCAATCATATCATCAACACGTGATGTTCATAGCTACTTCAGAGAAGCTCAACGCACGGTGGATGTGATGGACGTTGTTGCTGCAACAGGACTTCACAGTGGAATACATCTCTGGTAAGGAGAATGTAGGAGCGGATTTCTTATCTAGACATCCAACTCCAGAGGAAGAGGAATAAGTTGGAGGATCATAGGAATCAAAACTACAATGATAAAGAGTCGACGCGGTCAACTCTCTTAAGAGGGGGCCTATGTCACGGAAAAACTGCAGTTTAGTGATTCCTTGATAACTTACAGATCAAAATGAAGGAGGAGGGTTAACAATTGTGTACTTCATTCTGAGAGGAGGAATAAAGGAAAGAACATTGACCTCAGAATATAAAAATAGGATACAGGTACGTGCCGAGGTCAGTGGCTGCCGCTCGTATCGGCCGACGGGAAAACGAACGGACAGAAAAACTGGGAACAGAAAGACGGTGATCAAAGCATAGATTTCTTTGAAGTGCGACCAGCGATGAACGGAAGAACAGCGTAACAACGGAGAGAAACGAACAACTAACCACTACGTGATTTCACCGCTTTTTGAGGGGAAGGATACGGCAAATTTGATTGTAAATCAAACAATCAGCGTAGGATTGGACACTGGTTATAAATAGTAGCAACTGAGGTTTCTAGTTAGTGTGTGTTCCAAACTGGGCTGAATGAGATATGCTCCTGAGTGGGGAAAGAAATACACGTCCCTAATGGTTTAAAGAAGATGGGATATTAGTGTGTTATTCGCTAGTGTATTTCGATTCCAGGAGGATAAGTGCATATATAAGGTATTAATACTTTAGAGTAATAGTTTAGCATAGGACCATAGATGTGTAAGCATAGCGTTTATCATTGCTTTCTATTAGTGAATAAGTTAGACTTTGATGAATTCATATGTCTTATGTGGGTGTTTACTTCGGAAGCCTTGTCATTATGGCTGGAGAAGGACACTTGCATAAGTAGTATTAAGTGGCAGACACTTATCACTGGATCTGTTATACTTTTCACAGGTTCAACTCCTATCCGGATATAACGAGAAGATAGACACATACTTCGTGTGTGCTGGAAAAGCTTTGAAGATAAAACTAAAGGCATTTCATTTGTGGGGAGAGCAAATACCCCAATAAACCAAGTAATAAATTAGACAGGATCAAAGAAGAAATAAACTATACTTTTAAAGGAACTTTGAAAAAGAAGATCCAGATAACTAACGTAATAAGGAAAAAAAGGAATATAAGTTTGCAGAAAACAAAGCAGAATAAAAATACCTATGTCTTGTAGGCATAGACAATAGACAAGTAAAAACATTGCTACTCATAGAGACAATATGCTGAACTGTGGTGATGTGGTGTTTTTTCAATGTCGGATAAATACTTTCATGAAACAGACTCGGGCGAAGTCATAAACTGACCGGATTATTATTACTGTACAGTGATACGGCGGTGAACAGTTTTGTTTCATTCAATAACGGATTTACCGTCAGACTCAAGCATACGGATCATCCAGGGTGAGAGCTTTCCTGTTTGATGTGCTGTCCTGTGGTTTTGCATAATGAGTGGGCGAGATGTGACACCGCTGCTAGACATTCAGAGTTCATTCTGGCACCAACAATAGAATACACTATCAACTACGCTTACACAGTCCATACATACACCAGACATAGTTTTTATTAATAAATCTTTTATTTATCGTTGAAAGGAACTGTTGTCGGTGTATGTGTTGAGGGAATAACAGAGAGAGTGAAAGAAATAGATATATGGAAGGGAAGACAGAAGGGAGGAGTGTAGACAGAAGTCAGTCAATAATCCCAACAGATAATAAGTTTGAAGATGTGCTTGTTGATTCCACATTCCTCCCGGGAAAACAAGTGACATAATTGGTGGAGCGAGCGGGGTACAACATAATACCCATATGACCTGGAGGCATAACAGGGCATATGCATAGAGGGGTACCTGCATATTGGCACAGGCATAGCGGAGTACCTGCATGTTGGGACATACTGATTGGAATAAATATAACTATAACATTGATGACTTTTAATGGAAGGACGTCCATTGGATATATGGTGCCATTACATTTATGGTGGAAACATTTCATTAACGCTGGTGACTTTACAGTGAGAAAGTTCTAGACAGGGTGAATGTGGATAGGTGGTAAGACACATTACATACCTAGTCACACGGTCACACGTCTACATAAGTCTTTATCCTATATCTCCTCTTGTGGATGAGAGAGTGGTTGTGATGTACTGTGTGGTGTTGTAGATTAAAAATATTTAATAGACATAGATAATTGATATAGGTTATAATAGATTATCTGGTTATAGTGAGTACTTCTTTACTGCCTTGAGGTGTCTTTACTCAACTTGCTGACCTACCTGCTTTAACTATGGCCACTCCTAAAATAACTACCGCTGAACTGAGGGCAAACGGAGAGGAAATTGGGTTATCTGGTTCGGAGCTAACTGATTACATACAGGAAAGGGAGCGAGAATTTCGCCAGGCGGAAAGGGAAGATCGTAAGGCCCAGTTGGAAGCAGAAAGGGAAGATCGAAAGGCCCAGTTGGATGCAGAAGAAGCCACAAAGATCAGAGAACATGAATACCGCATGAAAGAGTTAGAACTCAAGACACAAACTAAAGGAGAAATAGATGGAGTGGAAGGAAGTTCTTCTTCACCTGGTGCAACCCACATGATTGGACATGGGTACCAGGCCATGAAGTTTCCCTTAGCTGTCTATGATCAGTCTAAGGAACGCTTTGACCAGTACGCTTCTCGCTTTGAAGCAATGACAGTCGCTATGGGGCTGGATAGGAGCAGATGGGCGCTTAAATTATCCCAGGGCTTAATAGGTTCGGGATTCTAGGTGTACACACGCTTACCACCAGGACAGGAAAATAATTACGAGGAATTAAAAGCCGCTTTGATGAAGCATTTTGACATCACCGCACAAACGTATCGGAAATAGTTTAGATCGTCTAGACGAGTGCCGGGAGAGCTATTCGCAGCCTACAGTCAGAGGCTGAAATCCTATCTCCAGAAATGGATGGACTTGGCAGAATTCAAGAGGGATTATGAGAGTCTCGAAGAGATGATGGTGGTCGACCAGATGCGAAAGCAAATGTCGAAACCTCTCAGAACCTTCTTGGGAGAACAAGGGGCGGAACGGATTGATGTTGTGAATAAGCTGGCGGAACTATTCGTAGAGGTACATGGGGAGGCTGCGGAACTCAGTATTCAAACCAAAGGTCTGGAGAAACAAGACCAAAAGAAACCAAAAAACTGGGAAGGAGAAAAAGTGGAACCTTATATAAAGGCGTCAACGGAGAGTTCAGAGAAGGTGAAGGAAGGAAACCATAACACCTCGAATTCTTCAGCGAAACGACCGTGGTCCGAGAAGTGGTGTTCATTCTGCAAGGTGCCCTCTCATAACACGAAGGGCTGCAGATCGAAACCTAAAAGTTCTTACTTCGCAGCATGCAAAGTGATTCCTACGACGGTGATCACAGACAAGGATGAGGTCGGCGAAGGAGCTAGGAACAAAAAGGACACACGAAAACTATGCATGGAACATGGTGCACACACTGCCGGTCGAAAACACATAATACTGTGGACTGCAGATGCAAGGCAGAAGACGCCAATTGCATAACCAACCTCGAGGAATCAAAAGAGGAAGGCAAGGAAACGGTCAAGGAGATGAAAGACACTCAGGACCAAGAGAGACCACCTGTGGTTGAACTGATTGAAGTCAATGGCCAGCAGGTTGTTTGTCTCTACGATACCGGATTGGATGTGGAAGCGGTGGTGGACGCCAGCTTGGTAAGCCCAGACCAACTTACAGGGGAGACCATAGAAATACAGCCGGCAATGAGGAGTGCTGTTACCATGACGCTGCCAATCGCCAAGGTGGAGATTAAATCCAGGTACGTCACGGGCATTATTCCAGCTGCTGTATTATCTGACTCCTTATTTCCCATGATCATTGGCACGAAATATGTCTTTTTGGGGATGCCCAAACAACCAGCCCACAAGGAAACAGTAGTCAGTGGATCTCAAGGGAAGGAAAAAGAGGCGGAGACACTATGCGACAACTCAGAGATAGGAGAATTGCATACTGCCCAGAGGAAGGATACTACGTTGCGTCCGTGCTACAGGAAGCTGCAAAGAAGTGCTGAGCCACCTGAACGGGGACAGTACTTTCTGAAGAATCGACTACTCTATCGGAGAGCTGGGAGGGGAGACAATCTGCACGAGCAGTGGGTGGTTCCAGAGACCCACCGTCCTCACATTCTTCAGAGTGGACACATCATAGGCGAGAATCGACATATGGGTGTCAGAGAGACCTTGCAGCAAATTTCCGGCCATTATTGCTGGCCAGGAATTACCGGAGATTACGCCGGTGGTTGAAGTCTTGTTCGGAGTGCCAGAACGCACCACCCAACAAGCGAACTAAGAGTAAAATAGCTCTTAAAGTGGAAGACAAAGTGGAAGTGTGGGGTCCAGCAGAGACCAATATACTCCAAGTAGGATGGAAAGGACCCTATCCTGTGGAAAAGGTTGTGTCCAAGAACATCTACAACATACGGATCGGGGAAGAGCAGAAAAATCTCCCTAGACATCTCATTAGGAAATATGAGGAGAGATCCGAGAGCAAAGCTTCGCACTTTATAGTGATGGCAGCCATTGGGACAAAGGTTACCAGTCCAGACGAAGACCAGAGATCGCCAGTACAACATAGGAGGGCCTATGGGACAGTACGTGATAGGTCAGATTTACCCAACGAAAGGAGGAGGGAAATCACACGTCAGGGAAAGGACAAGAGGGAAACTTTTACGAGTAACCAAGTTCAGAAGGGGTGGGTAACGTCGGGAAAGGCGAGAAATACCCAGGACTCCAACTGAAGATTGGCTGACCAGATACAATATCGCCCAAGATGGTCCTGGAAGCAAATGTTCAGGAGGTTTGGGAAAGACGACTCCGTCCAACGCGGACGAGGCGGAACATCCCCAGAGGAAAAGCCAGGGGAAACCAAGAGAATATGGAAACAGGGTTACAGTAAGGATGGGACGATCCGTCTGTATTGTGAGCCATCGCTTACGCCAGTCGAAAGGAGGTCGACTGAACGTACAGGGGCGATGTGCCAGCATTAATGGTGATCATGAGTAGTAAGGTAGGGTGTCTATGAGGTCGCCTACTGGATGAGGTGTTGATCCATGTGAGGATCCAATCATATCATCAACACGTGATGTTCATAGCTACTTCAGAGAAGCTCAACGCACGGTGGATGTGATGGACGTTGTTGCTGCAACAGGACTTCACAGTGGAATATATCTCTGGTAAGGAGAATGTAGGAGCGGATTTCTTATCTAGACATCCAACTCCAGAGGAAGAGGAATAAGTTGGAGGATCATAATAATCAAAACTACAATGATAAAGAGTCGACGCGGTCAACTCTCTTAAGAGGGGGCCTATGTCACGGAAAAACTGCAGTTTAGTGATTCCTTGATAACTTACAGATCAAAATGAAGGAGGAGGGTTAACAATTGTGTACTTCATTCTGAGAGGAGGAATAAAGGAAAGAACATTGACCTCAGAATATAAAAATAGGATACAGGTACGTGCCGAGGTCAGTGGCTGCCGCTCGTATCGGCCGACGGGAAAACGAACGGACAGAAAAACTGGGAACAGAAAGACGGTGATCAAAGCATAGATTTCTTTGAAGTGCGACCAGCGATGAACGGAAGAACAGCGTAACAACGGAGAGAAACGAACAACTAACCACTACGTGATTTCACCGCTTTTTGAGGGGAAGGATACGGCAAATTTGATTGTAAATCAAACAATCAGCGTAGGATTGGACACTGGTTATAAATAGTAGCAACTGAGGTTTCTAGTTAGTGTGTGTTCCAAACTGGGCTGAATGAGATATGCTCCTGAGTGGGGAAAGAAATACACGTCCCTAATGGTTTAAAGAAGATGGGATATTAGTGTGTTATTCGCTAGTGTATTTCGATTCCAGGAGGATAAGTGCATATATAAGGTATTAATACTTTAGAGTAATAGTTTAGCATAGGACCATAGATGTGTAAGCATAGCGTTTATCATTGCTTTCTATTAGTGAATAAGTTAGACTTTGATGAATTCATATGTCTTATGTGGGTGTTTACTTCGGAAGCCTTGTCATTATGGCTGGAGAAGGACACTTGCATAAGTAGTATTAAGTGGCAGACAATTATCACTGGATCTGTTATACTTTTCACAGGTTCAACTCCTATCCGGATATAACGAGAAGATAGACACATACTTCGTTTGTGCTGGAAAAGCTTTGAAGATAAAACTAAAGACATTTCATTTGTGGGGAGAGCAAATACCCCAATAAACCAAGTAATAAATTAGACAGGATCAAAGAAGAAATAAACTATACTTTTAAAGGAACTTTGAAAAAGAAGATCCAGATAACTAACGTAATAAGGAAAAAAAGGAATATAAGTTTGCAGAAAACAAAGCAGAATAAAAATACCTATGTCTTGTAGGCATAGACAATAGACAAGTAAAAACATTGCTACTCATAGAGACAATATGCTGAACTGTGGTGATGTGGTGTTTTTTCAATGTCGGATAAATACTTTCATGAAACAGACTCGGGCGAAGTCATAAACTGACCGGATTATTATTACTGTACAGTGATACAGCGGTGAACAGTTTTGTTTCATTCAATAACGGATTTACCGTCAGACTCAAGCATACGGATCATCCAGGGTGAGAGCTTTCCTGTTTGATGTGCTGTCCTGTGGTTTTGCATAATGAGTGGGCGAGATGTGACACCGCTGCTAGACATTCAGAGTTCATTCTGGCACCAACAATAGAATACACTATCAACTACGCTTACACAGTCCATACATACACCAGACATAGTTTTTATTAATAAATCTTTTATTTATCGTTGAAAGGAACTGTTGTCGGTGTATGTGTTGAGGGAATAACAGAGAGAGTGAAAGAAATAGATATATGGAAGGGAAGACAGAAGGGAGGAGTGTAGACAGAAGTCAGTCAATAATCCCAACAGATAATAAGTTTGAAGATGTGCTTGTTGATTCCACATTCCTCCCGGGAAAACAAGTGACATAATTGGTGGAGCGAGCGGGGTACAACATAATACCCATATGACCTGGAGGCATAACAGGGCATATGCATAGAGGGGTACCTGCATATTGGCACAGGCATAGCGGAGTACCTGCATGTTGGGACATACTGATTGGAATAAATATAACTATAACATTGATGACTTTTAATGGAAGGACGTCCATTGGATATATGGTGCCATTACATTTATGGTGGAAACATTTCATTAACGCTGGTGACTTTACAGTGAGAAAGTTCTAGACAGGGTGAATGTGGATAGGTGGTAAGACACATTACATACCTAGTCACACGGTCACACGTCTACATAAGTCTTTATCCTATATCTCCTCTTGTGGATGAGAGAGTGGTTGTGATGTACTGTGTGGTGTTGTAGATTAAAAATATTTAATAGACATAGATAATTGATATAGGTTATAATAGATTATCTGGTTATAGTGAGTACTTCTTTACTGCCTTGAGGTGTCTTTACTCAACTTGCTGACCTACCTGCTTTAACTATGGCCACTCCTAAAATAACTACCGCTGAACTGAGGGCAAACGGAGAGGAAATTGGGTTATCTGGTTCGGAGCTAACTGATTACATACAGGAAAGGGAGCGAGAATTTCGCCAGGCGGAAAGGGAAGATCGTAAGGCCCAGTTGGAAGCAGAAAGGGAAGATCGAAAGGCCCAGTTGGATGCAGAAGAAGCCACAAAGATCAGAGAACATGAATACCGCATGAAAGAGTTAGAACTCAAGACACAAACTAAAGGAGAAATAGATGGAGTGGAAGGAAGTTCTTCTTCACCTGGTGCAACCCACATGATTGGACATGGGTACCAGGCCATGAAGTTTCCCTTAGCTGTCTATGATCAGTCTAAGGAACGCTTTGACCAGTACGCTTCTCGCTTTGAAGCAATGACAGTCGCTATGGGGCTGGATAGGAGCAGATGGGCGCTTAAATTATCCCAGGGCTTAATAGGTTCGGGATTCTAGGTGTACACACGCTTACCACCAGGACAGGAAAATAATTACGAGGAATTAAAAGCCGCTTTGATGAAGCATTTTGACATCACCGCACAAACGTATCGGAAATAGTTTAGATCGTCTAGACGAGTGCGGGAGAGCTATTCGCAGCCTACAGTCTGAGGCTGAAATCCTATCTCCAGAAATGGATGGACTTGGCAGAATTCAAGAGGGATTATGAGAGTCTCGAAGAGATGATGGTGGTCGACCAGATGCGAAAGCAAATGTCGAAACCTCTCAGAACCTTCTTGGGAGAACAAGGGGCGGAACGGATTGATGTTGTGAATAAGCTGGCGGAACGATTCGTAGAGGTACATGGGGAGGCTGCGGAACTCAGTATTCAAACCAAAGGTCTGGAGAAACAAGACCAAAAGAAACCAAAAAACTGGGAAGGAGAAAAAGTGGAACCTTATATAAAGGCGTCAACGGAGAGTTCAGAGAAGGTGAAGGAAGGAAACCATAACACCTCGAATTCTTCAGCGAAACGACCGTGGTCCGAGAAGTGGTGTTCATTCTGCAAGGTGCCCTCTCATAACACGAAGGGCTGCAGATCGAAACCTAAAAGTTCTTACTTCGCAGCATGCAAAGTGATTCCTACGACGGTGATCACAGACAAGGATGAGGTCGGCGAAGGAGCTAGGAACAAAAAGGACACACGAAAACTATGCATGGAACATGGTGCACACACTGCCGGTCGAAAACACATAATACTGTGGACTGCAGATGCAAGGCAGAAGACGCCAATTGCATAACCAACCTCGAGGAATCAAAAGAGGAAGGCAAGGAAACGGTCAAGGAGATGAAAGACACTCAGGACCAAGAGAGACCACCTGTGGTTGAACTGATTGAAGTCAATGGCCAGCAGGTTGTTTGTCTCTACGATACCGGATTGGATGGGGAAGCGGTGGTGGACGCCAGCTTGGTAAGCCCAGACCAACTTACAGGGGAGACCATAGAAATACAGCCGGCAATGAGGAGTGCTGTTACCATGACGCTGCCAATCGCCAAGGTGGAGATTAAATCCAGGTACGTCACGGGCATTATTCCAGCTGCTGTATTATCTGACTCCTTATTTCCCATGATCATTGGCACGAAATATGTCTTTTTGGGGATGCCCAAACAACCAGCCCACAAGGAAACAGTAGTCAGTGGATCTTACGGGAAGGAAAAAGAGGCGGAGACACTATGCGACAACTCAGAGATAGGAGAATTGCATACTGCCCAGAGGAAGGATACTACGTTGCGTCCGTGCTACAGGAAGCTGCAAAGAAGTGCTGAGCCACCTGAACGGGGACAGTACTTTCTGAAGAATCGACTACTCTATCGGAGAGCTGGGAGGGGAGACAATCTGCACGAGCAGTGGGTGGTTCCAGAGACCCACCGTCCTCACATTCTTCAGAGTGGACACATCATAGGCGAGAATCGACATATGGGTGTCAGAGAGACCTTGCAGCAAATTTCCGGCCATTATTGCTGGCCAGGAATTACCGGAGATTACGCCGGTGGTTGAAGTCTTGTTCGGAGTGCCAGAACGCACCACCCAACAAGCGAACTAAGAGTAAAATAGCTCTTAAAGTGGAAGACAAAGTGGAAGTGTGGGGTCCAGCAGAGACCAATATACTCCAAGTAGGATGGAAAGGACCCTATCCTGTGGAAAAGGTTGTGTCCAAGAACATCTACAACATACGGATCGGGGAAGAGCAGAAAAATCTCCCTAGACATCTCATTAGGAAATATGAGGAGAGATCCGAGAGCAAAGCTTCGCACTTTATGGTGATGGCAGCCATTGGGACAAAGGTTACCAGTCCAGACGAAGACCAGAGATCGCCAGTACAACATAGGAGGGCCTATGGGACAGTACGTGATAGGTCAGATTTACCCAACGAAAGGAGGAGGGAAATCACACGTCAGGGAAAGGACAAGAGGGAAACTTTTACGAGTAACCAAGTTCAGAAGGGGTGGGTAACGTCGGGAAAGGCGAGAAATACCCAGGACTCCAACTGAAGATTGGCTGACCAGATACAATATCGCCCAAGATGGTCCTGGAAGCAAATGTTCAGGAGGTTTGGGAAAGACGACTCCGTCCAACGTGGACGAGGCGGAACATCCCCAGAGGAAAAGCCAGGGGAAACCAAGAGAATATGGAAACAGGGTTACAGTAAGGATGGGACGATCCGTCTGTATTGTGAGCCATCGCTTACGCCAGTCGAAAGGAGGTCGACTGAACGTACAGGGGCGATGTGCCAGCATTAATGGTGATCATGAGTAGTAAGGTAGGGTGTCTATGAGGTCGCCTACTGGATGAGGTGTTGATCCATGTGAGGATCCAATCATATCATCAACACGTGATGTTCATAGCTACTTCAGAGAAGCTCAACGCACGGTGGATGTGATGGACGTTGTTGCTGCAACAGGACTTCACAGTGGAATACATCTCTGGTAAGGAGAATGTAGGAGCGGATTTCTTATCTAGACATCCAACTCCAGAGGAAGAGGAATAAGTTGGAGGATCATAGGAATCAAAACTACAATGATAAAGATTCGACGCGGTCAACTCTCTTAACTCTCTCTCTATGTCACGGAAAAACTGCAGTTTAGTGATTCCTTGATAACTTACAGATCAAAATGAAGGAGGAGGGTTAACAATTGTGTACTTCATTCTGAGAGGAGGAATAAAGGAAAGAACATTGACCTCAGAATATAAAAATAGGATACAGGTACGTGCCGAGGTCAGTGGCTGCCGCTCGTATCGGCCGACGGGAAAACGAACGGACAGAAAAACTGGGAACAGAAAGACGGTGATCAAAGCATAGATTTCTTTGAAGTGCGACCAGCGATGAACGGAAGAACAGCGTAACAACGGAGAGAAACGAACAACTAACCACTACGTGATTTCACCGCTTTTTGAGGGGAAGGATACGGCAAATTTGATTGTAGATCAAACAATCAGCGTAGGATTGGACACTGGTTATAAATAGTAGCAACTGAGGTTTCTAGTTAGTGTGTGTTCCAAACTGGGCTGAATGAGATATGCTCCTGAGTGGGGAAAGAAATACACGTCCCTAATGGTTTAAAGAAGATGGGATATTAGTGTGTTATTCGCTAGTGTATTTCGATTCCAGGAGGATAAGTGCATATATAAGGTATTAATACTTTAGAGTAATAGTTTAGCATAGGACCATAGATGTGTAAGCATAGCGTTTATCATTGCTTTCTATTAGTGAATAAGTTAGACTTTGATGAATTCATATGTCTTATGTGGGTGTTTACTTCGGAAGCCTTGTCATTATGGCTGGAGAAGGACACTTGCATAAGTAGTATTAAGTGGCAGACACTTATCACTGGATCTGTTATACTTTTCACAGGTTCAACTCCTATCCGGATATAACGAGAAGATAGACACATACTTCGTGTGTGCTGGAAAAGCTTTGAAGATAAAACTAAAGGCATTTCATTTGTGGGGAGAGCAAATACCCCAATAAACCAAGTAATAAATTAGACAGGATCAAAGAAGAAATAAACTATACTTTTAAAGGAACTTTGAAAAAGAAGATCCAGATAACTAACGTAATAAGGAAAAAAAGGAATATAAGTTTGCAGAAAACAAAGCAGAATAAAAATACCTATGTCTTGTAGGCATAGACAATAGACAAGTAAAAACATTGCTACTCATAGAGACAATATGCTGAACTGTGGTGATGTGGTGTTTTTTCAATGTCGGATAAATACTTTCATGAAACAGACTCGGGCGAAGTCATAAACTGACCGGATTATTATTACTGTACAGTGATACGGCGGTGAACAGTTTTGTTTCATTCAATAACGGATTTACCGTCAGACTCAAGCATACGGATCATCCAGGGTGAGAGCTTTCCTGTTTGATGTGCTGTCCTGTGGTTTTGCATAATGAGTGGGCGAGATGTGACACCGCTGCTAGACATTCAGAGTTCATTCTGGCACCAACAATAGAATACACTATCAACTACGCTTACACAGTCCATACATACACCAGACATAGTTTTTATTAATAAATCTTTTATTTATCGTTGAAAGGAACTGTTGTCGGTGTATGTGTTGAGGGAATAACAGAGAGAGTGAAAGAAATAGATATATGGAAGGGAAGACAGAAGGGAGGAGTGTAGACAGAAGTCAGTCAATAATCCCAACAGATAATAAGTTTGAAGATGTGCTTGTTGATTCCACATTCCTCCCGGGAAAACAAGTGACATAATTGGTGGAGCGAGCGGGGTACAACATAATACCCATATGACCTGGAGGCATAACAGGGCATATGCATAGAGGGGTACCTGCATATTGGCACAGGCATAGCGGAGTACCTGCATGTTGGGACATACTGATTGGAATAAATATAACTATAACATTGATGACTTTTAATGGAAGGACGTCCATTGGATATATGGTGCCATTACATTTATGGTGGAAACATTTCATTAACGCTGGTGACTTTACAGTGAGAAAGTTCTAGACAGGGTGAATGTGGATAGGTGGTAAGACACATTACATACCTAGTCACACGGTCACACGTCTACATAAGTCTTTATCCTATATCTCCTCTTGTGGATGAGAGAGTGGTTGTGATGTACTGTGTGGTGTTGTAGATTAAAAATATTTAATAGACATAGATAATTGATATAGGTTATAATAGATTATCTGGTTATAGTGAGTACTTCTTTACTGCCTTGAGGTGTCTTTACTCAACTTGCTGACCTACCTGCTTTAACTATGGCCACTCCTAAAATAACTACCGCTGAACTGAGGGCAAACGGAGAGGAAATTGGGTTATCTGGTTCGGAGCTAACTGATTACATACAGGAAAGGGAGCGAGAATTTCGCCAGGCGGAAAGGGAAGATCGTAAGGCCCAGTTGGAAGCAGAAAGGGAAGATCGAAAGGCCCAGTTGGATGCAGAAGAAGCCACAAAGATCAGAGAACATGAATACCGCATGAAAGAGTTAGAACTCAAGACACAAACTAAAGGAGAAATAGATGGAGTGGAAGGAAGTTCTTCTTCACCTGGTGCAACCCACATGATTGGACATGGGTACCAGGCCATGAAGTTTCCCTTAGCTGTCTATGATCAGTCTAAGGAACGCTTTGACCAGTACGCTTCTCGCTTTGAAGCAATGACAGTCGCTATGGGGCTGGATAGGAGCAGATGGGCGCTTAAATTATCCCAGGGCTTAATAGGTTCGGGATTCTAGGTGTACACACGCTTACCACCAGGACAGGAAAATAATTACGAGGAATTAAAAGCCGCTTTGATGAAGCATTTTGACATCACCGCACAAACGTATCGGAAATAGTTTAGATCGTCTAGACGAGTGCCGTGGAGCTATTCGCAGCCTACAGTCTGAGGCTGAAATCCTATCTCCAGAAATGGATGGACTTGGCAGAATTCAAGAGGGATTATGAGAGTCTCGAAGAGATGATGGTGGTCGACCAGATGCGAAAGCAAATGTCGAAACCTCTCAGAACCTTCTTGGGAGAACAAGGGGCGGAACGGATTGATGTTGTGAATAAGCTGGCGGAACGATTCGTAGAGGTACATGGGGAGGCTGCGGAACTCAGTATTCAAACCAAAGGTCTGGAGAAACAAGACCAAAAGAAACCAAAAAACTGGGAAGGAGAAAAAGTGGAACCTTATATAAAGGCGTCAACGGAGAGTTCAGAGAAGGTGAAGGAAGGAAACCATAACACCTCGAATTCTTCAGCGAAACGACCGTGGTCCGAGAAGTGGTGTTCATTCTGCAAGGTGCCCTCTCATAACACGAAGGGCTGCAGATCGAAACCTAAAAGTTCTTACTTCGCAGCATGCAAAGTGATTCCTACGACGGTGATCACAGACAAGGATGAGGTCGGCGAAGGAGCTAGGAACAAAAAGGACACACGAAAACCTATGCAGGGAACATGGTGCACACACTGCCGGTCGAAAACACATAATACTGTGGACTGCAGATGCAAGGCAGAAGACGCCAATTGCATAACCAACCTCGAGGAATCAAAAGAGGAAGGCAAGGAAACGGTCAAGGAGATGAAAGACACTCAGGACCAAGAGAGACCACCTGTGGTTGAACTGATTGAAGTCAATGGCCAGCAGGTTGTTTGTCTCTACGATACCGGATTGGATGGGGAAGCGGTGGTGGACGCCAGCTTGGTAAGCCCAGACCAACTTACAGGGGAGACCATAGAAATACAGCCGGCAATGAGGAGTGCTGTTACCATGACGCTGCCAATCGCCAAGGTGGAGATTAAATCCAGGTACGTCACGGGCATTATTCCAGCTGCTGTATTATCTGACTCCTTATTTCCCATGATCATTGGCACGAAATATGTCTTTTTGGGGATGCCCAAACAACCAGCCCACAAGGAAACAGTAGTCAGTGGATCTCAAGGGAAGGAAAAAGAGGCGGAGACACTATGCGACAACTCAGAGATAGGAGAATTGCATACTGCCCAGAGGAAGGATACTACGTTGCGTCCGTGCTACAGGAAGCTGCAAAGAAGTGCTGAGCCACCTGAACGGGGACAGTACTTTCTGAAGAATCGACTACTCTATCGGAGAGCTGGGAGGGGAGACAATCTGCACGAGCAGTGGGTGGTTCCAGAGACCCACCGTCCTCACATTCTTCAGAGTGGACACATCATAGGCGAGAATCGACATATGGGTGTCAGAGAGACCTTGCAGCAAATTTCCGGCCATTATTGCTGGCCAGGAATTACCGGAGATTACGCCGGTGGTTGAAGTCTTGTTCGGAGTGCCAGAACGCACCACCCAACAAGCGAACTAAGAGTAAAATAGCTCTTAAAGTGGAAGACAAAGTGGAAGTGTGGGGTCCAGCAGAGACCAATATACTCCAAGTAGGATGGAAAGGACCCTATCCTGTGGAAAAGGTTGTGTCCAAGAACATCTACAACATACGGATCGGGGAAGAGCAGAAAAATCTCCCTAGACATCTCATTAGGAAATATGAGGAGAGATCCGAGAGCAAAGCTTCGCACTTTATGGTGATGGCAGCCATTGGGACAAAGGTTACCAGTCCAGACGAAGACCAGAGATCGCCAGTACAACATAGGAGGGCCTATGGGACAGTACGTGATAGGTCAGATTTACCCAACGAAAGGAGGAGGGAAATCACACGTCAGGGAAAGGACAAGAGGGAAACTTTTACGAGTAACCAAGTTCAGAAGGGGTGGATAACGTCGGGAAAGGCGAGAAATACCCAGGACTCCAACTGAAGATTGGCTGACCAGATACAATATCGCCCAAGATGGTCCTGGAAGCAAATGTTCAGGAGGTTTGGGAAAGACGACTCCGTCCAACGCGGACGAGGCGGAACATCCCCAGAGGAAAAGCCAGGGGAAACCAAGAGAATATGGAAACAGGGTTACAGTAAGGATGGGACGATCCGTCTGTATTGTGAGCCATCGCTTACGCCAGTCGAAAGGAGGTCGACTGAACGTACAGGGGCGATGTGCCAGCATTAATGGTGATCATGAGTAGTAAGGTAGGGTGTCTATGAGGTCGCCTACTGGATGAGGTGTTGATCCATGTGAGGATCCAATCATATCATCAACACGTGATGTTCATAGCTACTTCAGAGAAGCTCAACGCACGGTGGATGTGATGGACGTTGTTGCTGCAACAGGACTTCACAGTGGAATACATCTCTGGTAAGGAGAATGTAGGAGCGGATTTCTTATCTAGACATCCAACTCCAGAGGAAGAGGAATAAGTTGGAGGATCATAGGAATCAAAACTACAATGATAAAGATTCGACGCGGTCAACTCTCTTAAGAGGGGGCCTATGTCACGGAAAAACTGCAGTTTAGTGATTCCTTGATAACTTACAGATCAAAATGAAGGAGGAGGGTTAACAATTGTGTACTTCATTCTGAGAGGAGGAATAAAGGAAAGAACATTGACCTCAGAATATAAAAATAGGATACAGGTACGTGCCGAGGTCAGTGGCTGCCGCTCGTATCGGCCGACGGGAAAACGAACGGACAGAAAAACTGGGAACAGAAAGACGGTGATCAAAGCATAGATTTCTTTGAAGTGCGACCAGCGATGAACGGAAGAACAGCGTAACAACGGAGAGAAACGAACAACTAACCACTACATGATTTCACCGCTTTTTGAGGGGAAGGATACGGCAAATTTGATTGTAGATCAAACAATCAGCGTAGGATTGGACACTGGTTATAAATAGTAGCAACTGAGGTTTCTAGTTAGTGTGTGTTCCAAACTGGGCTGAATGAGATATGCTCCTGAGTGGGGAAAGAAATACACGTCCCTAATGGTTTAAAGAAGATGGGATATTAGTGTGTTATTCGCTAGTGTATTTCGATTCCAGGAGGATAAGTGCATATATAAGGTATTAATACTTTAGAGTAATAGTTTAGCATAGGACCATAGATGTGTAAGCATAGCGTTTATCATTGCTTTCTATTAGTGAATAAGTTAGACTTTGATGAATTCATATGTCTTGTGTGGGTGTTTACTTCGGAAGCCTTGTCATTATGGCTGGAGAAGGACACTTGCATAAGTAGTATTAAGTGGCAGACACTTATCACTGGATCTGTTATACTTTTCACAGGTTCAACTCCTATCCGGATATAACGAGAAGATAGACACATACTTCGTGTGTGCTGGAAAAGCTTTGAAGATAAAACTAAAGGCATTTCATTTGTGGGGAGAGCAAATACCCCAATAAACCAAGTAATAAATTAGACAGGATCAAAGAAGAAATAAACTATACTTTTAAAGGAACTTTGAAAAAGAAGATCCAGATAACTAACGTAATAAGGAAAAAAAGGAATATAAGTTTGCAGAAAACAAAGCAGAATAAAAATACCTATGTCTTGTAGGCATAGACAATAGACAAGTAAAAACATTGCTACTCATAGAGACAATATGCTGAACTGTAGTGATGTGGTGTTTTTTCAATGTCGGATAAATACTTTCATGAAACAGACTCGGGCGAAGTCATAAACTGACCGGATTATTATTACTGTACAGTGATACGGCGGTGAACAGTTTTGTTTCATTCAATAACGGATTTACCGTCAGACTCAAGCATACGGATCATCCAGGGTGAGAGCTTTCCTGTTTGATGTGCTGTCCTGTGGTTTTGCATAATGAGTGGGTTAGATGTGACACCGCTGCTAGACATTCAGAGTTCATTCTGGCACCAACAATAGAATACACTATCAACTACGCTTACACAGTCCATACATACACCAGACATAGTTTTTATTAATAAATCTTTTATTTATCGTTGAAAGGAACTGTTGTCGGAGTATGTGTTGAGGGAATAACAGAGAGAGTGAAAGAAATAGATATATGGAAGGGAAGACAGAAGGGAGGAGTGTAGACAGAAGTCAGTCAATAATCCCAACAGATAATAAGTTTGAAGATGTGCTTGTTGATTCCACATTCCTCCCGGGAAAACAAGTGACAATCTCATGACGCAACGTGTGCAGGTAATCGCATAGATGACGTTGCGACTGATGCATGAGAAACCCTCACGGATGTGGAAGGTCGTCTTAGGGAATGTCAGACTCTGGGTTTGAAGTACGTATGGACAGGTCTTGCAAACCGATCGAAGACACGCCACCGTGCCAGGAAGAGACTGGTGAGGTTGGGGTAGCCTGCTATGAACCAACACATCTCTGAGGTTACGATCCCGCTTATATGCCACCAGAGGTGCCTCTGAGAAGACATCACTAGTGGTCGAGTCAGCCCGGAGAATGGATAGATGTTTAAAAAGGATATTCTTGGCAGCAATATTGTGGGGATGATAAGTAAGTGAGAGGACATGTCTATTGTTTCGTGGTTTTGGCCTGGAGGAGAGAGCCTCAGTGCGACTGATAGACTGGCAGCGGTGAAGAGCTGTAGATAGAACATTCTCAGGATAGCCACGAAGGCGAAAGAAATCAAGCATCTCGTGGGCTTTTTGATGGAAGTCGTTGTTATCCTGACAAAGTCGTCGGAGACGTAACAGTTGGGAGAAAGGAATAGAACGTTTGCACGAGGGAGGGTGGGAGGAGGTATAGAGAAGGAATGAGTGCGAGTCAGTTGGTTTATAATAAACCGTCGTGCATAGACCAGCGGAACCTAAAGAGACTGTGAGGTCTAAGAAGTTGACGGCCGACGAAGAAATGGTGGAGGTAAGTTTGATGCTGGGATGGAAGTCTGAAAAAAAGGCAATGAAGTTCTGTAGGTCAGGCAAGGGCATGTCCGAGACACCAAAGCAGTCGTCAATGTACCTCCTGTAGAGCTCCGGGAGCCTACAGGTGTACTGACTCCATACCTGGTGCTCCAGATAGCCCATGAAGAGGCAGGCATAACTGGGACCCATCTTAGTACCCATGGCCACACCGCTGATCTGGTCGAAGTAGTCCCCATTGAACTCAAACGAGTTGAGGTTGAGGACTAACTCCGCAAGACGCAGTAATGGTCCAGTGGCTATTGAGGGATTAAGCCTTTTCTCCAAGAAAAATTCTAAGGCTTTAAGGCCGTCAGAGTGAGGAATGGATGTGTAGAGTGAAGTCACATCTAAAGTGAAGATGTGATACTGAGAAGGGTTAGTGAAACTGATGGAATCGAAGATGGAGATAGCGTGGTTGGTGTCTTTGATATACGAAGGGAGGCTGGCAACCAACGGCTGAAACATGCTGTCTAGAAACTCTGAAATCCGTTCTGTAGGGCAAGAGCAAGCCGAGACGATAGGTCTGCCTGGGTTACCTGGTTTGTGTGTCTTAGGCAGCATATTAAAAGCGGGTTTGCCCAAGCAGCTATCGTGGATGATCAGCGAGGTGGCGGAGCTGTTCAAAAGACCTTGCTGGATAATGGCGTTAGTCACGCTTTTGACCTGGGTGTTGTTGCTGACTGTCCCATCTCGTATCCTTGGTCTGTAGAAGGTGGCATCCCCAAGTTGCTTGTTGCCTTCCTGTATATATAAGTCTTTCCTCCAAACCACTAGCGCCCCTCCCTTATCGGCATGTTTGATAACTATGTCATCACGACGTTTCAACTGTGTAAGTGCCCGTTGTTCATCCGCGGTGAGGTTGGAATATCGTAGTGGCTTAAATTTGAGTTTTTGGATGTCGTAAATTGTTTTGTCGATGTATAAATCAAGGGCCTTAGATGCCCCTGGATTGGGAACCCAAGTAGACCTGCGTTTGGAGAGGTGAGAGAAATGGTCGGTAGGATCCGAGGAGTTATCGCTATGAGGTTGATTGCTGAAGTGATATTGTAGCCTGAGAGTGCGATGGAACCGATGAACGTCCTGCAGTAATGCGCATCTATCACCACAGGGACGTAGCGGTATGAACCTGAGCCCTTTGCTGAGGACCGATTTCTCAGATGCCGATAGTGGAAGGTCGGGAGGTATGCACACAACTAGGTTATCGGAGCCAGTGGTAAGTTGAGGTGGGAGAGGAGGCGAGGAGGGAGTGGAGGTAGGGGCACGGAGTTTGGCTAGCTTGGCGTTTTTGGCCGCGGAAAGACACTTGTATAGATGGTGGTTAGTGCTATTGATGATACACCGTATAACACAATACAAGAAATAATTACTCGAGGTAAGTTGTCTAAGACGCTGATCTAGGATAGTTATATTCGAGCTGAAGTCAGACAGTTGTCGCGCGTGGTTGTCGGCAATACATCGCATGCGAAGAGTAGCACATTTAAACTCAACTTTAGATAGACGTCTGCTACAACTGTCATAGAGAGTGCCTGCCGATGGGTGAAATCTAGAGATGAAGCCACGTGGGGTGATATGAAGCCGTAGGCAGTTCTTGAGGAAATTAAAATGGCATGTGGTACGGGTCTTTTTGTAGATGTTAAGAGCCAAGTCGGTGGCTGTGATTTTGATATCTGTTGGTAAGAGACTAAAGCAGAAAATGACATGTAATCTCAATTGTTGAAATAACTGAGGTGGATGAGTGGGAGGCATAGCGGTAGAGATTTAACGGACGTGGGGATGAAGGGCTGGTGTGCAAAAGTAAGGTGTTGTAGCCTAGCGAGGGGAAAAACAACACGTGTGTGGGGCGGTAAGTGTAGCACGCCGCTTAGAAAACACACTGACAAGCGCGCACATAATAGACTAAAAATCGACAACAATCTTACCGACAACGAAGACGAAACGTGAAATATATAGTAGCAGTTCAAGGGAGCGGACAATGGTAAACAAGAATGAGGTGAACTGCAGTAAAAAAAAAAAGGGGGAGTAGGAACTGTGGATATGACTTTATCCATCACCATTAAGTCCTGTAAACTATCAAAATTCTTCCCTACTTTTGCCGCCTTAAGCCATTTACTGAATATATTCTGAACATTTGATACATAGTCTAAAAACGTTTCGGTTGGCTTTGGTTTGATTTGTGAGTACTGGATTTGAAATCCAGGAGCATCGAGTAGAAAATGCTGCATAATCCTCTCATGGATATATTGATAGTTATTTCTTAGCTCTGTTGGTATCGACTCGATAACTTTTAAGGGCTCCCCACTTAGATTTCTCATATAAATCATAGCCCAGTCTTCTAATGGTATTTTCTGAATTCTGAGTTGGAATTCTATATTCTCAGTCCATGCTGAGATCGAATCTCCTTGACTATAGGGTTTGATAATCCCTTTATATTTAGAAAATTTATTTTTCTCTTCCTGACTCTTCTGTTTCGTAGAGGCTATCTGAATGTTTGAGTCAATTTCCATCTCTTTCATCTTTAACTTAGTTTGAGAGTCTACCTCTATTTGCTTTTGTTTTATAGCTTGATCTAATTCTAATTGTTTTTGTTTGGTGGCTTGGTCTAATTCTAACGGTTTTTGTTTTGTGGCTTCCTCTATCTCTCTCATCTCTTTCTGATGCTGTCTTTCCAATGCTCTTTCATCTCTCTCTCTAGAGCAGCTTTTCTTTCTGTTTCTTCTCTGTATCTTTGTTCTGCCCAGTTCTCTAATTTCTCTCCAGTATGGCCTAGTTCTTTGCCAGCCTGGATGCAGTCATTTAATGATGACATTATCTGGTTCTATGTTATTACACAATTGATATCAATATAACTTTACAATATAATTTTACATTTAATATGTGTTAGCTATTTACACTCTTCACTGAAAACGAAGATGCATGGTTAACGGTGGTTATCAAAATTAGTAGAAACTATACTCATCTATTCTGCTGAAAAATACGGCACTCGGGATGTTACACCGCTGTAGTTCGTACACACAACTGATAGACTTGCTTGTACAACTGATGTCTCTGTTTAATAAAGCATCAACGATTTAGAAAAATGCATGTAATATACAATACATGGTTGTTTTTAATTTAAACAATACAGTTTATACGGATGGTAACTTGCAAATGTGATACAAATATAGTGAATGATGTAAATGATATGAATGTTATGATAGTAAGAATGAATCGTCAATGAATTGTAGGATGAATCGTCAAATGAATGTCAATGTCGTCTTGTCTTCACTTTCTATCGTCTCTGACTGAGCTGCGCTGTATGACTTTAGCTTGACCTCTAATTTATTTCTCTTGTGCAAAAAGAATTTGCTTTTGCACAAGTACATACGTGAATGTGATGAATGTTGACATTATGGCTGTATCACAAGAAATATTTCACAAATGATAGTTAAATTCGTAATTTCCGATACATGTTTGCAATCTGCACACAATCACAGTTTATATTTCATACATTTCCATCAAAAGAATTTACACACATAACATAAATAATATTTTGTAGAATTTCCGAATTTATGTGGGAAAATAGTAGATTAAAGTGCTTGAAGGTGGTTCAAGCCCCACCTTCTGACACCAAATCGGATCCTGCCTGTCAACAACTCAATTGCGACAGGCATGCAAGGATTCCCTTCTTTTGCACCACACGAAAATGACAACTCGTACGTTGTGCAAAAGAATACATTTTATTTGGGGCTGATAGTACATGAGCTCCGCGAGCGGAATACCACATCGGTATTAAACATCATAGTATGTTATAAAGATGTAATGAGAAGATGATGTTGATGGTAATAACTAATGAAGCTAAGCTTAAGTCCTAACTATTGATACTGTCCTTCTTAGCAACAAAGAATTCACAGCGGATATACAGTCCGTCGCCTACGCCGTCGAGTCCAAGTCTGACGAATCTCTCTGTCGCGTGTTCAGCCACGAGTAATTGACGCTTCGTGTATTAGCTGCTTTGCGTGCTTGGAGTTCCAGCACGCTGGTCACCTGGTTAGAGTAACCAGTGTTGCATGGTCATTTCTCGTGATGCGGGTTTCCCAGTCTCTTTGGTAACCCCAGCTCACGTATACTCAATGACCTCCTTGTTGACACGAGTGTGTCCAGTTAGAGAACTATTTATAGTTCTCTCTCGTGCTTGTGTCCCTTCTGTCTGGTTTCCTAGATCGCTATGTTACTTTCCTCTTCTCTAGCTCTCTTTATATTGTTCTTAGCTCTTAGCTCTTATGTACCTCTTTGACAGTAGGCATGCCCTAGTTCACCGATTGGTTTGAGATCAAATCGGCTACCCATGCCTGGTTTAGCCAGCCTGTCACAGCTGTTGCCCGGGGGGTGGCTGCTATCGCATGCTGACAGCTACTAGGAACCACAGACGTGAGCTGGATGTCAGGCTTGGACCAGTGGGAAATGGTCCCTGAAAAAGGTGTGACAGCCATCCTTACCAAAGGTACTACCAATGCCTGACATCCAAGGATCCCCCAACAATTCCAGTAAATAATTATTAAGTGTATATTATATAATCTTAATACATTACATGAGATGTGAAGGTGTGCTGCTGAAAATCACTGGCACTTTGCCATCTTGACAGACAATAGTTTGTTACATTGTGCTTCAAAAAAAGGCATAATAACTACAATCTTCATCCACAATGGATGCATGATAACACATGGTCATTTCCACCATCACTCACCATCTGATGTGTCACATGCTCAGAGTGCAACCTATCTGCAATCCTTTTCTCCTTTGTCTTTATTCCATTCCTGATCTTTTTTCCTTCATGCAAAGTGATCAGCAGCAATTGCCTCCCTAGGTGCAATATCAATCATGTCCCGCTTGCACACATCTTTGTACCATAGTAGAGGCCAACCCCTCAATCTTTTACCCATCTGTAATTCACCTAAAAAGATGTCCTTTGGTATTCTACCATCGTCCATCCTTCAAATGTGCCCTATCCATCTAAGTCCACAAAGACTGAGCATGTAATAAACTATCACACCACCTGATCTTTCCAATACTTCAGTATTTGTGCAAGGCAACATCCAGGGCAACAGAAAAAGATGTTAAAGAAACAATTAAATCACAGAACCATGTTAGGATGTGGGGATTCTCACTTATGCTGAGCTGAAGACAGTTTCTGAGAGCAGGGGACAGGGAAGGGACATGATCAGATGATTTCAACACCAGTCTTCAAACCAGATGACCTAATGTTGTTGAATGATATAGAAAACCAAAGACTGCAAAAAGCAGTCTTCCTGAAAGAGAACCAACTCTAATAACAGCTCCATGCTCCAGGAGGAGCCAAAAAGAAAATAGTAACGATAATAATGGAGAATTTATGCGGCGTTTAGCTCCATCGGTACTTATGGGGACACTGTAATGGGATATCTTTTCTTTGTTGTTTATCAGCAATCTGTTCTTGTTAAAGTAGATAGTGTACTTCTTCTTCTGTGATCAGTTTTCTATGCATCTATTTTGGCGTGAGTCACAAACAGGGTGGTCTGACTGAGGTTTTTATCAGTGTGAGAGATTTTTCTTGATGGCTCGCTCCGGTCGGCTAGATTTGACAGGAGTAGATGCTTTAAACTATATGGGCAGAAACCACTTAAAGTTTCTATTTGAATCCATTTATTCTGAGTTTCTTCTTTTACTTTGTACAGCTTCAGACATCACTATAAACATATCCACAGAAAGCAGCAATCAACTTCGTTTTGTCGACATCTACATAGAGTTTGTATTCTGAGTTTTAAAGGTACGAAATAACATGCCTGATCGTAAAATTGTCAACAAGTGAATATGAATTTCAGATTACCTCCAATGCTTTTCATTACAAGTGTCAAATGTCATAAATGTGTCACATCTGTGGCCTATAGAGGATTATACCTTAGAGTAATAACCATAACCATCATCCAGTGGCTTATCTTCTGCTCAACTTTGCCGTTACAACAGTTTATTGACATTCTTCTATCTCATATGCTGATGTCAAGGTCATCATGACCCAATGGATCAGACCGCTCATTCTTAAGCATCCGGTGTGCTGATGCCAAGGTAGCGGGTTCAACCCTTACACCTGTCCGTTGAACTAAAATGTTGACTCCTCATCTTTGTCTTGGTGACGTAAATTACAAGTACTTCTGAAGTTGGAGTGGGTTCGCCTGATGGCGATGGACACTGGTAACAGGGTGAGCTAATCCACATGTAAAAATCAGTCCAGTCCACTAGAAGTAGTCATACGTGCATGGACTACACTTGAGTTCAAAGCGAGTGAGCCCAACAACAGCCACAATTTTAAAAAAGCTGATGTTACTCTATGTTGCTGTCATCTGTAAACAAACTAACTTATGTAGTCCTCCTCTTCTCCACTTCCCAGGTACACCTTCCTTCATTATTTACTTTTCCAGACATTCATATTTTTTTACATGCCCAAAATATTTCATTCTCTTCAATTATATTTGTCTTAATAACCAATCTTCTTCAATACAGAGTTCTTGCTGGACAGAACTGTTTGTTCTCTTTTTCATCCAGTGAAGTTTAATACTCCTCTATAAAACTATATTCAAAGGTGTGGCATGATGTCTTCAGACGTTCGCATCCCCAGTCCATTTACATTTCTCAATACTCAGTAGTTAACCACGTAAGCCGTCGTGATACCCTAACTAAAAATAGAATCGTAGATTCTAGATCGAGAGAGGGTAGATGAATGGTGGGGTCTCAATTTCATTGGGTAACCCTTGGGCTGGTAACGCTCCTTAATACATAATTAGCCCGCCAGTCGAAGCCTTGATTCCATCCCGTAAGGACATGTTCAAGATGCAGTGGTAAAATTTGCCCAAAAGCATTCTTTCGGATGTGGTCATCTGCACATCAGAGAATGAGGAAGATGGAGGAGGCCCTTTTCAATTACCAGGACAACTCCAGGGGAAGTCCTGAGCTCTAGTCTTCAACTCCAGCTGAAAAGTCAGACTCCAAAAAGACCAAAATGAACAACAGGTTGCAAAGATTCAGCCTGAATCCACTAATTCTGGCCTATACAGATGGCACTGAAGAAAAAGTCTTTATCCAAAGCCTAAAACAGGGATACTCTCCAATTTTGTAAAAGCCCAGGCTATATCTTCAAGATAAATTCAAGAAGAAACCTTAAGAGGAGAGATCACCTGGTCTGCAGCATGTCACTACTGGCTAAGAGTGGACATTAAAGGTGCACTTGGAGCTGACCCTATCACAGCTTAATATTAATAATGGCTGAAAGCTGAAGGAGCAGAAGTTAATAAATAGAGCAAATTCCACAAATGGATTAGTGATAAGTCGGTGTGGTGATTCAGTTCCATCAGAAATCTTAGGAGTGATAGACTGTGAAGAAAGACAGCTGGGACATATTGTTTCTTTTTAGATCTTCCTCCACTGGAGAAGCAAAAGAACAGTCTTGGGTGTCAACTTCATGAACAGTCAAATTTAGGTGAGATAGACAGAAAGAAGAATGCTAGGACATATTGTTCTTTTTAGATCTTCCTCCACTGGAAATGTAAAAGAACAGTCTTAAGTGTCAACTTCATGAACTCACCAGTGAAAAGATAGAGCTTTAAAATTTCTTTCAAGATTGTGAAAGCAGGGAATAGCCTGAATTGGAAAACCATAATGGGGAGAACTGTAACCTGAGCTGTCCAACACCATCATAGGTGCTAAAAGGATGAAACAGACCAGTGGAGCAGAACGTCCCTATGCTTGCCCCAATTTATGGCTTATCTTGTGTTTCCCTCAGTAACAGTGGAAGAAAGGATTTAAGTCTAAAGTGTGGTGTAGGATAACTTATGGAGTAGAGAAGTGAAGGAGGAGGGTTTATTTAGATTGATGTTTCTGTGGGGATATTGAGTGATGTGTTTGGGTTTTCATAGTTAATGTCACTATAATTTGCATATAAACATATTTGAGATGTAAATTGTTGGCAGAATATGAAGCCTGAGTCTTCACTTGACCTCATCAGACATTAATAAATGATTAGTAGTAAGAAAACAGTTTTTTTGAGATACATGTCTCTGTGATTGTCTTGTACATTGTTGAGAAAGAAATGTCCAACTGGTGTCAAGCATCTTCATGGTGACTGTTAATCTACTGTTGCTGTTGGTTACAGAGATTGTGAAAGTCTGTGTGGTTGTTGTCAAGTATCTTCCATGATGTATGACTTGTCTAACCTGTTGGTGTGATCATTCTTTGTGAATGTTTGTCCAACTGTGGTCAAGATCTTCTCATGTTGTCTTGTTCAACCAGTGTAAAATACAGTTGTTGTTGTTTATGTTCACTACAATGGTACAATTGTCAATGTGATCATTTGTCCAAGTGTCTTGTGTCACTTGAAATAAGTAATGAGATCAAAAATGAGGTTGGCGACCAGAGCACAGTCAGCTGGAAGATGAGAGAACTGCTTTCATTGGTTACTGTGGCTAACTGCCAAGATCTCTATATATATATATATGGCCTAGAAGAGAAATCATCTATAAATAATTCTGTGTAGAACTTAACTTAGGTCTAATTTCTCACAGTGGGGGTACTCGGTGAGCCAAAATTCTGAATGGTTTCTCTACAAGGGTTATGCGAGAATGACTATCAATACCTCTAGACAACACTTGCTGTTACTAAAGTGTATCTTTTATAGAGAGATATACTTTATAGAACTTCACTCATTGGAACTTCTGTAATTCTCTATAAACCCACAAAAAAACCTCACAAAAGGCCCACATTTGCTTTTCAGCTGATTTTTTAAATATCTCAGTTTCACATCCTATATTTTAACTCATGTGTAATCCATATGCATACTACTACTTCAAGTGCATTGGACAGATTTTTGCGTGTGGATTAGCTTTCTCTATTACCAGTGTCCCTCACCATCAGGCAAACCCCCTCTGACTTCTGAGGTAGCTGTAATTTACATCCCCAAGTCAAGGACAAAAAGTCAGCATATTAGTCTAACTAACTGATGTAGGGGGTGAACCTGCCACCTTGGCATCAGCACGCCGGAAGTTTAAGATCAAATGCTCTAATCCATTCACCCTTGCTGACCTCAACAGCCTGTATGTTGCCACAGGAAATGTGGGTATAATTATTGATCATTGAATTTGTTATTGTAATTTTAACATGTATACTCATCAATTGACAAATAACACTTGTTTAATACTTTAAAGATTAGGCTTACGAAATATTGATGAATGTAATTAAGAAATTGGCAAAATGATAGCCAAACTTCTGTTGCAAAAGTATCCAATATATGCAGAACAGAGAAAATTATTTTGGCCTATACCTTCTATATGTGAGGACAAACCCTACAGGCATGTCAGCAATATCAAGTTGACTGCTGCTTTCTTTAAAAATAATCAGGTGGACGTATGAAGTTGTAAGAAGAAATATTCACACAAAACACAACAGTATGGGTTTTATGAGGGTAAGTTAATAAGTAAGCCACAAATGGCTGTAGAAAAATAACTGAATATGATAACAACTTTAAAACCAGTATATTTTTATGCATACATTGTCCCTTTATTTCTCAGCATAATTTCCACCAACATTGATGCACTTATCCCATTGTTTTAGCAGTCCTCCCAAACCCGCTGCATACAAATGCGTGCTCTGTTCTCATTTACCTGCCATCCCACAGAACTGTGTGACTTACTTATTGACTCGCCCTCGTAACTTTTTCTACCCAGCTATGCACAGCTTTACGGGACAAACATTTGTTAGCATAAACACTGAAAACCCACCTTGGCGGGAGACATTTCGCGAATGACGCCGAAGTTGAATGTGAAGTGAAAACATGGTTTAGAAAACAGAGCATGCAGTTCTATGCAGCCAGTTTTGGAGGACTGGTAAAACGATGGGATAAGTGCATCAATGTTGGTGGAAATTATGTTGAGAAATAAAGAGGCAAAGTATGTATAAAAAATAAACTGGTTTCAAGTTGTTATCATATTTAGGTATTTTTCTACAGCCATTTGCGGCTTCCTTATTGACTTCCCCTCATATATAACATGGTAACCGAGACATATATGGAAGATATACAGTGCAGTAGTTGAGGTATGAGAAAGTTTCAACTGACAACAAGAGACAGTTGAGCAATAAAACACAAAGCAGGTACTTACAAGTGCAACAGCTTTTCCAATTCCTTGACCTGCGGCCGACAGAACAAACACTTTTCCATCTAAGCGTCCCATAGTTGCAAGCTTGGATTTCAATTACAGAGCTCTTTATGAGTATCACCTGTCATAATACATAAGTCATAATAATGCAATGTTAAGTTCAATACATAATAAAGTCTTCACTTTTAAATGACATCTCAGTTTTTCTGTGGGGGTCGCGGTAGTATGTATATATGCTCGCCTGTCGGCTCAGTGGTCTTGGAATTGAATCTACATCAGGACCATCCATCAATCATGTGCCATGCTGATAAGCGTGGGTGGTCATGTTTTGCCAACTCACTCAATCACTAGAGTCGTGGATCAGCTCCGTGTTTTGGTCTTGACCATGTGGCCAAGCCATCCAGGTATTTACTTTTCAGTCTTCCCCTTGGTCTCCTCCCCTCAATCTTGCCAGTTGTCACCAAGTTCTCCAATTAATTTCCTCTCATAACATGCCCAAAAGATTTTGACTGTCTACGTCTAATATCTCTAATCAGCTTACGATCTTCATTTGTTTCTTGAAGGACTTGTTCATTGGTTTTTCATCTGGACAGATTTGTTTAATTAACATAGGCTTCCAGGTCGACTCAATCTAAAACAGGTGCCAGGAAATATCTTACGAAATAGAAGCAGCTGGTATGATACTACCCACATCACACACTGAGTGCTGATTGGTCCTTACAGATATGGGTCTAGCTCCATATGTCCAATGCACCTTAAAGTAAGAGAAAGGTCCTTCACTTTACTTATGTTCAGTCCAGGGAGCCATGGTGGCGCTGTGGCTAGCATGCCTGCCGACCTGTTCACTAGTCGTGTGTTCAAATCTCCAATGAAGTGGATTTTCTACATTGACCTGGCTCCCAGGTTGACATACTCAAATTGGTACCAGAATAATTCCTGTGAAGTGAAGTTGATCGATGTGACACTGATCACATTACCCATTGATAAAAATGATCAGTACAGATCTGGAGCTAGCACAATATACTCAATATACCTCAAGACATGGAACAGTCCTTTTATACTCAGTTCAGATTATTATCATTGCATTTAGACTTGCTCACAAGTGCTTCTCTTAAATAAACCATTAGCATACAACGACTGACTGATTGCCAGTCTAATGTTGATTAACGAGCCTCCCATCATGCACTCGGTGGGTTGCTTTTTCTGGGTGACACCAATCTAGTCTGAAAGCTGTTATTTTGACTGTTATGCTGATTCATTCAGGTGAAAATCCTCATCTTGGCTAGAATATCTTCTACTGATGTTCATGTTGGTTCAATCCACTGGTTGGCCCCTCTGGTATAGTTGCAGAGCCTAACCACTCTTTCACTGCCCATATCATATGTATGTCCTCGTATGAAAATAAATGTAATTTTATTTGTTGTGGTTCGATGCAAGAATTTAATCTAAAGCCTGCACGCAAAACATACATCAACTTATATACCTTATTCAGCCTTGCTCAGACACTTATGTCTTCGCTTTACTGTCAACTGACATTTACTGCCAATATAGTACCTTGTGGTGTATGGCAGAGGGGTCTTTGAGCCTGAGGAATTAAGGCCGCCTGGCTAGTGCAGTCGCCGCGAACTGTGAAGGTTAGGATTTTCTTTTTGCCCCTGACAGAAAAAATTCCCACACCTTACTGAGGGATCGAACCCGGGCCTCCCGAAGAAGAGTCCAGCGTTGTAACCACTCGGCCAGCCGCTCCTTATTAGTTGAAATGCATAATTATTTTAATGCTATGCAAATACTATTTATTTGTGACTTTATAGCGTTAAATTTATTCTCAAGCAACTCGCTGTATGTTGATCAATTATTAAACTAGGGACTGTAACACTTCAAGTATTCTTTACCCTCTCAGCTTCAGGCCATCTTTACTTTTATCCATTCTGTCCTAATTGTTACTATACAAGTTTACATCCTAGCTGTAACTTTAAATGTTACTGATCTAGTTGTTACTATCAAAATGTATGAGATAGTTACTTTAAAAGTTTATGTCCTAGTTATTACTTTACATATGTTCGTCTTAGTTTTTTACTTTAAATTTGTATGTCCAAGCTGTTACTTTAAATATTTATATCCTGGTTGCTATAAATTTCCATTTCCTAGTAGGTACTTTAACATTCATTAGCAATACTGTAATCCACACGCATGACAAATAAATTCACAGGTAAAATGATGACAGCGCTGGCTAATCAGCACTCGTATAAGTAGAGGAACATAGTAGAGATCAGAGAAAACACTAGGTAAAGATAGTTCCGTGGCAGACACTGTTGTTGGTGAGTGAAGTGTCCTGAAGTGTTAAGAAAACTTAAGTTAGCCCTTCATGGCCCTGACATATGTGGGGAGGTGGCCAGTGCCCTTCTTTGTCACCTTTCCTTCCCAACATGGCAGATAGGCATTTTAACCGTTAAGCCTCTGGAGTGTTTATGCTTCCGGCTACAGTTTGCAGTCACATTTTCCTCATGTTTGATTGGTAGTGCATGGTTCTGTCGCCCTGCTACTAGTTGAGTGTGTGGCACGACACTGTGAGCTGTGAATTTAATTTGGAATGTTTTTACATCTGTCTGCTGTTGTTGTAGCATGAACTGCATGTTCGGAACGATGGCGGTCAGCCTGTTGCTTGGAAATGACTGGATTGCCTTTTTGGTTCACGGGTGAATTATTCTCTGAGACTCATGGGGGTTATCAGTGGAGCTACGGTGTTCGTGCTTTGTGCGATTCTTTCAGCAGGCCGCTCTGCCGAAAGGGACAGAGCCATATGGGTTAAATCCCTGGACAATGAAGTTGATCCTCTCGACACTTAATGCAGTAATGTGTGGCTGCTGGTTTTCTAGTGACTGCCACTTCCATCGACGATGAAGTGCATTTTCCGTTGAGGACTTTTGTGTTGGCTTTCCAACGGCGGCATTATGCACAGTGTACCTGTACAGGCTGTTGGCTTGTCCAGACTCTTGTCTATTCCACTTTTCACATAGAACAGTGAGGAGCATTTCGTGTGATATTCACTGGCACAGGAACGGAGCATAATATGGGGACGACCCGTTGCCGAGAAGTTGTAACCGCGACTAACTAACTGATTGATTGATTGATTGATTGATTGATTGATTGATTGATTGATTTAGGAACCGACATCACAGCATTCGGGACATTCCCATAAGCGCTCTGTCTAACTAACTTTCCTTCCCAGGCAAAACCCAGAAAATTATAAATATAAAACATTATTTTAAGATTGAAAGCTATACAGTTGTCACCCCGGGATTCGAACATGCCGCCTTCAAATGATGATAGCTGACAGCGGTGGCTAAATGGCGACAACTGTTTGTAGGCGTGTCTAGTTTGCCGCATACATCCACTTGTTTCTTCGTGGGATGCTGTCATTTGAGATCATAATTTACAGAAAATAATTCTATAGACATCGAAGTTTTTCTTGTTCCGTAAAGATAACAAAAACGTAAATTTTTAACTATGACTAAACGCTTCAGATTTTCAGAACAATAAGAAAATGTTGGTATTCAGTATTCACCGTCCAAACTTGCAGACACCAAAAGTGAACTCGAATTTGACCTCTTGAACTATGGTACTCCTGTTTCAGGATAATGCGGTCAACACCAGCATCTTTCAGCTGTATGTTGATTCCTAGGCTAGATTACGCTCATCAGCACGCCACGACTTTCTGAGCGACCGGCTCCATACTCTCCTAAGTCACTTTTGCGATTCGAACCACTGCTAATTCTCGGCGTGTCACGTGACGAGAGTATTCGGGGTTAGCGGAGAAAGCTGCTAACTTCTCGGCCACGGAGCCGGCGAAACTATGGCACTACTCCAAAAATATCTGCTGTCGTTATCACGTTTTAATGGAACAAATATTACTTGACAGTAGTATTATTTACAATTGTTCCATAGAACACGTGAGCGATAACAACAAAATGTTTAGAGGATTAAATAGTTTAACTCCCTCTTCTCCCCCCCCCCCTTTGTATTTGGGATTAAAATGGTATAGCCTGTTCTTAGATTATTTATTTGCGTTTTTATTTGTTTTCATCGGGGCATATAGAAAGAATGGAAGATAATAGGGAAACAAAACTCGCTTACACTCAGGAAATAAATGACCGTAGACCCCGAGGTAGACCAAGAAGGCGGTGGAGAGATAATACATGTACAGACCTACAAGCACTTGGAATCAACAACTGGCAAGAGAAGGTCCACCAGAGAGACGAATGGAGACGGATTGTATCTGCAGCAAAGAACCTCAATGGCTCGGAACGCTGAAGAAGAAGAAGAAGAAGAAGAAGAAGAAGAAGAAGAAGAAGAAGAAGAAGAAGAAGAAGAAGAAGAAGAAGAAGAAGAAGAAGAAGAAGAAGAAGAAGAAGAAGAAGAAGAAGAAGAAGAAGAAGAAGAAGAAGAAGAAGATGATCCGTACCATTGCTTTGAGTATGCCGGGAAACTTGTTAAATGTACACGCGAGGATTATTTTAACTCTGAGCCTTACCGGGGATCAAACATAGAACACAAATTGTTTGAGGCACGCATCTGACCCTTCGGTCACCAGCTTTCTAGACTAAAAGTTTTAACCGATACTTTCTCCTGTCCTCTGAAGCGCGAAAGGCTTTCTGTAATCTTTTAACTCTTTTTTTTTTCTTTTCTTAACAGGTGCTGCTTTAACGTGTAACAGGTATACGGCCTGCTGTGTGGCTGATACGAAGTAATTACTGTCTTGACACAGGAAGACGGGTCCGAGTCTGAGTTCATTTAGAAAAAAAAAACGTTCCACCATCGTTCAACTAGCCTCTGTGGCGTTGTTATATTTGTAGTGGTTCATGGTGTGGGATAAGTTTGTCTAGTTTTCTGCGCCAGTGTTAGCTGGCTAATTGATATTTAAATTGACATCCAGTGGCACCATTCTTGCCAGCCCTTTGGTCATGTGTTCGAATACCCATCGAGGCAGATTTTTTACACTGGCCTTTTCTCCCAGGCCGAACCACAATAACATGAGTACCATGAATTTCCCGCCAATGGAAGAAAAGGCTACCAGCGTAACATCCATCATGTCATCGATCACGTGCCGTTTGGTTTATACAAAACTGAGGCCAGCACCATATACCCAATATGATCGAAAACGTGTAAAAGAGTGTTTAATGTTTCTTATATATATACATACATACATACATACATACACACACATACACACACACACACACACACACACACACACACACTCCTAATGACATGCTTTCATAACATTGGCTTATTACATTACCATTCATTCATTCATTCAGTAGCATGTCCTTTGCAGAACCTCGCTCCCATAGCAACCTTCCGGAAAACTTCTCGATCACAAGCAAGATGTCCCGCGTCTGATACACCCATCTGGAGATCATCCACCACATCCTGCACCCATCTTCTCTTTGGCCTTCCTCTTCCTCTCTTCCCAGGCATATACCCTTCCATTATTGTTCTCTCCAAACTGTCGTGACGTTTCAAGTGACCAAAATACTTCAATTTTCTTTGTTTTATCGTCTTTAATAGCCATCCCTCCTCAATATTCAACTCTTGAAGTATGGATGCATTTGTTCTTTTCTTTACCCAAGATATTCTTAGAACTCGTCTATAACATTTATATTCAAAGGCATGTATGCGTTGTTCAGCTTGTTTAGTAAGTGTCCATGTCTCACAGGCGTATGTTGCAATGGGAAAGATGCATGCTCTTAAAAATCTAATTTTTGTAGTTCTGTCTGTCCCACTCCATAATTTATTCATCTGTTTTAGTCTTTGAAGAGCAATGGATAGTCGCCGTTTAATTTCTTTCATTGTGTCACCATTATTGGTAATCAATGACCCAAGATATTCAAAATTTTCCACCACCTCCAATTTTCTCCCCTTAATGTATATTTCTTTCTCCATAGTAGTTTTATCTGTATGCATTATCTTTGTTTTTGCTATGTTAAGATATAAGTTGTGATTTTCACTATTCAATTGGGTTGAGGCTATTAGGTTTTCTATGCCATTCTGTGTTGTGGATAGTAATACTGTATCATCAGCATATCGAATCTCTGGTATGTCATGACCGCCAATATTTAGGGCATCATATGGCTCCCTGTTTATATCATCTCTTACATTTCTCATTATATTTTCGGCGTACAGGTTAAACAAATAGGGTGACAGCACGCAGCCCTGACGGACTCCTTGCTTGATGTCAAACCAATCTGATGTCTCGCCATATATTCTAACTGCTGCTTGTTGGTCTAGATATACTATATCTAGATCTATATCATATAGCATTTTTATGAGATTTACTACATGTGATGGAAAGCCCATATTCCTCATGATTTCCCAAAGTTTCTGATGCTGTACACAGTCAAATGCCTTTGAATAATCCACAAAACATGAGTATAGGTTTACATTAAATTCTCTGCACTTCTCTATTATTAAACGCATGTTGAATATGTGATCTCTTGTTCCTCTTCCTTGTCTAAATCCAGCTTGAACCACATTAATCTCTTCTTCCATTTTCTTACTAAGTCTTCGCATTATGACTTTTAGTAGAATTTTACTTGCATGACTGATCAGGGCAACAGTTCTATAGTTGGTGCATAATTTCAGGTTGCCCTTTTTTTGGTATTGGAATGAAGATAGTTCTCTTCCAATCTTTTGGCCATATACCATATTTCCAAATCTTTGTACATAATGCATGATATATGTGTATGCTTTCTTCTCCTCCCGCTTTAATTAGTTCAGCTGGTATCTCATCACATCAAGGTGATTTACCATTCTTCAGGCTCCTTATAGCCCAAGCAATTTCATCTAATGAGGGTTCAGGTTCTGTCTCTGCTGTCATTGGCTCATGTATCTCATTCATATCCTCACTGTCACTCATATCATACATTCTACTGCAATACTCCTGCCATCTTTCTAGAATTTGTCTAGATTCTGTTAAGGTATTTCCCATCTTGTCACAGATAACATTCATTTGAGGTTGAACATTTCTTGTCAATAACTTCATTTCTTTGAACATTTCATAATCTCTTCCAGCCTTATGATATTGCTCTATTCTGGTACAGCAATCTTGTATATATTGATTTTTGTCCTTTCTTGTGTTCTTTCTTATTTCTCGAGTTAAAGATTTATACTTCAGCCTGCTATCGGATTCATTTCCTTTCTGTTTCAGCTCCCTTCGTTGTTTTATTAATTCTAACGTGTCTGATGTAATCCATGGCTTAAGTTGCTTTTTCTTGGTCGGAATGAAATCTTTGGCTGCAGTTATCAACATATCACTAGCTTGTACTGCCAGTTCATCAGGTGTCATTTCTTCTTGTACAGACATCAAGACCCCAAAGCGATTCCTAACTTCTATGTTGTATGCGTCTGGTATTTTTGTGAGATCAAAACGAAGTGGCCTTGGTCCTCGGGAAAGCTTTCTGAGTTTTAATTTCAGATCTGCTTCTAATAACTGATGATCTGTATCACAGTCTGCACTTCGTAGGGTTTTTGCAGATGTTATGCTTGATCTCCATCTTCTTTGTGTTAAAATATAATCTATCTGATTTTTGGTAAAACTGTCTGGAGACTTCCATGTGAAGAGTCTTCTTGGGTGTTGTTTAAAAAGTGTGTTGGCTATCGTTAACTCATTTTCTGTGCAAAATTCAATTAATTTGTCACCTGCATCATTTCTATTTCCTAATCCAAATTTTCCTAAAACGTGTCTCTCATTTTCAGCTCTTCCTGCACCTACTTTTGCATTAAAATCTCCCATTATTATTGCTATATCATTATGTAGTGTGTTGTAAAAATCTTCAATTTCGTCCTCCTCTGCTGTTGAAGTAGGTGCATATATCTGTATGAGAGTTGTGTTTTTTGGATGGCCTTTAAGTCTAATAGTGAGGATTCTATCACTAACTGGATTATATCCCATTAAAGATTTTGCAGTTGTCTTATCTAAACAAAATGCCACTCCACTCTGGCCTCCGACGTCTCTACCAGAATAAATGAAAATACTTCCATTTTCTGTTGTAAAATGTCCCTTGCCGCTCCAGCGTTGTTCACTAATTCCTAAAATTTGAATGTTTAACCTCTCAATCTCATCACACACTACTTTAAGCTTTCCCTCATACAAACTTCTGACATTCCACGTTGCCATTCTCACTCTGTTTCTTAGTCTGACACAAGGGATTTCCTTGGTAACACAGTCAGGATTAACTCCGTCATCACGATTACTAGTACTGGTCCCTGCGTCACACTCTTCCCCAGTGTTATCTGATCTGCCTGGCCTGGGGGTCTCGCCACCAGATCTCTTTCTTGTTATGTTTTCTTTCATGGTTGTTATGGTTTCTTGGCAAGTTTTGCAGAAGGTAGTTTGCCGTTGCTTTCCTTCTGGGCAGTGACTGTACTAGTCGGTGGCCACAGCCATTGTCTCTACTGATGAGATCATCTGCCTATCGCCGCAGAGTGCAGACCATAACCAACAACAATCTGTCGGCTGCTCTCACATTCCATCCACCACCTGCTTCCATGGCTTCACGTAACCCTGATCGGGGGGCTAAACGGGTACTCCACCTTGCCCAAGGGTGTCCCGTAGACTAACGGAGGAAAGGAGGCGTCTTACATCTCCTTTGATAGGGGATACCCCTACCCCTCTTACCATAGGCATTTAATTAAGCTCTCAATCCATCCCACTAGTTATTGTCATCAGCATTCAAGATTGTGTCTTGTCTAATGAGAATTAACTCCCCAAGGTTAGCTTTCCTTTATGATTATTAATTACCTGCATTCTTCATAGTTCAGTTTCCCGCCTAGCCAATGACACTCTTTGTCATCATCATGTGCCATACCGAGCGGCGCAGACGATTTTATTCTTCAACAAACACCTGTCCTCTGTGTTCTTCATGAGTTTGACCACTGAGCATCTTCTGGGCCACTCTGCGCCCCCCCCCCCACTCCTCCACCTATCGACCTTTGTCTCTCACGGCCACCATTTTCCCGCGAATCCAAGCCGGTGAGGTAGTATTACAGTGGCCATGGCTTATCTTACTAACCGTTCAGATATGAAATCAGCAGAGCTCACTCCATTATTTGAACAGATTTTTTAATATAACTCACACACGGTGGATAAACACAAACAAACGCACGATTAAGAATTCACTCTTAGGACACGAGAAATGTCTAAAGAGAGCGCGGTTTATGAAGGGATGGCAGTGCAGTCTAATATTTACTATGTCTGACCTTTTTAACGGTTTGATATGAAATCAGCTGAGCCACTCGTGTATTTGAACAGATGCATTAATATAACTCATACACGGTGTCTGAACACAAACACGCATATTTTTTGCAGGTGTGTATGTGTGCGTGCGTGTGTATGTGTGTGCGTGTGTGTGTGTGTGTGCGCGCGCGCGTGTGTGTGCCAGTTGCGCTGTAGTCTGTCTTATAGTTTTGAAATACTGTTATATTGTTATAGCTAAAAAGGCAGTTATTTCGACGATGTTTTCGCCAAATAATACCAAAGTTGTATATATTTTTACAGGGGAACTATTTCAATGTTACAGTCTGTCATTGCTTGCTTGCTTGCTTGTGTTCGTTGGCTTGAGCTCCAACGCGAAGTCCTGTATGTCGGATGAAAGCATCCTGTTGTCCAACATCAGTATGATGTCATACAGGACCTGAGGTTTGCGTGAGTATCCGTTGTCCCATGTATGGCTTATTGGTGTGCAGACTGGTGGTGCCTCGCCGTACAGGCAGACACTCTCAGACTTCGGAGGAACAGTCTGTCATTAATATTTATCGTCTGATCTTGCGGTGTAGGGCAATGGTCTTGAGCCTGAGGAATTATGGCCGTCGCTAGTGCAGTCGCCGCGAATCTGGCTCAACTTAATGTTATAACCTGGGTGTGGGGGAAAACAGTTTGATATAAATTCGTCTTCTTTTCTTCTTTTGTACTTGTGATTCCTAGAATAGGCACAAAACCACGCATGCCCAGCCCTTTATAGGCCAATTCATGGTTGGTTAGATGTTGCTTGCTTGCTTGCTTGTGTTCATTGGCTTGAGCTCCAACGCAAAGTCCTGTATGTCGGATGAAGGCATCCTGTTGTCCAACATCAGTGTGATGTCATACAGTACCTGAGGTTTGCGTAAGTATCCGTTGTCCCATGTCTGGCTTATTGGTGTGCAGACTGGTGGTTCCTCGCCATACAGGCAGACACTCTCCGACTTCGGAGGAATCGGCGATCCTATTGACTTCAGCCAGGACCCCGAAGGGACCTGTTGCCCAGGACGCTCGGCGAGGACGCGTCAATAGGTCTTGGCCAGTATATAACCCGGCCCTGGTGCCTTGGAAACACCAACCCTCTATTTTGTCGTATTTTACGACATGTACAGAGTTACTTTTCTTAACTTCCCATTTGGGGTGCTATATCATATGGCCACTGATTTAAGTTATAGGCCACAAATGTTGGGCTTTCATCCTTCAAGATTCCAAATCTAAATTGTACAGTCTGGTATAAATATTACGGGATTTGGAATCAATCAATCAATCATGTGCCATGCCGAAAAGCGTGGGCGTTCACGACTCGCCATTTCACTCGATCACCGGAGTCGTGGAACAGCTCAGTGTTCCTAACTCACCCATGCCATGTGGCCAAGCCATACAGGTATTTTCCTCTTGGTCTTCCTCTTGGTCTGTTCCCATCGATCTTGCCAGTTGTCACTAAGTTCTCTAATCCATTTCTTCTCATAACATGTCCAAAAAAAATGTGACTGTCTACGTCTAATTTCTTTAATCAATTGGAATAGCCAAGCACACATAAGTAAAAGTAAGTAAAGGACCCCTTTTCACGCCTTGGGGTGTAATGGGTATGTGGCGCTACCTTACAATACTTATATTTGTAGACCAATCGGCACTCGTTGGGTCATGTGGTGTAGTATCACGCTTGTCCTCTTTACTTCCCGGGGAAGTCCCTGGTGTCCATTTTAGGCTGGGATGGCCTTTGAGCACAGGTCAAAGGGGGAAAAAAGACTACATACGGGGGATTCTAAACAATTAGCATCGGGCCGATAGACACGAGACTCTGGTTATGCAAATTATCAGATAATAGTCGCTTGCGATTACTGCCGCTGACGATCAGTCCATGAGGCATAAAGTTCGGAATGGCTCGCTATGGCATGAGTTGCTGCCCTTTGTGGAGGTCTCAAAACTGTAAGGCCTTGTGTGGGTCAGTTGTCCCACTCATGCAGGATGGAAACCAGGAAGCTGATAAAAATATTAATAATCAATAATTTATCCCATGGCAGTTTCCTGTTATAGATCTGTGATGTCACCGGGAAGGTTAACCCGGTCAACAAATGCCTGCAGAAGTCGGCTTAACGGCGCAAGAACGCAGCTCTGCTGTAAACACATTTTGATAGTAAACAGGCACAACGCAATCACGTCCGAAAAAGAAAAAAAAACTCCGGATGAACGCAGAAGAAGAAGAAGAAGAAGAAGAAGAAGAAGAAGAAGAAGAAGAAGAAGAAGAAGAAGAAGAAGAAGAAGAAGAAGAAGAAGAAGAAGAAGAAGAAGAAGAAGAAGAAGAAGAAGAAGAAGAAGAAGAAGAAGAAGAAGAAGAAGATCTGTGATGTGATAGGGACATCGCATTGTATAGGCCTGAATGTACGGAGGAATAGCCGATCAATATTTCCCTTACTTAGCAGGCGACGAGTCCAGGCATCGAACCCTCATCCGAACTTGCTTATGACATTATCAGCGCAATTCAGAATCACCTTTGCTAAAAATAATCTTTTTGCGGGAAATTTTTATTTTAATTTAGCATTTGCAACTGTCTGTGCAGCCTGCTATTTTACATTTTCAGCTGGCAAGGAATTGTTAACATGAGCCACTTGTACACAGGCCCTTCGAGTTTTTTGTCCTTGTCTGATAAATCTAGGCGTCCGATTCTTCACTCAATTTCCCCCCCCCCTCCCCAGGACCAGTGGAAAGTACACCTTTCTTTTATTTGGTAAATCTTCCCTGTACACATTGTGATAGTCCGCATGTTACCGGCGCCTTCAGCGAAGCAAAACAATATTAACGTGTCATAAGAGGCGATTAAGAAGGGCTGTGATTAGGTCAGGCCGTAGAAACATGCATCCACGCGTTCCAATCAACGCAAAGCGATCTGCTCCCGAATCGCCTGTAGGCTTCCTTCGAACTAGGATTTCGTATGCGTTCCCTATCCTTAAGCTCACAAACATCATATGATTTGAAATCATGAAAAAGCATACATGAACGAATAGATTATCTCACAGGTTTAGAAACAGTTCAGATCGGCAGAGTTAATCGTTTGTTAATTCACGCAGACTTTGCTCTCTCCACTACCTAATATATAAAAATCAAAGCAAAATGGCGTGTAGCACAAAGGGAAAAGGGGGGGGGGGTGTTGGAGAAAGAGAATACGCAGATGCGTGTGTTTAAGACAGCCTTAGAGAAGATGCCTGAAGGCTATGTACTTTTGTTGACCTATGATAGCCTACGGGTCATTTAAGAGAACCGTGGCTTCTCACTTTCAACACACTCGCCAGAACCAGACGTGTCATAGCCATGGCAGGAACCGACAAACGAGTCCTCTCCATTCAAAGCACAGTTGTGTTTGGTTATGTCGGCAACAAAAGCGCGGCATTTCCTCTTCAGGTAGGCGTATACTTGTTCACATAATCTGCACTTGTTTTTAAATAATCATGTCATTTGCAGGAGGTTACGATCAGCCCCAGTTTGCTTTCTAGGCAGTTTTACTTTACATTCCGTAGTTTGCCACTGCGGGTCTCCGTGGCTAAGGGCTTGTGGGCGCGATTCGTGAGCCCGCTTACCTGCGTTCGAAACCCAGCTGCGACCGATTTGGCAGCATACCATGTTACGCTGGGGTTTTAACTTGTTAGTATGGGAACCGGTCGCTCAGAAAGCTATGGCAAACTACTGAACGTAAACTTGCCAAGACATCAACAACGGCAGTAAAATTATGGTGTTGAAAGCGATCTCCTGTAAATAGGATATGCAACTTTTTTTTTTTACATAAAAAGTTAACGTTTTACTATTTATAACACACACAGATAAATATTTAACACATAAATATAATAATATATTTTCTGAGATAACTCTCGAGAGGGTGGGCGGGGGTCTTTGTGGCCCAGCTGTCTGCCTCGAACTACAAAGGTTTGTTTTCGGATTCCGTCAACCGGTTCACGGTTGCAGTTTTTGCGATGAACTGGGGGTCGCCGCTGGAGCTGCGGAGTTTCTTATCTGTGGCGTATTTGACAGGGCCGCTCTGCGGAAAGAAGATCGAGCCATAGGCTATTATTCACATGGGGTAGCACCCGATGCATTAAAGTCGATCCTCTGCTTCTGATGCGTATTTAACCTCGAGGTCAATTAAATGGGATATTTTTAAAAATTCCTTTTTTTTTTTTTAAATTGCATCCAGGCTAGCAGTCTGAAATGGTAATATCGACTATTTGTTATTTACGTTATTACTTTGTGTTGGATTCAGGGTTCCTTTCAATTCGTTTTTTTCGCCGCTTATCAGTTATCTGTCGGAGTATCACCCTTTGCACTCGGGATAATTCCATAGGTGTTTAGACAACCACCCCTCCCTCCCCAACATATACATCACCGTCCGGCTGCTAATAGTACCAGTTCTGTGTTGGTTGACGAGACCTCTCGTTCTCCCGATGTGCGTCTCGTTCTCCCGATGTGCCGCTCGTTCTCCCGATGTGCTGTCTCTCCTTCTCCCGATGTGACTCTCGTTCTCCCGATGTGCCTTTCCTTCTCCCGATGTGCTGTCTCTCGTTCTCCCGATGTGCCTCTCCTTCTCCCGATGTGCCTCTCCTTCTCCCGATGTGCTGTCTCTCGTTCTCCCGATGTGCCTCTCCTTCTCCCGATGTGCTGTCTCTCCTTCTCCCGATGTGCTGTCTCTCATTCTCCCGATGTGCCTCTCCTTCTCCCGATGTGCTGTCTCTCGTTCTCCCGATGTGCCTCTCCTTCTCCCGATGTGCTGTCTCTCGTTCTCCCGATGTGCCTCTCCTTCTCCCGATGTGCTGTCTCTCGTTCTCCCGATGTGCTGTCTCTCCTTCTCCCGATGTGTCTCTCCTTCTCCCGATGTGTCTCTCCTTCTCCCGATGTGCCTCTCCTTCTCCCAATGTGTCTCTCCTTCTCCCGATGTGCTGTCTCTCGTTCTCCCGATGTGCTGTCTCACCTTCTCCCGATGTGCTGTCTCTCGTTCTCCTGATGTGCCTCTCCTTCTCCCGATGTGCTGTCTCTCGTTCTCCCGATGTGCCTCTCCTTCTCCCGATGTGTCTCTCCTTCTCCCGATGTGCTGTCTCTCATTCTCCCGATGTGCCTCTCCTTCTCCCGATGTGCCTCTTCTTCTCCCGATGTGCTGTCTCTCCTTCTCCCGATGTGCCTCTCCTTCTCCCGATGTGCTGTCTCTCCTTCTCCCGATGTGCCTCTCCTTCTCCCGATGTGCTGTCTCTCCTTCTCCCGATGTGCTGTCTCTCGTTCTCCCGATGTGCTGTCTCTCCTTCTCCCGATGTGCCTCTCCTTCTCCCGATGTGTCTCTCGTTCTCCCGATGTGCCTCTCGTTATCCCGATGTGCCTCTCGTTATCCCAATGTGCCTCTCGTTATCCCGATCTTCCTCTTGTGCCTCCCGAGTTTCTCAGTTTGGACAACGATCTGGAATCACCGACGCCAATCAATCAATCAATCATGTGCCATGCCGGAAAGCGTGGGCGGTCATGATTCGCCATTTCACTCGATCACCAGAGTCGTGGATCAGCTCAGTGTTCCTGTCTCGTCCATGCCATGTGGCCAAGCCATCCAGGACGCCAATGCATAACATATAATAGCAATGTTAGACGGTACTATACTAGTTTCATGACTGAGTTCATCTCAGGCTGAAGAAGGTCGCCTGGGAGAGAGAGAGAGAGAGAGAGAGAGAGAGAGAGAGAGAGAGAGAGAGAGAGTTCATCTCAGGATAAAGAAGGTCGTTTGAGAGAGAAAGAGAGAGAGAGAGAGAGAGAGAGAGAGAGTTCATCTCAGGCTGAAGAAGGTCGTTTGAGAGAGATAGAGAGAGAGAGAGAGAGAGAGAGAGAGAGAGAGAGAGAGAGAGAGTTCATCTCAGGCTGAAGAAGGTCGTTTGAGAGAGAGAGAGAGAGAGAGAGAGAGAGAGAGCATCTCAGGCTGAAGAAGGTCGCGTGAGAGAGAGAGCGGGAGAGAGAGAGAGAGTTCATCTCAATCTGAAGAAGGTCGTTTGAGAGAGAGCGAGACAGAGAGAGAGAGAGAGAGAGAGAGAGAGAGAGAGAGAGAGTTCATCTCAGGCTGAAGAAGGTCGCTTGAGAGAGAGAGAGAGAGAGAGAGAGAGAGAGAGAGAGAGAGAGAGAGAGAGAGAGAGCATCTCAGGCTGAAGAAGGTCGCTTGAGAGAGAGAGCGCGAGAGAGAGAGAGAGAGAGAGAGAGAGAGAGAGTTCATCCCAGGCCGAAGAAGGTCGCTTGAGAGAGAGAGACAGAGAGAGAGTGAGAGAGAGCGAGAAAAAGAGAGAGAGAGAGAGAGAGAGAGAGAGAGAGAGAGAGAGAGAGAGAGAGAGAGACAGAGAGAGAGAGAGAGAGAGAGAGAGAGAGAGTTCATCTCAGGCCTAAAAAGGTCGCGAGTCGAACGAGTCTTTATTATAACATACGTCAAACACTCAAATTTAGTGAATTATTGAACTGCCAGCAATATCTGATTTCACTATATTTATATAAACAAAGGTAGCCCCATAGCAGATATTGCCACTAGGGTGTGCACCGTAAGGCCTACACATATTCTAAGCCACGATATGATATGAGGTGTCCACTTCCCTTTCTCGCCATCTTTCCTTATTAGAAAATTTTGAAAATAGTCTGGCACCCATTTTATGAGGCTGGATCACACCCCATCCCACCCCACCCCTTTCCAAGCTGGTAGAAAAAAAAAATGTTTGCTTTTGCTGGGGACTAAACCTGGTCTTGGCATGCAAGTGCACTAACGCCACTAACCACTTAGGCATAAATAAATTCTATACACTTATTTTAACAATCAACAAAATATAATATAATTTCATGTTCTTCGTGTAACTTTCGGTGTCGAGATGAAGCATAAACAGCAGGATAGTGCTCGTTTATGGACTTTATATATGAAAACTCTATGGCGAAGCTGTTACAGACGCGATTCATAATCCCTTATACCCGGGTTCGAAACAAAGCGATGCTGGTTTTTTCGAAAAAGGTGTAGGAGCTGGTCGTTCAGAAAGCACTGGCAAACTACTGAACGTAGAACTTGCCTGAGGAATCACGAACAGCCAAAATGCTGGGGTTTACTGCTACGTCCTGTGAAGGAAATGCAACTTTTTAAAAAATAATAATAAAATGTTGAAATTCCCGTGGACTTTGTTACCCCCCCCCCCCCCTGACCACATAACATAGTCCGCGAACATAGTCAATCAATCAATCATCAATCAATCAATCAATCAATCATGTGCCATGCCGGAAAGCGTGGGCGGTCATGACTCGCCATTTCACTCGATCACCAGTGTCGTGGATCAGCTCAGTGTTCCTGTCTCGTCCATGCCATGTGGCCAAGCCATCCAGGTATTTTCCTCTCGGTCTTCCTCTTGATTTGTTCCCTTCGATCTTGCCAGTTGTCACTAAGTTCTCCAATCCATTTCTTCTCATAACATGACCAAAAAATTTTGACTGTCTACGTCTAATTTCTCTAATCAGTTTACGATGTTCATTTGTCTCCTGTAGTACTTGGTCATTGGTTTTTCTGTCTGTCCATGGTATTCTTTGCATTTTCCTCAGAAACCACATTTCTGCAGCCATCAGATGCTTTTCAGCTTGACTGCTCATCGTCCAAGTTTCACATCCATACAAAAGAACAGGCTCTATGTATCCCCTCAACACTCTTTTTCTCATTTCAATTGACATCTTTTTATTGGTCAGAATGTTTTTCATCTTGCTAAAGGCTACTTTCGCCATGGCGATTCTTGTTCTAATCTCTTCAAGGCATCTCCCATCAGATGTTATAACTGTTCCAAGATAATTGTACCGATTCACTTGTTGAAGAATATTTCCATTAACTTGTATATTACATTGTGGCACTTCTTCCTTCCTACTGACAACCATAACCTGAGTCTTTTTACAATTTAATTCTAACCCCAGTTGCTCACTGTGTACAACAACCGCATCTACTAATTGTTGCAGGTCCTGCGTATTGTCTGCAATTAATACTGGATCATCTGCATATCATCTGGAAGTCAAAGACACTCAGCAAACACACAAAACTTAAAATCTTCAACTCTTGTGTGATTCCAGTATTAACGTATGGATGTGAAAGTTGGAAATCAACGGTAGCTTTAGATAAAAAATTAGACAATTTTGAGAACAAATGTCTTAGAAGACTTCTAAACATCCACTGGACAGACTTCAGAACCAATTCGCAAATAAGACAAGAGACTAAGCAAGATACAGTATCCAATTTCATAAGAAGACGCCGTTGGAACTACATCGGTCATGTACTCAGAATGGACAAGTCAAGACTCCCCTACCAAGCCCTCATATGGTCACCAGTAGGGAAAAGAAAACGGGGAAGACCAAGAGAGACCCTGCGTAGAACCATCATTAGAGAAGTCTCATTCAATGGCCAAGTAAATATCCAAGATTTACAACAGGTAGCAGCGAACCGCCAAGCATGGAGAGACAGGACTTCTGCCCTATGCGCCGCCTTAGGCTCAAGAGGAAAGACTAACTAACTAATCTGCATATCTAATGTTATTGATGATTCGTCCTCCAATGCTGATTCCATTTATATCCTCTACATTTCTGAAAATATTTTCACTGTACAGGGAAAAAAGATCTGGAGACATCACACATCCCTGCCTAACACCTCTCTTAATTGGCTGATACTGTCCCACTTCATTATCAATCCTTATTGCAGCTTGTTGTTTCCAATATATGTTTTTTATAAGTCTAATGTCTTTCCCATCAATTTGTAGATATGCAAGCATATCCACCATGCTGACATGTCTAACGCTATCAAAAGCCTTTTTATAGTCAATAAAGCAAAGATGTATATCCTTGCTTACTTCTATAGCACGTTCAATAACTGTTCGCAGCATATACACAGCATTTACTGTACCCTTTCCTTCTACAAACCCGCATTGTTCTTCCCCTATTTCAGGTTGTATCTTCTTCCTCATTCTTTGCATGATAATTCTTAGCAAAATCTTTGTGATGTGACTCATTATACTAATTGTTCTATGTTGATCACATTCCAAGGTTCCTGATTTCTTTGGGATTGCAATAAATATAGAGTTACATAATTCAGGAGGTATATCTCCAGTATCATATAATGTGTTCAGCAGTCTGGTGACTTGATCTAGTCCAAATTCTTCTAAAGCTTTAATCATTTCTGTTGTGATGTTATCTGCACCGGAGGCCTTGCCAGCTTTCATATGCTTAAGAACATTTCGAACCTCCATCTCCAAAATTGGTGGTCCTTCATTATTAAATCTAATATCATACTGTTCGTCTCTGTTATCATCATAAAGGTGTTTCACATAATCTGTCCATACCTGTAGAATCTGGTCTTTTTCTATTATGATTTTGCCATCTTCAGTTTTTAGACACCCTGTTGATGTACTTGTTCTTTTATTAGTAAGTTCCTGAATTCTTTTGTGCACTAATTTGGTATTTTGACTGTTGTGTTGTCTTTCAATTTCTAAGCACTTTTCCTCAAGCCATGCTTCTTTTGCCTCCTTACATAATGTTCTGACTTGTCTGTGAATTTCTTCATATTTGACAGAATTATTTTTGTTGAGTCTTCTTGTTTCCATGAGGTGTAAAATTTCTTCAGTCATCCATTTCTTACGACCCATCTTCTTTAATTTTTGAATAGTTGTTTCTGCAGCCACATTGATTGAATTCTTCAATGTTTCCCATTGATCATCCACATCCTGGAATAGGATCTCTAGATCAGGCAAAATTTCAAATCTGTTCTGTACTTCTATGTTAAATTTGTTTTGTATTTTCTTGTCATTACTCAATGTACACAAATCATATTTAGTGTTTCCTGTTATATACTTGACTTTCTTCAACTTTATCCTCAATGTTCCTGTGAGTAATCTGTGGTCACTATAACAATCAGCACTGGGAACTGTTTTTGCTATTGTTAATGCGTTTCTAAATCTTCTGCTAATCAGAATGTAGTCAATCTGGTTTCTAATCCTGCTATCAGGACTCCTCCATGTCCATAATCTTCTAGGGTGTTGTTTGAACCAGGTGTTTCCTACAATCATTTCCTGTTCTTTTGCCCACTCTACGAGTCTGTATCCTCTTTCATTTCTCTCTCCTAAACCATAGTTTCCTACTGTGTATCTATCTCCTTGATTTCCTACTTTTGCATTGAAGTCCCCTAATATGATGTTTATTTCTGATTTTTTACATTTCTTTAAGGCAGACTCTATGTCATCATAAAATTCTTCTACACTATCTTCACTGGATTCTCCTGTTGGGGCATATACTTGAATAATATTTATGCTAAAAGGTCTGCCACTTAATTTAACTAGTAGAACTCTGTCCGACACGGCCCAATATCCTTGAATAGATTTTGATGTTTTCCGGTCTAGAATAATTGCCACTCCCCTATGACGATCTTCACCTCCAGAATAAATAATCTTGAAATCTTCCTCTATCTTGGTGCCTGCTCCTGTCCATCTCGTTTCGCACATACCTAAAATATTAATTTTTTCCCTTTCAATTTCTTGTTTTATGTTCTCTAATTTTCCGTCGTTGTTTAACGTCCTAACGTTCCAAGTTGCTAATTTTAACGTCTCTGTGCTTGTCTTGCGATGATCGGTCTTTAAGCGAATCATGATATACTAGGCACTTTTAAAGAGGTAGTTTGCCGTTGCTTTCCTCTATGGGAGTGACCATACTGGTCGGAGACCGCAGCCATTGACTCAAGACGAGTTCCTCTGCCTGCCGTCGTGTAACTCGAAGCCATGACCCACAAATATCTGTCCTCTGCCCTCAAAATTACATCCACCACCTGCCTTCCGTGGCTTCTTTTGAAAACTTCCAATAAAAGGAACACAATATAACATCACATAATCCACAGGGAAACACTATTCACAGGGAATCCAAAGGAAATCACACGAAATCCAATGAAAAACACTAAATAGCGTCCCTCCGAAAAGTAACGCTTCATCTTGTCGCCATTGTACCATTGTACCGGAAGCAGCCGGAACATAGTCAGGCCGAGTCAATGACCTATGTAGGTCATTAGGTTGACAGAACTGAACTATCAAACACACCCTGCACAATGTCACTTAATATGACTGGTATCGTGACCTTGATTGGCACAGTGTGGTGCGGCACAGTTTATCACAAATAGTGCTGAGATAACAACTGTTTCTGCATGCCGGTTTTCCTCTACACAGTTGTTCATAATAATAAAGTTAGTTGCATATTCTTTACAGGAGGTCGCAGTCAACCCCAGTAGTTTTGGGCTGTGATTTCTTGGCAAGTTTACATTCAGTAGTTTTCCATTGCTTTCGGAACCACCGGAACACATCATCATCATCATCATCAAGTGCCGTGCCAGCTGGCGTAGGCGTTCATAGCTCGCCACAGATCTCGGTCTTTGGTTTTCTGGATCAACTCTGCTGCTGATATTCCTCCATGCCACTGTCTCAATCCATCCAGCATCATTTCTCTTGGTCTGCCTATGCCTCTCTTCCCCTCGATCTTTCCAGTTGTTACGATGTTCTCCAATGCCTCTCTTCTCATCACGTGACTGAAGAAAGATGTTTGTCTCTGTCTTATTGTTGTATATAATGTTCTAGTTTCATTAGCCTGTTTCAGGCAGTCATCGTTAGTTACTCTGGCAGTCCAAGGAATTCGCAACATTCGTCTCAGGAACCACATCTCTGTTGCTTCTAATTTCTTCTTACTTTGTTCATTTACATTCCAAGATTCACTGCCATACAGCAAAACTGGTTCTACATAGCATTTCAGCACTCTCTTTCTTACATTCAGTGATAGTGACTTATTGCACAAGATACTCTTCATTTTCTGAAATGCGGCTTTTGCCTGCCCTATTCTGCTCCTAATCTCTGTTGTACATCTTCCATCTGATGTTATAAATACCCCCAGGTATCTAAAATTATCCACTTGGTTAAGGATTTTTCCTTCTATTTCTATGTCACATTTTGGTGTCACCATTTTCTTTGATATTACCATTGTTACTGTTTGTTTGTTTTTATATTCAAGGAGAGTCCTTTCCTTGCACTCTCTGTTACTACAGTGTCCAACAATTGTTGTAAGTCTGTTGAATTATCCGCCACCAATACTGTGTCATCTGCATAGCGTATATTATTTATATTATAACCGGAACACATACCAACGCAAAGATGTCTGCTTCCAAATCTTCCGGCGCAAGATTCCGCCCTGCTGTGTTTTGAACGCAGTATGCAGGATTACGAATTACGTTTGTAATCCCTTAGCCACAGAGCCGGTTGATAAGTTCATAGGTGAAAGGATAAAAGAACCCTTTTCCGCGGCTCCTTGCATGTCGTGCTCTCCCCATATTTTTTGTCAAATTAGCACGCCATCGATGATACTATTAATAGCACACCGGCCGGCTGTACTTCCTAGAGCAGTGGTTCTCAACCGGTGGGGAATTTCCACCCCCCCCCCCCCCCCCGCTAGGGGGGAAGTTTTAAGGTTTCCAGGGGGGGGGGGGTTAAGATTATTTTAAGATTGCATTAATACAAAAACCAGTTACTTGATATTGTTTTTCCCTCTAAATTTTACGGTGCTGTACTTCTCGGCCTAATGAAATTCATTTTATAATAACGTAAGTAGACCGGCAAATCACGTTTTATGTAGATGTCTAGACTTGTTCTAGTATGTGTTATTAAATTTAGCTTCCACTTTTATGTATACTGTGTAAAGGTGGGGGGATTTATAGGGAGGAAATTCGAAGGGAGTGGGGGGGGGTGACGTTCTGAATATATGGTAAAGGGGGGTATGGGCCAAAAAAGGTTGAGAACCACTGTTCAAGAGCGCATTTCATGGTTCCCATTTTAGGATATCTCAACTAAGAAAAACAAATACCTGCCTCGATGGGGATTTGAGCGCATGACAGCCGGGTCTGCAGGCCAATATGGAAGCCACTGTGCCACCTTGGCTCCCACAGATCTTGGGTGTTAAACATCAGTCACATTAGTTGCCATGGCGACAGTGAAAGTCAGCAGCTTTGGATTACCAAGCATTTACACTCTCTCTTCTCTTCCCCCTCCCTTGCTCTCCCCCCCCCCTCCTTCCCCTCTCTCGTTCTCTAAGATGAGAGCCTCATCCTCTTTCCACATCATCTTTTGATATTATCCTACCAGGTCACACCTCTGCTTTCCCAGCTTTCCTCCCTCCAGCATGGCTTTCTTCAGGATATGACAGGGGTCAGCATGGTTTTCTTCAGGATATGATAGGGGTCAGTATGGTTTTCTTCAGGATATGATAGGGGTCAGTTTGGTCGAATGGATAACAGCGCTCGTCCTTAAACATCCGGTGTGCTGATGTCGAGGTGGCAGGTTCAACCCCTACACCAGTCATTTGGACTAAAATGTTGACTTCTCGTCCTTGACGTGTGGAGGTAAATTGTGTACCTCAGAAGTAAGTGTTTGCCTGATTGGGAGGGACACTAGTAATAGGTAAAGCTGATCCACATGTACAAATCAGTTCAGTGCACTAAAAGTAGTAGTAGCATGTGCATGTATTACGTTTGAGCTCAAAGCGAGTGGACGAACGAACAAATAAACAGGATATGAGGTTTTTCTTTATAAACCCAGAACATTTATTTATCAAATCTAAATTTTTTTTTTTTTATGTGCTCAGAATGGAGACGGATTGTATTTGCAGCAAAGAACCTCAATGGCTCGGAAAGCTGAAGAAGAAGAAGAAGAATGTGCTCACTCGCTTTGAACTCAAACGTTGTTCATACACACTGTATTAGTAGTGATGGACTGAATTTTGCGTGTGGATTAGCTTTCCCTATTAACAGTGTTCCTTGCCATCAGGCAAATCCATTCCGACTTCAGAGGTACTTGTAATTTACGTCCCCAAGTCAAGGACGACAGGTCAACATATTAGTCCAGCTGTCCGGAGTAGGGGGTGAATCGCTTATGGATGTTTAAGAACACGCGTTCTTACAAATTCGGCCATGCGGACCTGCGTTTGGTGTTAAAATAAGAATATATACAAAGCACTCATGATTTTTATTCACTGCTTGTGACAATATTAAGAAAACTGACTAAGCAATATGCTGCCATTATCTCAAATATGTTAGAAATAAAATAAGAAAGCTTGATACCAATGTTTAGCTCTTCTGTACTAAGCATTCGCTTTTTATTTATTAACTACTCTTTAAATGATGTCATGTTCTTAACTCCTTCTTCCTTATCCAATTGTTACTTTAACTCCTTCTGTCTCATCCATTTGTTTCTATATCAGTATATCTTCTGCCTCATTCAGATGTTACTTTAACGTCTGTCTCTTACAGTTTTTACTTTAAAACCTTCTGTCTCATACAGTTTTTACTTTAACGCCTGTCTCATACAATTTTTACTTTAACGCCTGTCTCATACAGTTTTTACTTCAACGCCTGTCTCATACAGTTTTTACTTTAACGCCTGTCTCATACAGTTTTTACTTTAAAACCTTCTGTCTCATACAGTTTTTACTTTAAAGCCTGTCTCATACAGTTTTTACTTTAACGCCTGTCTAATACAGTTTTTACTTCAACGCCTGTCTCATACAGTTTTTACTTTAAAACCTTCTGTCTCATACAGTTTTTACTTTAAAACCTTCTGTCTCATACAGTTTTTACTTTAACGCCTGTCTCATACAGTTTTTACTTTAAAACCTTCTGTCTCATACAGTTTTTACTTTAAAGCCTGTCTCATACAGTTTTTACTTTAACGCCTGTCTAATACAGTTTTTACTTCAACGCCTGTCTCATACAGTTTTTACTTTAAAACCTTCTGTCTCATACAGTTTTTACTTTAAAACCTTCTGTCTCATACAGTTTTTACTTTAACGCCTGTCTCATACAGTTTTTACTTTAAAACCTTCTGTCTCATACAGTTTTTACTTCAACGCCTGTCTCATACAGTTTTTACTTTAAAACCTTCTGTCTCATACAGTTTTTACTTTAACGCCTGTCTCATACAGTTTTTACTTCAACGCCTGTCTAATACAGTTTTTACTTCAACGCCTGTCTAATACAGTTTTTACTTTAAAGCCTGTCTCATACAGTTTTTACTTTAAAGCCTTCTGTCTCATACAGTTTTTACTTCAACGCCTGTCTCATACAGTTTTTACTTTAAAGCCTGTCTCATACAGTTTTTACTTAAACTCCATTAGCATAATTCAGTTTGTACTGTTAACTCCTCCTGCCTTACCAAGTTGTTATTTAACTCCTTCTGTCCCATAACGTTATTATTGTAACTCCATAATAACCAGTGTCACAAGGCATGGACTTTAAGAATAGTAGGCTGGTTGGTTAATGAATACTATGGAAGATTGTCTTAACCCTCAAGTTCTCTGCACTGGTATTCAGGTCATTTGAGCACTTGTTAGATTGGTGTAAAGACTCCTCTCGACCATCTCAATGGGGACTGTCACAGAACTTTAAACTAGGTTACATTATGCATTATTACAGTTAATAAGCAGCTAAAAGAAGGCCAAAGTCTTTTATCAAATAAGATCAAAGGATTTTAAAACACAAACTTGTGCATGCTAAAGATAAAATAAAACATGCTTTAAACACACACAAACAGAACTGTTAAACAGTTGTGTTTATAAAAATGCTTGCATGCAAATTATTACAGAAGAAAGCACACACAAAATGAATGGACTATTTTCCACACCATGAGTTATTTGGGTAATAGTACTAGCTGCATATTTTTATATGCCAATTGGCACTCAATGGCTGATATGGTCAATATCATGCGGGCCATCTTTAATTCCCAGTAGATTTCCTGTTACCAATTTAGGACTGGGTTGACCTTTAAGCCCAGGTCAATTAAGAAAATTCCCCAGCTCAATTGAGATTTGAACACAATACCACCAGACCCACGGGAAAAATGCTAGCCACTGCATTACCGCGGTTTCCAGAACAAACAAAAAATACAAGTTATTATTTCATATAAAGACGAATAATATTTATAAGACTTACAGCTGCAGCCTGTTGAACGTCTTGTCCTCCTGTAGTTAGCTGACACTGATATAATATCAGTATCACTGGCTGCTTTTATCAATTTCCCAGCATTCTCTTTGTGTACCTACTTGAAATGAACTGGTCTGTGTCAGCTCTTATCAGGAGTACATAGAATAAATTGGTCAGCATTATTACACCAGTGTTCACCATTAGTGCATATATAGTTATTTTACATTTAAGATTGTCTTTTATGAGAAGTCTGGTAATAGAGAGTAGTCACAATAATGTTAATCCTGAAGCTAAAGGTGAACAGTTTACTGCTAAAACTGTTTGACTGTTCTGCCCAATGTTTGTGCAGAAATTGTGATCTATGTAGAAAAAGAATGCTCAAATCGTTTAGGTCTTCTTGACCTAGAAATATTGGCATATGCAACAATTTTCTTACATCAGAAACATTGGCATATGTTACAATAGTTAGTATGCTAAATTTGTTAACTATTCTTGTCCCAGAAATAGTGGCATATGATTTAATAGTATACTAAATCTTTTAACTTCCTACTTCTAGAAACTTTGAAAGTCAAAGATTTTGTTAGGTATGTTATGGGAAGAAATAAACTTTAAAACTTAGTGACAACTGGCAAACTTGATGAGAAAAGAATAAATGGAAGACAGAGAGATCTATACCCGAGGATCTTGGTCACAAGGCATAATCGGGAAAAGAACAGATCCTCTCAATGAATGTGGCGGTCATATGTGGCAGCAAAATGTAACTACCTATACCTGTCGGCACATGATGATGATGATGTTGAGAATCAGTTCTGTTGTACTGTCGTGTCCTCCTTTAAAGTGTCGTCCCTGGAGTGAGGAGAGTCAACACCCACATTATAATATTTTTTTTTCCTTTATCAATATCCTGGAGAATCCACCAGCTTCCGTCCTACACACTCCATCAGCCTATGGACACCTTTTCCTATCACTCTCTCACTGTCGTACTATGCCCCCTCTCATACTTCCCCAACGCAACATACTCAACAACTCTTGCTTCTAAAAATTAATAAAGATTAATTTATTAAAAGAAAAGTGTAACGTATATGAGATGTGTATGCGAAGAAAATGTGTGTCGTGTATTTTAATGTAAATGTATAGGTCAGACCACAGAGTTCATGTTCAGAGTCCACTCATCATGGCAAGGATCACACGACATCACAAGACTCATCACAATATACCTCACCGAAGTCGTGTCCTTCTCTCCAGACATGTCCTCCTCCAGGAGCTCTGATGACCATGAGATCTGAATCCCATGTAAATATAATCCGTGAAAAAATACTATTATTGTTCCTAACACAACGGTTCCTAATAGTTTTAGAGAAACCACGATCTCATAATTCTGCACAGTGAAAAATAATGGAACGCTGTCTCATGAACATGACGGTTTCTTCGAGCGAAATGTTCTATATTTTCACTCTTAAACAGTCATAGTCTAGACTAAAATGGCTTGCTTTATTTACTAGATATTGTCTGACAGTTCTGATTTCCTTGATACGTGGAACAACTACACTTCAATGTTTGGTTTCATCTAATGTGACCATCAGTTCCTACTGATCTAGTTCCACGTGGGCTGAACATCCATCACTTCAGGTGTGTTAAAGACTGGTATGCACTCATGTAGGATACTTATACCATTCAGCTCCACCGAGCCATGGGTATCAGCTTCTTCTAGCACCGACCCGTTTAGAAGGTGGCTGGCCAATCTTTCTGCATCATAATTTATCCGGGATCGGATTTTTCATTGGTTCCGGGTTCTTCATTCCACCCAGAGGGAACCTGTAAAATAAAGCATACAACTGGTGATAGCCTCCCCGTCACTGATCTCTATTAGATGATCGTGGCCATCGGCCTCGCTCAGAAAATACAGTGAACCTAAACTGTCAGGGACAGATGAACTGAACACAGAGGTTTACATCAGGCCAAGACAAGAAGAAGAAAAAAACAACCAACAGCGTGCGGAACCCCCCCCCCCCTCCCCACCAGGGAGCACCCACTGGAATATCCCAATTATCCCTCATTACTCAATTCTCAACTAGTAAAGCTTATCAACACTTCACTAATCTATTTTCAACTCACAGAGCCAAGTATCACTTCCCTACTCTAGCTAGTTTTCCACTAACAGTGCTAATCATCACACTTTAGTTTTAACAAGGCTACAGTCTATATTAATTAGAACTAATAGACTATATTGGCTACCTTATGCAAAACCGCCTCATTCCGGGATGGCTACTACACTTTGCCATAACGACACATGTTAGTTAATATTAAATTAATCTAACACTGTAGAGCTCTCCCACAAATACGTCCATCATAATATACGGTTTTGGTCAACACTGTTTCTCCCAATCATGGTTTATGGCAAAACCTAAAATTGGTCACGTGACGGTATTGATGTCCTGGTGTTATTTGGACATATCATCCATTGTCAAGAATCTATCCTCCCTGGCTTAGTCACTGTCAGAGTTGTCATCACTTGTTTAGACATCCCCCACCAAGCTAGCGAGTTACTGTATGATCCCAACAACAGTTGTCAATAGCAATCTGCCAATCTGCGTGATGTTCGGAAACTATATGACAGATGGGCTGTTTTCTTCTGAGCTGAGTACTTCCGCTCTCAATCCAACCTGTTTATGAACTGTCAAAGTAATGTATGATTCAGCTCACTCACTTCCCCTACACATCTGCAGCTGTTAACTCTGCCCGACCTGTGATGGAAGACATCCGGTTGCAACCAGGATCCGACGGGTTCTATCTGTATTCAAATGTTGATAAACTGTCAAAGCGATGCAGGGATTTGTCTCACTCACCACCGAGTGTTCCCAAATCCGTCGACCAGATGTAAACACGTGCAGTTACATTTTCTGGATTTGTTGAAACAACCTGTGGCCTCGAACATATGCACTAAGCAAACTTTCTGTATTATCATTATCTGGTTAACTCATGGCGATCTCGTGACATAGGCCCCCTCTTAAGAGAGTAGTCCATCTCACTCTTCTCCACCATGAGTTCAATCCAGATGATTCATTCCTCTTCTTCAGGAGCTGGGTGTCTTGATAAGAAATCCGCTCCAACATTTTCCTTCCCTGGAATGTACTCCACTGTGAAATTATAGGGTTGAAGTAATAACGATCACCGCATCAAACGGGCGTTGAGCTTCTGAGAAGTAGCCAGGAACATCAGGGGCTGATGATCCGACTGGACTCGAAACTTAACTCCATACAAATATGGCTGGAATGTTTGCACTGCCCATACGAGGGACAAGCACTCTCTCTCTCTCTCTCTCGACGGTTGAATAATTCCTCTCAGCCTGGAGAAGTTTCTTGCGTGCGTATGCCACAGGTTTCAAAACCGAAGCATCGTCTTTTCCTTCCTGTAACAGAGCTGCCCCAATTCCAATCGCACTCGCATCCGTTCTCAACACAAATGGTTTGGAAAGGTCAGGGAGCTGTAATACAGGTTTGCTGACCAAGGCCTCCTTTAACTGACTATAGGCATTCTCACATTCTGGTGTCCAAATGATTTGGTCCGGGAATCCCTTTTTCAAGGTTTCCGTCAATGGAGCTCCCAGTTCAGTGAAATGTGGGATAAATTTGTGGTAGAACCCACACAATGAGAGAAAAGATCGCACATCCTTCTTCGTTTTTGGCCTTGGTGCATTTCTGATTTTCTCCAGGTTCTTTTCTTCTGGGACTATGTGTCCTGGAGTGATGGTGTGACCTAGAAATTCCAGAGTCTGGTAACCAATCACGCACTTGGTTGGACGAGCAGTAAGCCCTGCTTCCTTGAGCCTATTAAACACTCTCTCCAAGGATTGTAAGTGGTTATCCCAGCTGTCACCGGAAATCAGACTATCATCCATGAATGAGATGATGGACGGATCCTGTAAAGGATCAAGTAAAGTCCTCATCATGCGTTTAAACACACTAGGTGCATTGCTTAGTCCAAAGGGCATGACCTTGAATTCGTAGTGTCCACTGGGTGTACTGAAAGCCAACAGTGGTCGAATCTCCGGTTTGACTGGTATCTGATAGTACCCCCGACTCAGATCCACCTTTGAAAAGTACCGAGCCTTATGGAGCCTAGCGAATAACTGAGTTGGATTCGGCAAAGGTTCCACCTGAAATTGTGTATGACTGTTCAGAAGTCGGTAATCTATACACAACCGGTGTTCTCCACTTGGTTTGCGTAACAAAATTACCCCCGCATTGTATGGGGATGTGGATGGTGCAATCACCTCATCCTCCAGCAGTTTCTGTATTTCCTCCTCCAGGGCCTTTTCTTTAGAGAATGGCACTGGGTAAACCTTTTGACGAACAGGCTCCTGTGTGGTCAAAGTCATCTCGAACTCCACCAACCTCGTTCGTCCTGGTTTATCAGTCAGTATCTCCTTATGAGACTTGAGAACCTGGGTTATCCTTTCCCTCTCCTGGGAGGTCAGATCAGGGTTCACTTGCACATCCCTATAGGTTTCCTGGTGTACTAAGGGATATTCCCTGCCCTCGTTGGTTCCAACTTCAGTCTACACTGCAACTGCCATTGCCATGAGGTGAGCTGCCTTGTCTCCGGGTCTCTCTTCGTATTTCCGCAAGAGATTGATATGGAAAATCTTTGACTTCCCCCGGATCCGGATCTGATAGTTGGTTCTGGATATCACCCTTTCCACAGGAAATGGTCCTTGCCAACCTATCTCCAGTTTGTTGTTTCCTGTTGGGAGTAGCAACAAGACTTTGTCTCCCACCTCTAGAGATCTTTCTTTAGACCTACGGTTGTAGTAAGCCGCATGTCTTTTCCTGGCCTTTTTCAAGTTTTGATTTGCCAGATTCCATCCCTTGTGGAGTTTTTCTTTCAGTTCCTCCACGTATTTATAGGATGAGATCACTTTTCTGACGTCCCCTCTTCAGTCCAACTCCTCAACATGGCTTCCAACGGTCCTTTGATTGGACGATCAAACAACAACGTAGCGGGTGGTAGTCCTGTTGAGCCATGAGGAACTTCCCGATAGGCAAAAAGGGCCCCTTGGAATTATTCCTCCCACCTATCAGGTTTTTCCTGCGCTAGTTTCCTCAGCATTGTCATCAACGTGCCGTTGAAACGCTCTACTTGTCCATTGGCTTGAGGGTGGTAAGGGCTGGTATGTATGTGGTTAGAATGGAACACCCTAAATACCTCCTCCATGAGTTTTCCACAAAACTGAGACCCATTGTCCGTCAGAATTTGATCCGGAAAGCCTAATCTGGTAAAGGCCTCCATCAGTGCGTCCGCCACTCTTTTCGAGTCAATCGTGCTCAACTGTATGGCTTCACCCCACATTGTACAGTGTCACCGCCTCACCGTTAGATAAATTATTTAGAGGGCTACAACTCCAGCCCAAGGGAGAGAACAGAGTCGCTCAGAGCCCGAGTAATCTAGAGCCTTCTAGAAGGACTGGTCAATGAGTCCAGGGTTCCGTGGACACTGATGTGGCCCGCCTATTGCGGGGTCCATGAGGAACTCGGACAGAGTTACCACCCGTGTCGGAATGGGACACGTGTGGACCGGCAGAGGACAGACGGACTTGAGAGAGGCAACAGAGCCTGCCTTTGAGGGACTCTATAGATATCAATAGATATATAGACATAGGCTAGATAGTTTGCTAGACTGTTGAATGATAACTATGTGGTTGATGTTAACCAGCTGTGATATGTAATATGCGCCAACGCATACTGTATATGTATACACAATAAATATTCGATCTCATAGCGAACAGATTTATTGTTGCCTGTATGAACCCAAGTTTAGTTACCTAGATACGAGCAAGACTATGACATACAGCAATCCACCATTGTGAGTATATACATGTTCCTCTTCCTAGTCCTGGGAAGTGGACCCACGATATCGATGGCTACCCTCTCGAAAGGAGAGTTCATGATGGGCATCTCACCCAACACCACCGGTGCTGTCCAGTGTTTCGGTGCCACCCTCTGGCACTCAGGGCATGACTTCACATACCGACGCACGTCATCTGTCATTCCCGGCCAATAGTAATGGCAGGAAATCCGCTGCATGGTGGCGGCAATACCCATGTGTCCACTAAAGAAGATGGTATGCCCCATATGAAGAATCTGGGACCGGTGAGCTTTCGGGACGACCAACTGACCGTATAGGTTGTCTCCCCTTCCTGCTCTCCTGTAGAGTATCCTATTCTTCATGTAGTACTGCCCCCGTCCTAGTGGATCAGCACTTTTCTGCAGCTTTTTGTAGCAAGGACGTAAAGTAGCATCCTCACTCTGGGCAGTTCGTAGCTCCCCCGGCATTGGGTTAGTCACAATTGATTCTGCCTCTTCCGTTCTCGTCTGAGAGCGAGTCTGTATTGCTCCCATATGGATTGGCTCCCTGGGCATTCCCAGAAAGACATACCGGCAACCGAGGATTACTGGGAAAATGGGATCGGTCAATACAGCAGCTTTGATTGTGCCGGTGACATACCTTGACCGAATCTCCACATTAGCAATGGGCAACTTCATGGCTACAGCACTCTTCTGTGCAGGCTGTATATCCAAGGTCTCACCTGTGAATTGTTCTGGATGTACCAGATCCGCAGAAATCACGGCCTCCCCGTCCAGTCCTGTGTTGTATAAACACTCCACTTGACGACCGTTAACCTCTACCAATTTCACTACAGGTGGTTTTTCCTGGTCTGGAGTCTCTTCCTCGGCCTCGACCTGTTCGGTGGGCTCCACCTTAGGTTTCCCGGGGCACACGACGAATTGAGTGTCTCCTTACTTTCCCCTGCAGTCAATAGCATTGTGCGTATTCGACTTGCATTGGTTGCACCATTTCCCTGTCCTAGATTTTCTAGTGCCGGACTTGAGTGAGCTCTCCTGGTGGCGAGCTTCCTTGTTGACCTTGGCATTTTCCGTGACAACCTCCTTGGAAGTCACTTGACATGCTGCGAAGTGAGGGTTCTTAGCATTCGATTTGCAATCCCTCGTATTGTGAGAGGGTGACTTACAAATTGAACACCACTTCTCCGACCACGGTCGTTTTGGTGTAGAGCTTGAATTGCTCTTGCTTCCCTCCTTCTTCTTCTCTGAACTATCCTTTGATTTTTGCACATAAGGTTCCCACTTTTTGGTTCCTGAGTTTTTGGCTTTCTTCTTATCATGTTTCTCTTGACTTTTGGAGTTGGTGGAAAGGTTTTCCCCTGCCTCCCCATGTACCTCGACGAACCGTTCTGCTAATTTTGTCACGAGGTCAATACGTTCCGCTCCTTGTTCTCCCAGGAACGTCCTGAGAGGTTTAGACATTTGCTTCTTCAACTGGTCGACCACCATGAGCTCTTCCAGACTCTCATAGTCATGTGCGAACCCAGCCAAATCCATCCACTTATGGAGATACGATTTTAGACGCAAACTGTAGGCGGCAAACAACTCCCCCGGTTCTCGTTTCGCTGCTCGAAATTTTTTCCGGTAGGTATGTGAGGTAACCTCGAATCGTTTCAGCAGAGCCGTCTTTAATTCGTCGTAATTGTTCTCATGTCCTGGTGGCAGGCGAGAATAAACCTCGTAGCCGGTCCAACGTAATCCCTGGGATAGCTTGAGATTCCATTTGTTACGCTCCAGACCCATAGACTCAGACATTGCCTCGAAGCGTTGGAGGTACTGGTCAATCTTCTCTTTGTCCTCCTCGTAGACCGCCAACAGAAACTTCATAGCATGGTACCCATGTCCACCTACTGGTGTTGAGCCTGGGATGGAGGAACCTCCAACTGCTCCCTCAGTTTCTCCATTAGATTGACTCTTCAACTCGAGTTCCCTCATCCGGTACTCGTGCTCCCTTTTCTGAGCTTCTTGTTCAGCTTCCAGTTTCCTAGCTGCTTGCTCAGCTTCAAATTTCTTAGCTGCTTGCTCAGCTTCCAATTTCTTAGCTGCTTGCTCAGCTTCAAATTTCTTAGCTGCTTGCTCAGCTTCCAATTTCTTAGCTTCTTGTTCCAACTCCATCTCTCTTAATTCCAACTCGGCTTTTCGATCTTCCCTTTCTGCTTGACGATACTCTCTCTCCACTTCCTGTATGTAATCCGTTAGAGCAGAACCCGACAATCCCATGTCTTCCCCCTTTGCCCTTAATTCTGCTGTGCTTAGTTTAGGGGTGGCCATTTTACAGAGAGGTAAGCTAGCAGGTCGAGTACAATATAACTGCAAATTACTATACAGATATATGAACAAGTACTATAAATCTAGATATTACCACACACAGCACATTCACTCAGTGAAAAGAGTAGAATCAGGACCACAGACCTATGCAGACGTGTGAAGTGTGAACAGGTAAGATATTAGTCTTAACCCCTATCCACATTCACTCTAGCTGGATTCTCCAATATGATATCTCCGTTTTATAACTAAGGATCCCGTGTCAAAAGACCCCGTTGTCAGAAGATCCCACTGTCAAAGGATCCCACTTGCAGGAGATCTCGCTGTCTAAGGGTCCCGTTTACGAGAGATCCCGCTGTCCAAGGATTCCGTTTACGAGAGATCCCGCTGTCCAAAGATTCCGTTATCGAGCCCCCAATAATGTCGTGTCCTCCTTTAAAGTGTCGTCCCTGGAGTGAGGAGAGTCAACACCCACATTATAATATATTTTTTTCCTTTATCAATATCCTGGAGAATCCACCAGCTTCTGTCCAACACACTCCATCAGCCTATGGACACCTTTTCCTATCACTCTCTCACTGTCGTACTATGCCCCCTCTCATACTTCCCCAACGCAACATACTCAACAACTCTTGCTTCTAAAAATTAATAAAGATTAATTTATTAAAAGAAAAGTGTAACGTATATGAGATGTGAATGCGAAGAAAATGTGTGTCGTGTATTTTAATGTAAATGTATAGGTCAGACCACAGAGTTCATGTTCAGAGTCCACTCATCATGGCAAGGATCACACGACATCACAAGATTCATCACAATAGACCTCACCGAAGTCGTGTCCTTCTCTCCAGACAAGACCTCCTCCAGGAGCTCTGATGACCATGAGATCTGAATCCCATGTAAATATAATCCGTGAAAAAATAATATTATTGTTCCTGACACAATGGTTCCTAATAGATTTAGAGAAACCACGATCTCATAATTCTGCACAGTGAAAAATAATGGAACGCTGTCTCATGAACATGACGGTTTCTTCGAGCGAAATGTTCTATATTTTCACTCTTAAACAGTCATAGTCTAGACTAAAATGGCTTGCTTTATTCACTAGATATTGTCTGACAGTTCTGATTTCCTTGATACGTGGAACAACTACACTTCAATGTTTGGTTTCATCTAATGTGACCATCAGTTCCTACTGATCTAGTTCCACGTGGGCTGAACATCCATCACTTCAGGTGTGTTAAAGACTGGTATGCACTCATGTAGGATACTTATACCATTCAGCTCCACCGAGCCATGGGTATCAGCTTCTTCTAGCACCGACCTGTTTAGAAGGTGGCTGGCCAATCTTTCTGCATTATAATTTATCCGGGATCGGATTTTTCATTGGTTCCAGGTTCTTCATTCCACCCAGAGGGAACCTGTAAAATAAAGCATACAACTGGTGATAGCCTCCCCGTCACTGGTCTCTATTAGATGATCGTGGCCATCGGCCTCGCTCAGAAAATACAGTGAACCTAAACTGTCAGGGACAGATGAACTGAACACAGAGGTTTACATCAGGCCAAGACAAGAAGAAAAAAAAACAACCAACAGCGTGCGGAAACCCCCCCCCCCCCCAACCAGGGAGCACCCACTGGAATATCCCAATTATCCCTCATTACTCAATTCTCAACTAGTAAAGCTTATCAACACTTCACTAATCTATTTTCAACTCACAGAGCCAAGTATCACTTCCCTACTCTAGCTAGTTTTCCACTAACAGTGCTAATCATCACACTTTAGTTTTAACAAGGCTACAGTCTATATTAATTAGAACTAATAGACTATATTGGCTACCTTATGCAAAACCGCCTCATTCCGGGATGGCTACTACACTTTGCCATAACGACACATGCTAGTTAATATTAAATTAATCTAACACTGTAGAGCTCTCCCACAAACACGTCCATCATAATCCACGGTTTTGGTCAACACTGTTTCTCCCAATCATGGTTTATGGCAAAACCTAAAATTGGTCATGTGACGGTATTGATGTCCTGCAGGTGTTATTTGGACATATCATCCATTGTCAAGAATCTATCCTCCCTGGCTTAGTCACTGTCAGAGTTGTCATCACTTGTTTAGACATCCCCCACCAAGCTAGCGAGTTACTGTATGATCCCAACAGCAGTTGTCAATAGCAATCTGCCAATCTGCGTGATGTTCGGAAACTATATGACAGATGGACTGTTTTCTTCTGAGCTGAGTACTTCCGCTCTCAATCCAACCTGTTTATGAACTGTCAAAGTAATGTATGATTCAGCTCACTCACTTCCCCTACACATCTGCAGCTGTTAACTCTGCCCGACCTGTGATGGCAGACATCCGGTTGCAACCAGGATCCGACGGGTTCTATCTGTATTCGAATGTTGATAAACTGTCAAAGCGATGCAGGGATTTGTCTCACTCACCACTGAGTGTTCCCAATCCGTCGACCAGATGTAAACACGTGCAGTTACATTTTCTGGATTTGTTGAAACAACCTGTGGCCTCGAACATATGCACTAAGCAAACTTTCTGTATTATCATTATCTGGTTAACTCATGGCGATCTCGTGACATGTACACACAGGTGACTTACACAATAACATGGATAGTCATCAGGAGTCTTGGCTGGAGTCAGAAACCAGAATCAATGTTACTGAAAGGAGAAATGTGTCTAGTGCTACAACTTCAGCATGAAAATAAGATTTCACAATGTAGTCATGGCTACCTGGATTTTGAAACTCTATGACCTAGGACAGTTACCATGTCTAATTCTGTACATGTTTCTGAATATTACAAAGGCATGGCCATCTTCTGAACTGGTTAAACTTATAGCTGTTTCTACTGCAGGTTCCATGGTGAAGGGGGTTATGGGCATGGTTTGTGACCCTGCATACCCACTTTCGGAACACAGCTGCGCGCAGTTTGGCAGCAGGCCGCTTTGCGTTGGTTTTTTATAAATTGGTATGGGTGCTGGTCATTCAGAAAACAATGGCAAACTACTGAACATAAACTTGCCATACTATCACAACAGCAAAAATTGCTGGTGTTGACTGCAACGTCCTGTAAAGGATATGCAACTAACTTACTTCTACTGTACAGATCATATAGCAGTAAGAGAAATGATAGACTAGTGTTGAAAGAAATACTAATAGATGAAACCCATGACTATAAATATTTACTGTGAATGAATTAGAATAGACAATGATTCTAAATTATATATAATGGAAACATCACCAAGTTTGCATAAACAAATTGTGTAAATGTTAGTTCTAGTAAGAAATTAATGTCACTTTGTTTAAAATTGTATTGGCTAATTCTCACCAGATTTGATATTCAATGTTGTGACAGCTTGTCATTGCACACACACACATCATATTTTTTAACTGTGGGAATAAAAGAGCTGGTATAGGAATGTTGCTATACCAGTTTGGCCTGTAATAACCATTCCACTTCCAATCAACATAAGATGTATGATAAGACTCTCCCCTTTGAATCCCAATCATCGTATGTTCTGTGATCTTTTATATTTGACTTGATCATACTAAATAAATCTGGTTTCCATTGTATTTAACCTCTGTGAAAGCCATGAGTTCATGATTTTTCATAGTGGTTTTATTTTCCACCATTGGGCATCTGCTGCAAAAGCTTCTGGTACTGAACAGATGAGTCAGCACCAACTCCTAATGTAGAATGTGCAGTCTGTATTTTCCTAAGTCCACAGATTGTGCTAACCTGTTTGCTGCATATATTTTCAGTTACATGGCTATGATGTCAGCACAGTCAACTCAGTCCAGTTCTCCAATCACACAGGTGAACTAGTTCTCAATGTTACGTGATGTGGAAACTGTGCTCTTTGTTATATTACAGACGGCTTATGTCATAACCCCCCCCCCCCCCCTTATATAGAGTGATAGAAATGCATAGCTTAGTCTACTGTTAAAGCCTTATCCTGGTGCGATGAGGAAATGCAACCTAAAGACTAAATGTCAAGGTAGGGCAGACGAGGCCCTAAGCCTTGGTTGGCAACTGGTTTAGGATTGAAGCTCTGACAGATGGACAGTTAGAGTATTGCTTTGCTGATTCGGCAGCTTCTGCAGCTTGTCTTGTTTCAGATGTATTGGTGTTACTGTTTCTCTGGAGTAAACTAGACAGACCGAGAGAGGGATTGTGCTGCATGGGCAACACATGGTCTCTACAATTCAGCCCAAGTTTTGCGTCATGGAGAGGTTGTACCTTTTTTTTTTGTCTAAGCAATAACTAACGTCTGTCAAGACTGCTAGGTGCCACTACTGTGTTAATAAAATTTGTTAGATTAGATTAGGTTTTGATTTGTAGAGGACCATTATCCATTCACACAGATCTTCCTTAAGTGTCCCAGTCTCCTTAGATAGATCAAACAGTGCACTAACTCAATGAGGATCCAGGTGTATTTATACCAGTATCACACATGCAACTAGAGTTCTGCATGGCTGAATTGATAAGAATGTTTGTTGACAAACATCCTATGTGCTGATGCCGAGGTAAAGGGTTTAATCTTTATACTGGTCAATTGGACTAAAATGTTGACTTCTCATCCTTGACTTGGGGACATAAATTACAATTACCTCAGAAATTGGAGTGGGTTTGCCTGATGGTGAGGGACACTGGTAATAGGGAAAGCTAATCCACATGCAAAATCCAGTCCAGTGCACTAGACGTAGTAGCACATGTATGGACTAGGCTTGAGTTTTAAAAAGTGAGCGAAAGTAAATAAAAAAACATGATATAGATATCTGTTGTGAAATTTAACCAGGACATTCAGTTGCTTTTTTCTCATCAACTGTCCAGTGATTTTTAGCATTCTCATTATGCATATGGATATTCTGTTTTCTCCATTGTCTGAGGAGGTTAACCTTTTGATCCACTGCCTCGGGATCAGGGCTGGTGTCATAATCAAGTGCCTTGCTGACTGGCATAGGTGATCATGCTTCACCACATCTTGTGATCCTCAACAACATGTATCAGTTTGTGCGCAGACACCCTTCCGTGCATTGACACAAGACTGACACAAGGCTGTTGGTTGGTTTGTGTGTGTGTGTGTGTGTATATGAGAGAGAGTGAATGAGCATGTGAGTGAGTGTGTGTGAGAGAGAGAGAGAAAGTGTGTGTGTGAGTGAGAGATGAGATGAGATATACACAATGCTTTTCTTAATTTGTCAAATATACCACTGAAAACACGAATCATGCTGGGCCTACTTAAGTTAAAGATGGATGACACACCTCAAAACCACTCCACTCCCTTAGTGAGCCTATTCATGAACCATTAGGCATTGTGGAGATATGGCATTAGGCCAGTATTTTCCACGACAAGAAGGTGCACATGGGGACAATATAGCTAGCATCATTTAGACTGGCATTATATGTTCCCAGAACTTTGATACCCATTTTATGAAGCTGGGTCAACTCAGAGCTTGAAGGAACACAAGAGCTTTAATGAATGGGGAAAAAAGATTATCCTTGCAAACACAATGGAGAGCAAACACAGGACACAACAGAATATCAAAATTTTATATGGTAAATAATTTAATACTGTATACAGCAGCTAAAACTTATATTAGTACATATTACCTATAGATGGGAATTCTTGGTAGTGTGAGGATTAAATATGAAAATGAAAAAGGTCAATACTTAGACACAGGAAGCAGCCAATAAAAATAGCAATTTGTATAGGAACATAGTAAAACAGTAAGAAATCCTAAGAAAATCTAGGAAATAAATGTTACACTGGTGGTACAATAACATGTAAGATTTGAATTTGTGTAAACTCTTACAAGACTTAATGGATTACCCATGTTTAATGCAGGATTTTTTTTTTCAGTTTTAATTTAATATTAAATTAATATTAAAGTGTGATTAAACATTGAGTGACAGCTGCTTAGCCAAGTAGCTTCTAATTCCGCAGTTCTTATCAAAACCCTCTTGACATACACTACAGCAATAGATAATTACAGTTAAGGGTCAGTTAATTTCACATTTTAATAAAAACTATATTCGTGTTAAATTCACTTTCTGAGAAGTTGTATGCCTGTTCTTCTGAATGGAGGCAAATGTGGACATAAGTAGTGAAGTGGAGATTTTAATGAAGGCAGTGAAGATGTGGTTTCTTAGAAGAATGTTGAGAATATTGTTGACTTAGAAGAAAACAGGTATTGACAGCTCCAGGTCTTACTAGAACAGTGGTTCTCAACCTTTTTTGGACTGTGCCCCCCTTCACCACATTTTTAGGATGTCATCCCGCCTCCCCCCATACCATATATTTAGAACGTCATTTCCCCCCCCCCCTTTTCGTATTTCCTCCCTAAAATTTTCCCTATGCCCCTACACAGTATACGTAATAATTGAAGCTAAATTTAATAGTACATACTAAAACAAGTCTAGACATCTACATAAAATGTAATTTGCGGATCTACTTACGTTATAAAATGAATTTCAGAAGGGTGATACATACAGAACTGTAAAGTATGAAGGGAAAAACAATATCAAGTAATTGGTTCTTTATTATTATTATTATTATTATTATTATTATTATTATTATTATTATTATTATTATTATTATTATTTATAAACATGATTAATATTTATATTACCAGCAAGCCCGCAAGCCCTATGATGTCCGGGATGTTATCGAACAATATTCTCAGGGTCACCTTAACATGATGGTCAGGATAAAGGAGTTGCAGAGAAGGTAATTTCTTTTCCTACAACTTACAAGTTGCATCTTCGGTTACGTCAGATGCTTCGTTGGTTGGCTGGTTGGGTGGGTGGGTGGGTGGGTTGGTTGGTTGGTTGGTTGGGTGGTATCTGAAGGACTTGCAAGTCATCTGAGCCCTGAAAAGATCTTCCATCTAAAGGAATGAGGCTGGTGTAGAGACATTCCTCCTTACCCAGTACCCAAAAACCATCTCCATGGGGTCTGTGTTGAGAACGTCTGCTTCCCCTCTCTAAGTGCAGGAACCAGCAGATCGTGCTTTGCTGATAATTGAGCTTCACATCTGCGGTGAAGCCTGGTGATCCTTGGAACACTCGTCAAACTGGAAATCTAGTCTGTGAGCAGGCCACACCATGGAGGGATGACTCAAGGCCTTGGCAATTGTAAGTCATGTGACCTCTTTGGCCCAGTTATGTCAGTCAGAAGGCGTAATAAGAGTGAGAAAAAACTATATCTGTATATCAATTTCCTCTCATGTGTTTGCGGGGCCCATCAGGGAAGGAAAGAATAGTAGCACTGTAACCTATCATTCATGTCTTAAGAAGCGACTAAGGAGGGTTAGTATAAGATTGGCTACCTCATCCAGTTGAAAAATAGCTGCAATGCCTAACCAATCATGAGCCGTGCCTACAAAGGCTTGGTATGAGTTGGTTGAGGGACTACGCTCCGCTGAGAGATAAAAGACAGAATAGAGACATATCAATTGACTTGAAGGTACCTCTGAAGTCAGAGTGGGTTTGCCTGATGGCGAGGGACACTGGTAATAGGAAAAACTAATCCACACGCAAATATCAATCCAGTGTATTAAAACAAAGTAACAGCACATGTATGAACAACGCTTGAGTTAAAAGATCGAGAAGATATTTTACAAATCTGAAAGAGAAGATTGAGGCAGCCCCATGACAGATTGAGGCAGCCCCATGACAGATTGAGGCAGCCCCATGACAGATTGAGGCAGCCCCATGACAGATTGAGGCAGCCCCATGACAGATTGAGGCAGCCCCATGACAGATTGAGGCAGCCCCATGACAGATTGAGGCAGCCCCATGACAGATCTGCTGTTGGAGTGTGAAGTATTAGGCCTTCACCTATTCTAGGTCATGCATAATGAGCTGAGCTGGTCACGTGCATTCTCCACAATTCTGAAAATTATCTGGCACCCATTTGTTTGACTATGTTAACCCCAGAAATGCACTGGGTGGGAGAAAGTGGGGTCCAGCTGGGGATGGAACCCGCACCAGTCCTGGCAAGCTGATGCACTAACCACGCTGAGTGGGAGAAAGTGGGGTCCAGCTGGGGATGGAACCCGTACCAGTACTGGCAAGCTGATGCACTAACCACGCTGAGTGGGAGAAAGTGGGGTCCAGCTGGGGATGGAACCGGTACCAGTACTGGCAAGCTGATGCACTAACCACGCTGAGTGGGAGAAAGTGGGGTCCAGCTGGGGATGGAACCTGTACCAGTACTGGCAAGCTGATGCACTAACCACAATGTTAGTGCAGCTCACTTTACTTATCTTTGAAATATAAATGTCTAAATGTCAGTCATGTAGAGAGAACACACCCTTAACGTGACTAGTTGCCATCTTCTTTCTCATGTGGCAGATACTATATGGGTTATGGATGGGATGTAAATTGGAAAAAGGGGGTGGGCTGGGGGAGGGAGGTTAGAATGAAAGAATAAAAGCCTCAACCTCGCATCTACTGCGCTGCTATATGGATGCATTTGGTTGTGTGGGATGTCGTGACACCTCAGTCTGAATGATGGTCGTGTGGATCTCCTGCCACAGGAATCTCATGGATCCCATGTGTCGGAATCCACATGAAACCGCTGTGCCAGGATCCACATGAATCCCCTGTGTCAGGATCTACATGAATCCTCTGTATCAGGATCCACATGAATCCCCTGTGCCAGGATACACATGGATCCCCTGTGCCAGGATACACATGAAAGTAGTGATTACGTCAATGAGGGGGTACAAAATAGGATTACTCCTACAGGAGCAACGCCTTCAAGATGGCGGACCTGTAGGAGTGAGTGAGGGCGGGTTGGAAATTTTGGAACTTTAGGTGGGTAAAAATTTGGGTCACGAAAAAAAAAAAAGTGGCGGAAAACAGATAGTACGGGGACGTTTTTTATTTGGTCGAGTGTGGGAAAATTGGGTCGGGAAATTTATGTTGGTTGGCGGGTGAGGGAATGAAGTCTGTAAAACTTATTAAGGTAAGGAAGAGTGGGGTAAAATGTTCGTGTCTGAATCGTCGGTACGTATGTGAATGTTTTAGTGGAATGTTCATAAATGTGTGTAGTGAGTGTGGGGAGGTAGTAGTGGCTTAGTGAAAGTAGTTGATAAAGGTGGTATGTTCATAGTAACTTATTCACTATCATTACAAAGGGAACCTTATAAAGTAGTTGTAATGGATGTCACACGTCGTTCTTGATGATAATATCACGAAGTTCTTACGATGATCTGCTCATGATATTATTGTGTGATGGTCGTTGTCTAGGTAACGATACTCATGGTGTGTCAAGGGAGATATCTGTCTTGCAATGTAACTCACCCCCGCAGTGCATATTCACCAGTCATGAAACAAGATTCAGTTGGCGCACATAATCCTTTATTACCGAAATAAGACGGACACACGGAACATGATTATACATCCAGAAACAATGTAATCCATAGAATATAAATATCCTCCTCACAATTTAACCAGCACACATCAATGCCGTCTCACGGCCTGCTTCTCATCACATTCACAAGACAGGTAATCCAGCTACTATCCACGGCTGGATCTCCCACAATACAACCCACACATAGGGTTGGAGCCACTGCTCAACTATACAACCCACTCTGGGTTTAGGCCCTCAATCCCTATAGAACCCACTCTGGTTCAGGCCTGTCTTCACAACTCGGAGAACAACACAACCCCGTTGTACGTGGACTACCGACTCCTTCGGTATCTCAAACTCAACTCCCTGAAACGACCTGCCCCGCAGTCAGTCTCTTCTCTCACTGCCCTTCCAGTCTCCTGACTTCACACAACACACAACTGTCTTTCGCCCCATCCGCCTTAGGGGTTTTTTTCCCTCTACCCTCACTATTTTATTTCTCAGGACTGGCTGTTTTCTCATAGCCAGGTCAGTCACTTTCCTGTCTCCCACTCTCATCTCCATTCTTCCTCATGCCCGGTCACTCACCTCAATGTCAGTGACCCAGGCTTATGTCATCACCCCCCTCTTAAAAGAAAACTTCGTTTTCAAATATTGGAAGACTAAAACTTACTAAACATGTGATCCAGACATATAGCCTGGGTAGCCCTAAGTATGGCTGCACCTTACTCTAGCTACCACACTACATAATACATCAAATGCTCATATTACACTCCTATATACATCACACATAAGTACAACCATCTATCTTGTGTATCAATGCATGAACTAATACATCACATAATAATAATAATAATACATCATAGAAAAGCATTATACTTATGTACCCACAGGTCTCTTACTACTTTACAACCACACAATACTATTTGTGTACCGACCCTATATCAGGTGGTTCTGTTCTTGCATTAACCCTCCTCTGATTCCTGTCGATGCTGTGTCTACCTTTCATGTACCCATGACTCATGGTACCTCTACAATTACAACATCTGTTTGCTATCCCTAGCCCTGGGTCAGTAATGTCGCGAACACTCTTTTGACCTAACTCAACTTTCCTATCTGCATATTGCACCGTTACACTTGAGTCTCTGTTTAGTCTGAACTCTTTATTCAATCTTGGCCCATATATCTGGCACCTTGCTTTCTGCTGCATACGCCTTATGCCTATGTGCCCTGCACATGCACTATCCTGAGCTGTTCTAGTATATCGGTCTCTATGTACTAAAGGTACTGCTCCTTGCCCACGTGCAGTTCTGCTATCTGAAAACCTGTGAGTGAGAACATTGTTCTTCCTCTCGAAGCACCATCTACCTTTCTTTGACTGCCTATGTTCTACTCTCCTACACCCTTGGGAACATTTGTTCAGAGTAGTATCTTGTCTCTGGGAGTCACTAGCACTATATTTGGGATCCATTCTCATCTGCTCAGCTGTACTATCCTTGTCCTGAGTTCCTGTGTCTACTTCAAGTGCCTCTTCTACCTCAGCTATACTCTCTAATTTAGGTTCTCTTGTGGTAACTACCTCATTACTGTTTACACTATATTTTCGGTCCCAATAAACTACTTCCTCTTCTGTACAATCTTTAACTCCTATAACATTTCCTATGATCAAATCAGCCACTGGTGAGTCCAAAACACACGCTGTCACTCTTCCAGTGATATATGGTGTTTTTACTGTTATTATGGCTACTGGGTAGAACTCTACTGTGCCGTTGAATGTTATGCATCTAATATTTTTCCCTGTATAATCCGAGGGATCTATTAAACTTCTCCTCACTCCGATAGACGTACATCCGGAATCCCTAATTGTTAACGCTGGTCTATCATTGACAAATCCCTGATGCAGCTTCAGACATCCTCCTTCATGCACTGCTGATCCTGCTTTCACTGTATGACCACATATTAGGACTGGCTGACTGTTTTTTTTTCAAAAAGAGGTTTGCACCCACTGCAATCTTCATTGTTTAGCGTCTCAATTACTTGCGCTGCATTTGAGTGCTCTGATTCTCTCATCCTACATTGATGGCTGATATGCCCCTTCCTTCCACATTTGAAACAAGTAATCTCCCTTTTACTGTTGTTCGTTGGTCCATCTGATGGTTGTGTATCACACTGTGCTGCCTTGTGTCTCCAGCTCCCACAATTCTAACATCCGGCATAATTTGGACGTCTCTGAAAGTTCCCTCTTCTATATGGGTACCGTCCTACTCTACCAACATTGTTTCCTCGGAAACCATTATCTTGAAGTTCTTGCTGCTCACCTTTCTGTGCTGAATCCACACTTTTCGCCCTTGGTCTGATGACTGGATTCTGGTCCTGTTTAGTGTACGCTGCACAGACTATTTCCTCACTCATTAGTTTCCCAATAGATACGTTAGGATGTGCAGTCATGTAGTTTTGCCCTAACTGAGACATTGTGTCTATGTCCTTTGGCTTCCGTTCCTCAAAGAACGCCACTAAATTAGAATTGCATGCAGATACTACCTTGTCTCTTAACATTAGATCTACTAATTTATTAAAATCTTTCCCTACTTCTGCAAGCTCCATCCATTTGTTAAATGTATTCTTTACTGTGTTAACAAAGTCTGTGAAATCTTGATTTGTCTCTGGCCCTAACTGTCTAAACTTTGTCCTATATCCATGCTCAGTTAGTTGGAACTTTGTCAGCAAACGTTGACGTAAGATAGTGTAGTTGTTCCTTTCTTCTACAGGTAAATTGAACATGGTGTCTAGTGCCTTGCCCGTAAGAAATTCGCCAAGCCGCATCGCATACTGTGCCTTTGGAATGCCTAATGTTTTTACAGACGATTCGAATCTCCCAAGATAGGATTCAAGGCAATCCCGGTCCGTAAAATATGGCAGTTTTAATCTCTGTGACGACTGCGACGGTTTTCTGCTTTCCTCACTTTGACCTTTCGAAGATAGTTCTAGTTTTTTAAACTCAATTTCAGTTTCCATCTTAATCTTCTCTTTCTCAATTTCCACCGCATTTGTGTGTTTTAACTTTTCAAGTTCCATTTGTGTCTCTTCCTGTAGACGCTTGTTTTCCATTTCAGCTAGTTTTACTTGTGTCTCTTTCTCTTCCTGTAGACGCTTGTGTTCCATTTCAGCTAACTTTACTTCCTGCAGGCGTTTTGCCTCGAGTTCTGCCTGTCTCTGTTCTCTTTCGGCTTGTCTCTGGTCTCTTTCAATCTGTTGTTGTTCTTTTGCTTCGGCATACTCTTGTAACTCTTTACCCTTCAGGCCTATTCGTTCACCTGCTTCAATATAGTCCATTAAAGTAGGCATCTTGTACTTGCGGACACGTTCCTGTCTGTCAGCCAACTATAAATGTTAAGACTCTGCTGTCAGTCTCAGGTCACTTCCCCAAGTACACCAGCACTTCCTGTGTACGTAAATTTGTAGTGCTAAAATATCACTCTGTACTCACCCAGTCACTCTATAAGCACTAGGTAGTGAGGGGGGAAGTATCACCTATACTCCCTTATATCTCTATATCTATGACCAATAGTTGTATAACATTTCTGAAAATATTGTTAAACATACATATAAATACATATACAAAACGAATGAATGATAACACTAAATGTTGTCTATAAAAACGTTATACTCACAAGCCAAGTACACGGAGACGATGATCACAAAGAAATAAACCACAGTAACAACCACAAGCTTGTGTAGGGACACCCACAGTGCGCGTAACATATAAACTGACTCAGATACCACTAGATAGTAGACACGACAAAAGTGCACAATAATAACATATATCCGAACACAACAAATACCAAATGTAAATATAATGAAAAGAAGAAAAAGAAGAAAAAAAATTATAGCATCAATTTATCCACAGATCTGACATTAACCACAAACTGGCACGTTATATAATTCAGGACCGTCCCTGCAGAACCAAATAAACCGACCTTTCGATTTTCTTCCCAGAAATTATATATGGTGCACCTCAGACATTAACTTTTCGCCCTGTCTCCCGGCCTTCGAGAAACAACCCAAAAAATCCCCTACACCTGACAAACACCGGACCACATACAAGTAACAGCTTAACAACCGAAAACAATATTTATAAGACAATGAGCAGCAAACAGAATGTCCAACTCGTTGGCCGACAAATATGTGCCCATAAATCCGTCGCCGCAAGTTCGGTTTTTTAAAGAATTTTTCACAATATGTTGGGAATGTATATTGGTAAATGTTCCGAAATGTCTACGATATTCCACATTTGTTGCGTGGTGACTTAAAATTTACGTGGTGATCACAAGTCAAACCGTCGACAAAAGTTGAAGATGATAGTGACATCCAAACTGTTCTGTCTCGACACAGTCCGTAACGTTATTGTACTTTCTCTGTACGTGGTGGCACCACAGTAATAATCCAAAGTGTTCTTTCGATTGTCGTACGAATTGAAGATGATGGTAATTGTCCCAAAATGTTTTGGATTGCCGTTACCCGACAGGATTCACCAAAAGAAAAGACCAAAATAATGGCAATAAATGTTCAACGCTTTCACTCTGTACAGTCAGTTCTTTTTTGGCAACTGTATGCAACTATGTTCGCGGAGATGCCACGTCATCAATCGTTGACAAAATGTTTGCTGATTATAAAGTAATGAACACAACGGGCTTTTAACAAAGACGAACAATCAAGTCTGGTTTCAAACAAAACGCCTTGTTTTGTTCATTCACAATGAGTCAGCTTGACCACCATAGGTCGTGGAAATTCCCGAGTATCTTTCCTCCTTCCACCCCCAACTCACAATGTCACCTCAATTTCTCTTTATCACTCTCAGTGAAAAATTCCTCCGTAAAACACAAACTTGACAGCCCCACCCGGCTGCGGTAGGGGTACCGTTACTATCCCCTTCAGTCAACTGTCTGTCAAATCAGCGACTGCCAATTTTTCTCTGTTTTCCAAACATGTACTTCCCCAGTACCTGGACGCTGGTGTACCCACCCGTCCTATTTACTGCGTCGAATAATCTTGACCAGTCAACTTGCAACAAAACAGTGCGCTTGCCTCCAGCACACACACACCAAATATCCCACCACACACAGGATGTCGAGACGAAATTGCTCGCTGTCTTCAATCTTTGGTTCAATCCTGTCAAACACACACACACTAGGACTGACCGCTCTTGTTGCAAACACCGTTATGTCCCTGCGACATTTCCTCTGTGCTGTCCGTGACCAAACACCCCTGCTACTGCAATCGACTTTCCCGGTCGATTTGTGCTGCGTTAATACTTCTGGCGTCCCACCTCGTCTGTTTCCGTGTGCTGACCGCAGTTAATTTACCTGTCGTGAGCTTCACTTGAACTGTCTGCTAACTTGAGTTTTTAATCCCGTCTGTCTGTGTGAATTATCTGGCGCACACACAAAGAGTTCACATTACCCTCTTGAAGCCACACAATCTAAATTGTCACGGGTTTGCCAGCTTGATGGAACGAAGTCACAGACAACAACTCCTCTCTTTCAGCGAAGAGCCCACATATATCTCAGAATGACAACAATGTCTATAATGCTCTTGACCGTACGTAGCCTTCCAGATACTCCTTACTAAGCGACGAGCGCCCAGATGTCACACGTCGTTCTTGATGATAATATCACGAAGTTCTTACGATGATCTGCTCATGATATTATTGTGTGATGGTCGTTGTCTAGGTAACGATACTCATGGTGTGTCAATGGAGATATCTGTCTTGCAATGTAACTCACCCCCGCAGTGCATATTCACCAGTCATGAAACAAGATTCAGTTGGCGCACATAATCCTTTATTACCGAAATAAGACGGACACACGGAACATGATTATACATCCAGAAACAATGTAATCCATAGAATATAAATATCCTCCTCACAATTTAACCAGCACACATCAATGCCGTCTCACGGCCTGCTTCTCATCACATTCACAAGACAGGTAATCCAGCTACTATCCACGGCTGGATCTCCCACAATACAACCCACACATAGGGTTGGAGCCACTGCTCAACTATGCAACCCACTCTGGGTTTAGGCCCTCAATCCCTATAGAACCCACTCTGGTTCAGGCCTGTCTTCACAACTCGGAGAACAACACAACCCCGTTGTACGTGGACTACCGACTCCTTCGGTATCTCAAACTCAACTCCCTGAAACGACCTGCCCCGCAGTCAGTCTCTTCTCTCACTGCCCTTCCAGTCTCCTGACTTCACACAACACACAACTGTCTTTCGCCCCATCCGCCTTAGGGGTTTTTTTCCCTCTACCCTCACTATTTTATTTCTCAGGACTGGCTGTTTTCTCATAGCCAGGTCAGTCACTTTCCTGTCTCCCACTCTCATCTCCATTCTTCCTCATGCCCGGTCACTCACCTCAATGTCAGTGACCCAGGCTTATGTCAATGGATATGGTGTCACTTGGTGGTAAGGGGTGGGTACCACGTATTAGGGGTCAACCAGTGATCAAGTAGGAGTGGTCGATGGCGATATAGGGGTGGTCATAAATGTAATGGGTATTGATAAGAGGAGGGGTAGAGGGTCGCAGTTACACACTGGTCAACCAGTGGTCAATTAGTGGTCAAGTAGTGGTCAAGAAGTCAAGTGAGAAAATTTTAGGGAAAAGTGGTTGTAATGATATGGTGATGATTAAAGGGTGGTAAATTAGTGGTCAACCAGTGGTCAAGTAGTGGTCAAGTAGTGGTCAAGTTAGGAACATTTTAGGGGAAGTGGTTGTAATGATATGGTGATGATTAAAGGGTGGTAAATTAGTGGTCAAGCAGTGGTCAAGTAGTGGTAAAGTGAGGAAATTTTAGGGAAAAGTGGTTTTAATGATATGGTGATGATTAAAGGGTGGTAAATTAGTGGTCAAGCAATGGTCAAGTAGTGGTCAAGTAGTGGCCAAGTAGCGGTCAAGTAGTGGTTAAGTGGTCGAGTGACCTCTTAAATTGTAGGGGAAAGTACTTGTAGTGAACCTGTGTTTGTTAAAGTGATCGATGACGTGGTCAAGTAGTGGTAAATGGTCAAGTGACTACTTAAATTGTCTGTGAAAGTAGGTATAGTGACATGGTGATGATCAAGAGGTGGTCAAGTGGTGTTCAAATAGTTGTCAAGTAGTGGTCAAGTAGTCGAATGACCACTTAAATTGTAGGGTATGGTACGTGTAGTGAAACGGTGATGGTAAAATAAGTAATGACATGGTCAAATAGTGGTCAAGTAGTGGTCAAGTAGTGGTCAAATGGTCGAGTGATCACTTAAAATGTAGAGGAAAGTACGTGTAGTGAAACGGTGTTGCTTAAAGTGATCGATGAGGTGGTCAAGTAATGGTCAAGTAGTGGTTAAGTGGTCGAATGATCACTTAAATTGTAGGGTATGGTACGTGTAGTGACATGGTGATGGTTAAAGTGATCGATGACATGATCAAGACGTTATGCCGGCTGCTAAGTTCAGAAAGTAGTGTCCTTAGTATTGGTAATTTCCCCACCACGAGCGCCTCGAGCACTGATTTTGCATTGATCAATAGCACCTAGTGGTACAGTCGACACACATGGACAATAGTTACATCCGGTAAAAGATGGCGTCACATCCGGTCACATGTGTAATGGTACAGCCGAGACAAGGGCTCATTGGCGAAAACCAGTTAAAGAATTCCCTGCTTCCGATCACATGTATAAGGGTACAGCCACTACACGTGGCTAATGACTTAACCGGTCAAAGATGGCGATGCATCCAGTGACACGCATAACGATACACGTGGAACACGTGGCTAATAACCCAATCGTTCAAAGACGGCGTCGCATCCCGTCACAAGGGTAATGGCACACCCGAGACACGTGGTTAAGAGGGAAACTATAGAAAAAGGGTGTCCTATCGGTTGTCGAGTCAGGGAACCTAACGTATGATGATCACTGTTTATAGGAGTGAATACACTGCATCATCAACACTGCATCCGAGGGTAAAATGGTCACCTTTCCCTCTTTTTTCTATATCCGTGTAGTCCTAGTGTTACCGGGTTACACCAAAGGACACCCGGGCATCAACACAACATAAACTGGTCTCGAAATCCCCATACGCGCGTGTAAACAACTAATCACAGTTTTCCAACTAAGCCTTTCTCATACTCATAGTACAGAGATGTGATCACCGATGCTAGTCGGGGAAGTCGTATTTGTACGTAACAACTATCGGGTCATACAACGACGAGTGGGTAGTGGATGTTAACAGATGCACACAAACACAACAAACTGCCCCGACTCAACCTTGGGCAATGCACGTAACATGACAGGTCACATGTCCGCCGTCATAACCAGCGACGTTATCACGTAGCAAATTAGACATCCACACTTTCATTTCCTTTCTATGTGTCCATAGTGTCTTTACATCTTTCTCCAGAAAGCCATTTCCAAAACCAATATATGTTTTTTCAGTGTACCTGCTCAGTGCCACACTTCATAACCAGACAAAAGTCCACCTTCTATGTACCACTTCAACCGTCGAATAAGAAAATATGTTAGACAAAATATTAAAATTATTGATCAAATACAGAAATATCTCGTCCAAACTTATAAAAAGTAGGAACATTTGTTAACCTATTGGGAAAAATATCAAGCAAGTAGGAAAGTTTGTTAGTCAAATAGAAAAAATATTGACCACGTAACGATATATCTTGTCCACACTTATGAAAAGTAGGGAAATTTGTTAGTCAAATGAGAAAAAAGATTGACCAAGTAACGAAATATCCCCACCAAACTTATGAAAAGTACGAAACTTTGTTCAGCAAGTATGAAAGTGTATCGACCAAACAGAGAAATATATCACCCAAACTTATAAAAAGTAGGAACATATGTTAACCAAATGGAAAATATCTTGGCCAAATAGGAAAATTTGTTAGCCAAATGGGGAAAATTTTGTTCAAGTAACGAAATACATCGTTCAAACCTACGAAAAGTAGGAAACTTTGGTAATTAAATGTGAAAATTTTGGTCAAATTTCAACCAAACTTATAAATATTTCAACTAAACTTATTAAAAAAAAAAGTAGGAACATATGTCAGCCAAATGGGGAAAAGGTCGGCCAAATACAGAAATATTGCAACCAAACTTATAAAAATTAGGAAAATTTGTTAATCTAATGAGAAAAATATTGACCAAGTAAAGGAAAATGTACACCAAATTTACAAAAATTAGGAAAATGTGTTAACCTAATGAGAAAGAAATATTGGTCAACTAAGAAATCATGTTAACCTAATAGGAAAAAGTATCGGTCAAACTTATAGATGTTTCGTTTAAACTTATAACATGTATGAAAATTTGTTAGGCAAAGGTGAAAAATATCGGCCAAGTAATAAAATATCGCATCCAAACTTATAACAAGTAAGAAAACATGCTAGTAACATCAAGAAATATGTCAACCGAAGTAATGCAATAGGCAAAACGATAGACAAACTTATAAATATGTCGACCGTGATAAGAAAATGTTACCCATATTAGGAAAAATATTGGCCAACGTATGAAATATCTCGACCAAACTTACAAAGAGTAGGAAAACATGTCGAGCAAAGTAAGAAAACTGGTTAGCCAAAGATGAAAAATAATGGCCCAGTAAAGAAATATCGCATCCAAATTTTATAAAATGTATGAAAATGTGTTAGCCAACGGTGAAAACTATTGACCAAGTAAAGACATTTCTTGTCCAAACTCATAAAAAGTAGGCATGTTTGTTAACTAAATGTGAAAATTGTCGATCAAACTTATAAATATCTCCACCAAACTTATAAAAACTAGGAAAATTTGTTTGCCAAATGTGAAAATTTTGACCAAGTAAAGAAATATCTCATCCAAACCTATAAAAATTTCGACTGATATAAGAAAATATGGTACCCAACGTAGGAAAAATAGTGGCCGAGTTACGAAATAGCTCAACCAAACTTACAAAACTTAGAAAAATATGTCGACCTAGCCAGGAAAATGTGTTAGCCAACGGTGAAAAATAGTGGCCATGTAAAGAAATAGTGCATCCAAACTTATAAAATGTAGGAAAATTTGTTAGCCAAATTGACAAAACTGTTGACTAAACTTATAAATATCTGGTCCAACCTTATGAAAAGTAGGAAACTTTATTAACCAAAGGTGAAAAATATTGTCCAAGTAAAGACATGTTTCAACCAACCTTATAAATATATCACCCAATCTTATAAAAAGTAGAAAAATTTGTTAGCCAAATGGGAAAAATGTTGGCCAAATACAGAAATAGCTCGACCAAACTTATAAAAAGCTAGGAAAAAATATTAGCCAACACAACTAAAATGTTGACCAAAGTTATAAATATCACATCCAAACTTATGAAAAGTAGGAAACTTTGTTAACCAAATGTGAAAATATATTGACCAAGTACAGACAATCAAACTTATAAACTTGTCGTCCAAAGTGATAAAAACTAGGAAAATCTATCAGCCAAACTAAGAAATAGCTATGGAAAAGTAAGAACTATGTCGACCAAACTAGGACAAATGTGTTACCAAAATTAGGAAAAAATGTAACTTCTGTAGTTATGTCAAGCGTGTCTTGAACTTTTATCTGAAAAGACATTTCACAATACATAACCATCAACGTCAGCACTTCCCCGATTTTACATTACCGAAAGTTCCAACCTACCATTCCAGCGTATTTGCTAAAGACTAATCACTCATCTATCCACACTCTTGATTTCTTTCTAACACAACGTATCTCAGTCTTTCATAGATAGCTTCAAAACTTTTCCATGTTACACCACTAAGAACTCCAAACATTCGTTGTGCATGAGGTCTAATGAAACAGACATAACAACATTTATGGTAATACTCAAATGATATCGAAACTATCCCATTTGGCTAACAAATTTTTCTACTTGAGAGATATAGGGACAATGTATGTATAAAAATAAACTGGTTTCAAGTTGTTATCATCTTAATTTTCTACAGCCATTTGTGGCTTACTTATTAACTTACCCTCATATTATAGTGTGTTAAGTAAATTTCTGGGGACTTTATTTTAAGAATTGTTTTGGCCTCTTTCAGTTTATCTGTAAGAAGTTTCCATTCTATCATGTTTATACTCCTGGAATATATTATAGCACATTTAGTTTCCTTTCTGATAATGTGATCCTAAACAATTTTTGCATTTCTTTCATTTTATTTACAGAAATTGCAACTACAAACATAAACAAGTAAAATACACACTAGAGGCAAACATTTATAATCTTCGCAAATATGATTTATTACGCATTCTGTCCCAAAACTCTATTACATATACCTAAAGTCCTTTTGTGCAAAACAGTGTTTAACTCATACTGTCATCATCATCATTGGCAGCTTGCCGTCTTGACAGATGATAGTTTGTGCTTTAAGAAGGCATAATAACTTTTACCTATGGCGGTAGCGAATGTGACTGATAAGGCCAATTCGCGCTTTAAATGTTCGTTCACAGTGGGTGCATGTGAACACGTGGTCATTTCCACCATCATGCACCATCTTACGTCTCACACGCTCGGTGTGCGACTTATCTGCAATCTACAATACTTATCTGCAATACTGTCATACTGTTATATAAACACATATGCTTAAACTTTTATTGTGCAAATATGACTCATTGTATTCCAAAATGTGTGATATAATATAGACTCCATCACATATACTTAAACTCCTATTTTGCAGATATAACTTTTAACCCATTATGTTCCAAAACTTTGTTATATTAACTCTCTCAAATATGTTTAAACTCCTTTCGCTACAGATAGTTCTTGATTTGACCATATTTTTATTTTTATAACTCTTTCTAAACCAGACAGTTCTATCATCTGCCTGGCCAAAAAAGAGTTACTTCCCTATGTTTCAATACAGTGCAATATTTACATAAATTCTGCACCTTTCTTCTACACCCAATTTGCAGATAATATCTGCTTTATATTATAAACAGTATATGAAACTGGCCTTTCACTTCGTCATAATTTCATTAAAAGTTTTACTTGCCAGGTAGTATATTTAATTTCATCTTACAGTCCATGCCGTGTCACATTAGTCAGTCAGCATGTCCGCCCACAGCCATCCATCTCATGTATACTCTCCATTCCATGAAGCCAAACTGTGTAGCATCTTCTGTCTTCCTCTTCCTCACCTCTCTTTCTCTCCAACTCTCCCATTGTTACCACGTAATCCAGTTTTCTCCCATCTCATAGATTGCTCAAAGAGAATGGATTATGTTCCTCTGATGCGAGTAATCTTTCCATTTTGTGGGATTAATTCGGTCTAGCTATTTTCACTGGTTTCTATCTGTCATTGGTGTTCTCGTGATCACATCGCTGCAGCTTCTACATAACATTTCACTGGTTTCTATCTGTCACTGGTGTTCTCGTGATCACATCACTGCAGCTTCCACATAATGTTTCACTGGTTTCTATCTGTCACTGGTGTTCTCGTGATCACATCGCTGCAACTTCCACATAATGTTTCACTGGTTTCTATCTGTCATTGGTGTTCTCGTGATCACATCACTGCAGCTTCCACATAATGTTTCACTGGTTTCTATCTGTCATAGGTGTTCTCGTGATCACATCACTGCAGCTTCCACATAATGTTTCACTGGTTTCTATCTGTCATTGGTGTTCTCGTGATCACATCACTGCAGCTTCCACATAATGTTTCACTGGTTTCTATCTGTCACTGGTGTTCTCATGATCACATCGCTGCAACTTCCACATAATGTTTCACTGGTTTCTATCTGTCATTGGTGTTCTCGTGATCACATCGCTGCAACTTCCACATAATGTTTCACTAATCCTGTGATTATTCATGACTTACTACAGTCTTAGCTATTCCATTCGATTTCACCATTACCCCTACCCCGTTCAACCTCAAAGAGAAGTTATAGTTAGGGTCCATCCCTGGCTCAGATTATTAGTCCTGTGACTGAGTCAGCCGCTAGCAGCTGCCCACAAGCTCACAAGCTTATTAATTTGACGGTGATCGTTGTCCATATGGGGTAACGGTCTTGGCTTAATATTACTCTTCAGAACTCTCTTACCTGTAGTGACCAAACTGGAAAGTACATGACCCATTTCCACGCTTTGGTGTTAGTTAGTCAGTCAGTCAGTCAGTCAGTCAGATAGTCAGTCGTGGTTCCAACTTCACGGCAGCGGGTCGTCCCTGTTATGCTCCGTTCCTGTGCCAGTGAATATCACACAAAATCGACCTCACTGCCCAATGTGAAAAGTGGAACAGACAGAAGACTCGGCAAGCCAACAGCCCGCACAGGTGCACTGTGTATAATGCCGCCGTCAGAATGCCAACAGAATAGTTCCCCATAGAAAATACAGTTCATCGTCGATGGAATTGGCAGTCACCAGAAAGACTTCATTAATCCTGGTTTTATCCCACATGGCTAGGTCTCTTTTCGCAGGAAGACCCGCACAAAGCACACACAAAGCACAAACTTCGTAGCTCCAGCAACGACTCCCAGGAGTCTCCTGAAAAATGCACTCGTGAACCAAAAAGGCAAACCAGTGAATTAAGCAACAGCCGGTCGCCATTGTTCCGAACATGCAGTTCACTGTACAAACACCAGTGGACAGATGTAAAAGCATTCCACGCGAATTTCACAGCTCACAGTGTGGCGCCACGCTTTGGTGTGTATTAGGTAAATGATGCTAACCCCACATTTGTATAGATTAATAAACGTTTGATGTGTAATGAGGTCAATACACTGCCCACAGTCTTTACTTTCCATACCATTTCCTGGTACTTATTTTAAGCTGATTCTAACCAGGAACGCAGGTAAATTGTTTTTAAAAAATCCCCGCCTTGATGAGGATTCAAACACATAACCACGGGGCCTATAGGTAAATGCAGTAACCACTGGCTTGCCGAGGTTTCCCACGAGGATATATTACTTGATTACTTGCAGTGTTCTTTATCTTATGAAATGTCATATTCCATATACAGTTGTATTTTAGTAAGTATGGGGTTTCTGTTTTTAACGATGTCACAGCCAGTATGTTGAATAATGTTGATATACATGAATCGATTCAACCGTTACCAGAAGCATTGAAAATATGTTATAATTTATAATTATCATCTCATCACCAATTGTCCGGACATTTTTATACCACATTGTATTCTTTCATTAATAAACAGCTTACCTCCCCTTACAATGAGTCATGTATTTGAAGCAAGTGCGTTTTTTTTTTGGGGGGGGGGATTTTTTGTTCCTTTTCTCTTGTATTTCCCAGTGTATATAGGCTCTCGGCCAATTCACGCCAGACCCCCAGACCTTTCGCCACCGCCTGCACCTTCCTGCATGCCCTTTTCATATTATTTATCTCTGTCTATAATTTTCTTCTTCCCGTTTCCATTTGATCCTACCCCTTACCCCGTTCAACCTCAAGAGGAAGTTATCTTAGGGTTCATTCCTGGCTCATGTTAATAATCCTGTGACTGAGTCAGCCGCAAATAGCAGCCGCCCACGGTTTTACCCTCACAAGCTTATTAAATTTAAGGTGATTGTTGTCCTTAGGGGGTAATTCTTTCTGCCTAAAGAGATCCCATCTCTTGGCGTGAGATTTCGCAACGGGAGATCTGGTTATCATTTGCTTGATGCAGGCTCTTTATCTTGAGAAAACCTGTTCTAGATAACCAGAAAGTCAATTCTCTGGATCCGACAGAGCAAAATAAATACGGGGAGACCTAAAACCACATCAGAGACAGAGGTGATAATATAGGGAGGACGCAAGCCCGCATGGCTGAATGGATAAGAATGCATGTTTTTAAATATCCGGTGTGCTGATGCCGAGGTTAGCTATTCAACCCCTACATCGGACAGTTGGACTAAAATGTTGTCCTGTCGTCCTTGACTTGGGGACGTAAATTACAAGTACTTCTGAAGTCGGAGTGGGTTTGCCTGATGGCGAGGGACACTATTAATAGGAAAAAGTTAACCCACACGCAAAATGCAGTCCATCGCTACTATAAATAGTGTGTATGGACTACGCTTGAGTTCAAAGCGAGCGAGCGGGAAAAAAAATATATAGGGAGGACATGGGCCGAGCTGCGGAGATGGCGATGGAGTGAGAACTTGGGGTAAGTCGGCTGAGGGATCATTTCCTGTAAAGGGAGATTACAGGAAACAAGTTTGACAGTTTGAAGCATTTCTCGCTGCTCTCGCGCTATCTCACAACATGGATGGAACTTGGTCTTACTTGTCTTCTGCAGCTCGATAACAAATGAAGACGTTGATGATATGACAAACTGAACACTGATGGACAACAGCTGTTAGTTTTCATTCAGAAGGAGATAGAAACTAAACTATCATTCTGTCAAAGTCTCACATGGAGTAGGTACGGACTTAAAGTTAGAAGGGATTTATAGAAGGGGTTCCCCAATATAAGGGAAGGAAACAGAACCACTCGAACGCTCGAACAATCTAGAGCCTTCGAGAATAATGGGTCTGTTTGCCTACGGCTCCGTGGACACAGGTGGAACCCGCCTACAGCGTGCCAGGACCTGTTCCACGAGAAGCTCGAAGAGAGTTACACCCTGTGTCCGCCCGACACACGTCCAAGGGCAGACGTCGACTGGACTCCGACTACGAAAGAGGGTTTAGCTTAAGGGGGACTTGATAGATAGAAACCAAGTGTATTTAAGGATTGTTGATTATAAGATAGTTGATAGAGTTTTGCTGTGATGATTATGTGTATGATTGCTTTGTTATGAACTCCTGTGATAAGGTAAATATCGTAACTGGCTGCGAAACCCATTCTTCGCCAGATTACTGTGAATAAATTATATCAGAAAGTATCAGAATGGAGTTTGTTGCCTGTCTGAACCCGAGTTTCATTTCCCTAGGTCTGTAGGACGTTGACACATTCTAGACGTGTTACAGTCACTTTACACGACCTCTTAGAATGTCTGAGAACTGATAAATGTTGTTTGAGGAATCAAGGTTTTTATAGTTATATTAATGATGAATACTGAAGCGCGGATATGTTTGGTATATGTCATGTCACCGGGGTAAAACGAGAAGATTACTGCTCGACTGCCACATATATTGAAAGACAGAAGATCAACTGGCTCTGCCATCTAGTTAGAATGCAACACCATTAACTACCAGCACAGGCCCTACATCAAAGAAGATCTGCAACGAAAGCATGAGGTATGCCCGAGAAGAAAATGCATTGACGACATCAAAGACGTTATACAATCAAGCGGTATGACACTATTCAATGCCACCTATCCAGCGCTGGAAGGTCAGTTATGATTCCTCCCCCACGACACTTGATGGCAAAAATTGAATACGAAGATGACTGCTTGTTGTGTGCATTCTTCTCATGATACACGAGATCGTGTGAGATAACTAGCATATGACTACTAATAACACATATCTTGACTGCAACAGGATATAACATTAGTAATACTCGTGTAATAACAATTAAGATACAATTTTATTAAATAAGTAAGAATAAATTACAACAATCACACAGCAATCCGCCGATCCTTAGAATAATGCCCTCAGCGCATTTCAACATTTATGCGTTGGTGGCTGTGGCAGGGCGTCCACAGCTCGACCAATCAATCACCTCCGTATCTCCCCTTCCTGATTCTTTGATTCTCTGAACCCAGCAACTGCAAAACTTCCATACACATCACGTAGACGCTTGTGCATGTTCACAACAGTTTGCTTCTCTGCAATGATAAATTATATCACAATTCGCTGCTTATAACGCAAGTTGCTAACACGCTCCATTTAACTGTTTAGGTCAGCCATATTGTTTGGCCAGTTGGGTTGCAATTTGGTGCACACAATCGGCACAGGCCATATTTGAAGTTTCAAAACTATCATGCTTCTATATTTATTATTAGCTGAGAAAACAATGTGGTGTATTACTTTCTGAACGACCCTCGTATACAACTAAATGCATGGGTAACTACCCGCATACAAGATTCTGCATTGTAGCTGGCTCGTTCAACGTACAGGAAACATAAATAGTAGAGACGAAAATGGCAAATACTACCATGAATATGAACTCGAGAATCAACATCATTTCAGTCGGGACATAGATACTTGTGCTTCCTCTCCGTCCATATAGCATTTTAAAATTTCAATTTGACGCTTGCATTATTTATCCAATGTCCATATATCTACACTGTACAACAAAAGCTCACAGCAAAGGACTCTTTTCCGCCAAGAGGAGTAGACATGAAGTACTAGTCTCATATTTTTATAAACTCGATGGGTGACGGACGCTTTTATTTCCCGGAATATTTTCTGGTACCAATTTTAGGCTGGGTTGACCTGTTAGCCAAATTTTTAAATCACCCACTTTGAGGAAAATTTCAACACAAGAGTACTTAGCCAGCAGGCAAGTGTGCTAACCACCACGGTGCCACAGCTTCCAACCATACACAAATGAAGCGTAAATGTAACACTTTACCGCTCGCCATTTAAATGTATGGCTGCGCTGTTTAAATGGGATGAAAACGTCACTCACAGTCATCTAATTATCCTGCCTGCAGTTCTGTGTAATCGGAATTTGCTTCAAGAATGGCCGACCACTTATCCCCTAAACTGTCAAAGGACGGTCTATCAGAAGGCTTCATTTTCCAGCAAGATTTCACAATCGCATATATGTCTGGTTCACAATTGGACGGACGAGGCAGGTGATGGCCGGCAGCCACTTTGGCGGCAGCTGCAAAGTTTGGCATTTTACCAAACGGGTAGGATCCTAAAGTAATGACTTCCCAACATACAACCCCATACGACCATATGTCGGAAAACACAGAAAACTCTCCTTTGTTTAGAGCTTCAGGGGACATCCATCGGAAAGGTCTCGGACCAGAACTGCCTTCTTTATAAATAACTTCTCCTTCTGACAAATGATGCGCCATGCCAAAGTCACATATTTTCACCACTAAAGGATGTGCATAAGAAGCAATTACAATATTTCTGGCCGCCAAATCGCGGTGTATTATTTTCAAGGACGAAATGTGCGCCATACCACGAGCTACTTGACGACAGATTGAGAATATTTCCTTTGACATACTCTCGATGCCTGATGAGTTTCTACGCGGCCACTCGGAGCTGCAATGTTCCATGTGCTCCTCTACGCTTGTCTCGGTATTTGAATCTTCATATTCTAAATTCCGGTGATCGTGGTCAGGCACAGACGTCACGCTGAGACAGTCTATACAACTACTGGAATCTCTCTGCTGACTATCCACGGTTTCTAGGACGTCGTTATCACTATACACTTCCTTTGGAGACAGACTATTGCTTCGTAGCTCAAAGAAGTCATGAGAATAAGCAACATTTGAGTACGATGAACTGGAAATCTTATAGCCAGCTAGCGTATGTTTACTGTTCTGACAGTCACTTTGATAGTTCACCCTGAGCATAAACCCCGGTACTCGAATCCTTTGGTCGCGCAGATATTCCAGTAGGCTAGGCCCTTTGGCTATTTCCATAATCAAGAGATTTGATTCTGCGCCGAGACTAAACCCATAATATTTGATTATATTGAGATGTGGTAAAATCATTCGCATGATTTGAATCTCTTTGTTAATTATACCAATGTAATGATTATTGTTGTCAATGTGTGGTTTGAGTTCTTTGACAGCTACTTCCAAGATACCTTCCGTGTTTGACAGTCTTTTACATTGCACATAAGCTGTATACACTTGCCCAAACTTCCCCAATCCTAGCAAAGGTCCTATCGAAATCTTAGATTGTTCTATATGTTCACCGGGGTTCACAAAATCCAATTCATCAGAAGCATCCTCGTTTTCATACGACGGTCTTTGGATGAGACAACTATGCGATTGTGTGCTGTCCAGTCGCACAGATTGAGGTTGCTGTTTTCCTTTGCATGTTTTCATCCACGCCAAAAATATTAGCAGTGCGATAATGATGGACGAAATCCCAGCGATAACTTTCAGAAGATATATATCATCATTGGGTGTTAGCATGTTCTTGTGTAGGTCTATGATAGACCAAGATACTGGCCGGCTTTGGCATACAATAAACTGTCTTGATGTGTAATACACTTTGTATGTAAACGGGTGAAAAGTTATAGTCTTACTTTGATTTTCAAAGGCGTCCTTCAGCAGATCTACTGCAATTTCTTCACATTTAGAGCTTCCATTAACCGTTGCTAGCTCCGCGGACATGTCCAAAATAGCCGAACAAGCACCCTCCTCATTCGTTCCATTATACCCTTTTATTTGTGTTCTGTAGTCGTCTTCGATGTTGATTTGCAGTTTGATTTGAGACGAATGTGATGAACAGACGAGACACAGCTGTTTGTTTACAGTTAGCGTCATGCTGGGACCTTCACTGTTAGCGAAGAAAGGTTTGCTTTCGGAGCAGTTGCCTTCAAAATAGCTAGCATTTGCTGGCATGGAAACTCCTGAAAACCAATCCTTACAGGAGAGATGGAGAGTTTCGTTAGTGATCGCTGTGAAGGTTTTGTGTGTTCTGTTCTTAGCTGATTCATGTCTGAAGTACAGCTCCACGTTGCTCTTGTATATAGAACTGAATGGAAACTGGCATCGAAGGATCATCGGCGAATTCAGATTTAAGGTTTGGAATGTTCGTTCAGTCCTATTCCATTGTTGTTTGTGGAGGTAGCTAACAGTGAAAGACGCGTTCCCAACGTTGCTATCATCAAGTTTAAAGAAAAACACAGCCAGTGGGACCACTACTTTGTCAGCTGACTGGGGGGAGACATAACCTCTACAGTGTTTAAATATGAAAGACTCTTCTGTGTCGTTCGTGTAGATCTGCACGCTCTGCGGCGTAATGCTGGCATTTATCGATGTAACCACAGGCAGTATTCTAATGTCCAAGTAACTTGTGAGTAAAACTCTATAGCTGGAGTCAACAGCAATACATATGTACAGTCCTGTTACGTGTGGCTGCAGACCGAGCATATATTTGACGTCTGGATAGACTTGCGCTGAGCCATAAAACAATGGATACTTTGTTGGAATGTCTGTAACAGAATCAGTTTCGAAGCTGGAGTGGGTGGTAGCGGCTTCACAAATTAGCTCCGGTGTCCCGGCTGAGGTTGAATATTTCCAACGATGCCAGCCGGTGTAAACGATTTCGTTTGTAAAACCATCAACCACGCACTGAATGTTTTGAAATTCGTCATTGTTGTCTAATGAATTTGCATACGCATTTCCGATACTTTCATGGCGCTTAAGGAGGAAATATGTACGCAATTCTCGAAAAGCTGGATCGTTAAGAACAATATGCTTGCTTCTATGAAATGGTGTGTCCTCGCTAATTCCAGGATAGAAGATTGTAGTATTTTCTAATCTTATTGTCATCTTCAGCTGGGGTTCATTCGAGAGGCACTTTTTCGCCTTTTTCTTTACCAATGGTGCTTTCTTAACATCGTTATTGTGACGTGGTGTTTGAAAATTAGTGGCGTTGGGCGTGGTTTCCGGCGCTGCAGTGAAGTTGGCGCTGGTTGTACCATACTTTGTTGCAGCAATGGAACTTATGTTTGTAGTTAAAGTGTGTTGTTTTCGAGGCTCTGGTATCACGGTGTCTCTGGTATTTTCTGCACCAGCTAGCAATGTCCTAACTGATGCTGTATTCCCTGCAACGCTGTCTTGGCTTCTTGTCGATGCTGTTGTGTCTGAATCACAGCACGAATTTGATTCTTCATATTTATCTAAACTTTGTAACGCTATGTTTGTGGTTGGAGCCGATGACAGGTCCATTTCATCTTCTTCAACATCTCCCTGAAGTTGATTATCACTATCTAAAGTAACTGCTATTACCGCTTCAGAAGACTTCACTGCTACGTTTTCGGTGTTCCTATGCGTTTTACAAGCACGTAATAATTTTTTATTACAACCAAAAAGTTCATAGTTGAAAGATTTCCCATGTTTGATAGCAGCACGATAGGGGCTTGGTGTCTCGGTGGTCGAAACCCCAGACGTCCCCGTGCTTTTGGTAACATGAGTAATGTCGAAGTTTATCCTTGTAAAAATGTTGTATACTTCACCGAGATTTCTGAATTCGGAAACATGTGTTGATCTTTCGGTTCCTATGGGGACTTTTGTACCCTGCCTGTAGTAGGGCATGCTAGTCCAGTCAGTATGATCATCTGTAATACTGGCAGCAGAAACCTCAAATACAACCAGGTTGTATTTAAAATGATACCGAAACTCGCTGGCGTCAAACAGCAGTATCAAATAAACAGCACAGAACCGTCCTACGTACATTGTTTACGCTTTTCTGTAAAACACATAAAGTCGCCCATTTGTCTCCCTTGTTGAGAAAGAAGCATGTTTCACATTTCCTTGGATATCACACATTTTATTCACATATTATAAAACTTTGGTCTACATTGGCAAGATGGTGTTTTCATACAATTTTAAATGTCCAGAAATATTATAAAATTATAAGTCAAGATTGACGAGTAGTATATACAATACAGTTTGAAGCATTTATATAATCGCAGATGTGTATGTCTCTCAATAGTAACCGTTAGATACTGATTCTTTTGTCACATTTCTTGCTATTCATACCTGGCTACACGTATTAAAACCCATGTCCAGATTCATGGTCACTGTTTTCATTACAATTTTAAACGTCCAGACATAACTAAATGTTTTAGTGTGAATGATTATTACGAAAATGTCACTTTGTGAACACGGCCAGTCGCAGTTTTCTTCATTGAAATCAAAGCCCACGCCATCACATTATTAAAACAAATGTTGGTGGGGAGGGGAGGATTGACATTGATATCAACCACAATACCCGAGTGTGAGCACTTTCAGGACCCAGTTATCAGTTTCGATATGAATGTGTTTAATTTGTTCAGCTGAGCGATAAGATGTTATCCTTCTTTCGAGGGACAGAACTGGATTTCCTAGGATGAAACTGTTCACGAAACTCATTTTGTAATTTAGAGTATGAACATTTTACAGACTACGTTTTTTCTCTCATCATTATTAATAAGAGAATGTACTGGCGCCAGATATGACACACATTGAGAACAACTAACAATAGTACAACTAGAAAATGTTTTCTCTGGAACCCACGGGAGAAAAACGAAATACCTAATTAGAATTAGAGAATCGTTGAATAATATGGGGAAAACATGAAGAGAGCTGCGAGAGATAGCAAAAGGTACGATGCTGATTTTCATTCACAGAGCGAAACTGTGAGAAAGCTGTATACCTAGTGAAGATTTTCATTCACAGAGCGAAACAGTGAGAAAGCTGAATGCCCAGTGAAGAATTGCATTCACAGGACTCAGTTGTGAGAAAGCTGCATGCCCAGTGTTGATTTCACAAAGCTCAACTGTGTGAAAGCTGTATGCCGTCATGATTTTAATTCACAGAGCTAGACTGTGAGAAAGCCGTATGCCCTGTCACGATTTTAATTCACAGAGCTAAACTGTGAGAAAGCTGTATGCCCAGTGTCGGAAGAAACAAGAAAACTTTTCTTAGAAGATGGTCCGTGTTTTGTGGGAATATGTATGTTACACAATAACTTGCATCTGGTTGAATTATACTAAAAGATGGTTTTATTATTTCTTTTACGAGGCGTGTGCTAGTATGATGCAATCACCATTATGAACAATATATACTCGTTTATATAGGAGGCGGTTAAGTGAGAGGGCATAAACGTGTCTATATATGGATACATAGATAGATATAGAGAGAGAATTGATGGGCTAGCATAGGGGTTAATATTCAATTACTTGACCAAATAGCGCCTTGAAATAAGGGAACGAGTTAATTTGAAGCTTGCGTGAGCATAAATTACTTGATTCATAGCTCGGAAAAAGATAGTTGTTTAAATTTAACCCCAGGCAGCTAACCTTGACAATTAGAAACAGATCTTAATTTCTAATTAATTGTAAGCTGCCATAATGTAATAGACTACTTTACTGTGGGCGGGTAGCAATAACAAAGTTAATCCCTCATCAAGAAATAAAGTCGGTTGAAAGTACAAAATACGACAAACCTGTTTGGTCTCCCATTGAGATGACGGTTATCATTATCATGCAAGTCTCGCATGCTATTGATCAATTTGCCACCAATACGTGAAGTTTGTGGAGGGGAGCGGGGTGTGGCCAGCGCGGAGAAGAATTAAAATTACAGATAATGAAATGCAAAAAATAAATGAAAAATATTCTAGTGTTTGTCTTTTAGTGCAGAATTATGAACCACGGTGGCATCCAGTACACAGATACGTCGATCTCTATGCCAGATTGGCGCAGTTGTACAATGATGTGTAAGTTAGATAACGCTAGAGGGTCTCTCTCTCTCTCTCTCTCTCTCTCTCTCTCTCTCACTATCTATCTGTGTGTGTGTGGCAAACAGACAGACAGACAGACAGACAGACAGACACACAAAAAACCTTAAGAGACAGAAAAAACGAAGAAAGACAGAAAAACCTTATATGTCATTTTGAATTCGCATACCTTAGGTTTATTTGATGTTGATTTGTTATATGGTAACTTACTAAGAATAAATTGGTGTTATGCTATTGTGTTCGCATTGGCACATTGGCCATTGATTGCGTTGGAATCAGAGATGTAATGGTACAGACATTACCCACAATTGCTATAGGGTATATGGTGCTAAACCTTTTCATTGTATGGTGGACGGTAATTCACGAAACCTGGCACCGATACTGGTCACGGCTTGTAAGCCCGGATGCCCCGGTACTATTATAATACCATTACCGACCCTGTGAGCTGCTAAACCAACTTTGGACGGAGCGGCTGTGTGACCCAGAATGTCGGTATTAGCGACATGGACATGGGACGGCAGAAATGTAATAATTACAGGCGTGTGAGACAATTGAAAAGCCCGTCCAAGACTAAGACTGTAGGACAGAGATATGGAGGGAGAAGGAGAGTTAACGCACAGAAAAGCTGGAAGAGAAACTTGGCCAGACTGGTCCTTGTATAGGGGGTGATATAATGTATGTATTAATTAGGATTGTACTGATGTAGAACTAGATAATACACATTCTTGATGTTGTTCTCTTCCAAGCCCTCACTAGGAGCCCAGTACCCGTGCTGTGACAACGAGGAACTAGGGGAGACAGGACAAACACTTTGTTCTGAACACCGTCCGACTGTTCGCTGATCTGACAACGGCTGTTTGCTGATCGGAGCATACCGGCGGTTAGCGGACCTCTCACTGATCCAGACAGGATTCAGAGTTATGTATTTTATATTAATCATTTCACTTTCATGATTACTATAGTGCATAAACTTATTCCCATGCATCATCATCATCTTGAAAAACATCAGATGTCTAACAATATGATTAGTAATTAAAGTGAGTGTAGTGTGTAAACTAGAACTCATAGTTCAGTCGTTATACTTTTTAATTCCAATTGTGCATATGTGTTGTGTGTACATTGGTGGGGGGGGGGGGGGGAGCTTACTTACACACCAAGGGAGCAGTCAGGGAGAAAAATTTGTACTGGGGTATTGTCAATTACTCTTAAATTTAGACTTTAAAATCTATCTTAGCTAACCTTCTCCCTCCTATTCCTTTGCGAATATTCAGCACAGTTCATTTCAATTTTGTAACGAGCCATTTGGAGCTGTATGTTGGATATTCAGGGCTTAATCTGTAGTTCAGCCATATAGATTTTGTCCCTAGTCAATGTCTGACTATTTGGGGTTGTACGACAGTGAATAATACTTTCATCTAGGCGGTGGCCACCCCAACTTCTGACACAGACAGACAGGCAGACAGACAGACAGACAGAGAGTTCCAACACCAATAGTACCAGTAGAAATCTGATTATATGTCCGTCTCGCCTTTCCTCTGAGCGTCGAGCGTCGGCCAGATCTCCTCGTGACTCCTCGCTGCCTCATTCTTGCCAGACCATGATGATCTATTTGCTCCTCCGAGGTGTACACATGCTCCCACAAGGCCGCAACCACATCTGCCTTGTCATGCATCAATACTCCACCAAGTTTTGCAGAGCCAGCCAATCTGTCCGCCTGTTCATTCCCCAGCACACCGGCATGCTCCGGCGAAAAGGTGCTTGCCACCCGTGACCTCCGAAGCGAAGCAAGCCACTCTGCACGAAGCATGCCTGTCCTCACCTTCCTCAGCATGCTTTCTGAGTCAGTTACAATCACTATTCTGGATTCTACCTCAGTATTGTATTATAGGGACACCATGTGTATAGAGCGTTCAACCATTCCCCATAAACTAGTTAACACCCATTCTACATCTCTTCCATCAGGAAGTCAGGGTCATCGGGATGAAATTCTGCCCTCTGAGATGTCACTGAATGAATCCACGGTGTACATGCGCAGTGATGCTACAAATAAATCTAAACGAAACATGATATATCTACAAACTAATAATAATAGTAATAGTACTATGTTAATGATATAAGAGTTTACCAACTAATTATTCACTCAATTAATTATTTATGCATTATAATATCAAAGAACCAGTTCCCTCTGCATATGAGACCAATTAGCATTTGCTAATTGACAGTATATCTTCTCAAGTGATCACTCAGTGGTATATCATTCCGCTTCCGTCAGGATACAAGGCACAAAATATAATCTGCTAACAATATGAAGATATCGAATGCAACATTTTATATTAAATACGTCAGTAATGGTTTATAAAGTAACACAACACAGTTTAGTTGTCCTTGCCAGCTTGGCGATTCCTTTGATTTGCTAGACTATTTTTTAGATTTAACTTGGTAAATTGACGCGAGATCCTTGATTTCTTTCAGGTACATTTGAGGCAACCATTGCCTGAAAGAGTCTAATGAAACTAGAACACTATTTACAACAATAAGAAAGGGACAAACAGCTTTCTTTGGACATGTGATGAGAAGAGAGACTTTGGAGAACATCGTGACAACTGGAAAGATCGAGGGGAAGAGAGGCAGAGGCAGACCAAGAGAAATGATACTGGACGGATTGAGACGGTGGCATGGAGGAATATCATCAGCAGAGTTGATCCAGAACACCAAAGACCGAGATCTGTGGAGAGCCATGAACGCCTACGCCAGCTGGCAGGGCACTTGGTGATGATGATGATGATGATATTTGAAGCGATTTACGAGAAAAGTTCACTGTGTTCTTTACGGAGTATACGCGAAAGCAAACACCGATGATAATGATTTATTTTTAAAGTATGTCCACTTATGAGGTGGTCCACTAACTCTAACCGGACATAAATATGAAGAACCCATAAACAATGTAGCAGGGATGAGGCCAAAATTTATTCAATTAGTTAAA